>BLSH010287605.1:58723-86689 GCA_018402905.1 Glandirana rugosa | reverse complement strand
ACCATGTTTTTTTGAATAGGCCTCAATACAAAAAAAAAAAACATGTTGGCTACCTCCTCCTACTCCACTACCACCGCCACTTCCACCTACACTGCCACGGTCACGGCCTAGTCAACCTCTAGGCTCCTACTCTACATCCATCCCCCTTCCCATTTTTTTATTTGATTTTAATTTATTTTCCCTATCCCCATTTATTTGTAGGGCACTTGCCCTAGTTTGAAGATGATTTTAGAACAGTTATATGGCTTCTACCGTTAATTAATACTTTTCAGACACAGTTTGAAGATGAACCACATTCATCTCCATTTTTGCATTTTTTATGTTTTTATTTTTTTAAAAATATTTAAAGTTATTTCCCTGTCCCCATTTTTTTGTAGGGCGCTTGCCCTACCCTTACCCCCATTTTACTTCCTTTTGCAGCCCTCTGGGGCTTTCCAGGACTTTGCTACAGCCATTTTTGTGCCTAAAAGTTCGGGTCCCCATTGATTTCAATGGGGTTCGTTGTCCGTGCGATCGTTCGGGTTCCGTCCGGACCCGGACCCGGACTTTGTCCCGAAGTTCGGACGGACCAGCAGAACCCGAACTTCCAGGTGTTCGCTCAACTCTAGTTATATACACTCAGGAGCTAAAAGTTACAGTCCCTCCATAATCCCTCTCACTGGCCAGTGCTATACTTGTCGATGGCCACCGTTGGGACCCAAAACTGCGTTGGAACACTTTTAACCCAGTTCTCTTCTGAATCATTTAGATCAGCCTTTCTCAACCTTTTCAACACAGAGGAACCCTTGAAATAATTCTCTGGTCTCGGGGGGAACCCCTGCTAAAAATTAAAAATCTACAACTCATGACACATTAGTGTGATGGTTAATGGGAAGAATGCTCCTTACACTTGTGGTCATTGGGAAGACTTACCCCCTTACAGAGAGCTAAAAAGACCAATAATGTCATTGGGAATTTATCTGAGAGGTAGAAATTCACCATTGCTCAAGGAACCCCTAGCAACCTCTGGAGGAACCCTAGGGTTCTACAGAACCCTGATTTAGATGTTCATTAGCAAACTTCCGATGGGCCTGTGCATGCGCTTTCTTGAGCAGCACAACCTTGCGGGTGCTGCAGGATTTCAGTCCTTCACGGCGTAATGTGTTACCAATGGTTTTCTTGGTGGCTATGGTCCCAGCTGCCTTGAGATCGTTGACAAGATTCCCCTGTGTAGTTCTGGACTGATTCCTTACCATTCTCATGATCATTGAAATGCCACGAGGTGAGATCTTGCATGGAGCCCCAGACCAAGGGAGATTGACAGTTATTTTGTGTTTCTTCCATTTGCAAAAAATCACACCAACTGTTGTTGCCCTCTCACCAAGCTGCTTGGCGATGGTCTTGTAGCCCATTCCAGCCTTGTGTAGGTCTACAATCTTCTCCCTGACATCCTTGGACAGCTCTTTGGTCTTGGTCGTGGTGGAGAGATTGGAATCTGATTGATTACTTCTGTGGACAGGTGTCTTTTATACAGGTAACAAGCTGAGATTAGGAGCACTCCCTTTAAGAGAGTGCTCCTAATCTCAGCTTGTTACCTTAGTTGTATAGAAGTCACCGGGGGGCCAGAAATCTTGCTGATTGATAGTGGATCAAATACTTATTTCACTCATTAACCACTTTAAGACCACCCGCCGCAGTTATACTGTCGCGGGGCGACTCTATTGTGCAAATCCCCATACACAATCGCCATAAACAAGGCGGATCTCCGTTCTGACAGGGAAGTCGAGAGCGATCATCTGTTCCTAGTGATCAGGAACAGCGATTTCTCTGTACTCCCAGTCAGTCCACTCCCCCTACAGTTAGAAAGCACCTTCCTAGGACACACTTAACCCTTTGATCGCCCCTGGTGTTAACCCCTTCACTGCCAGTGTCATATATACAGTGATCAGTGCATTTTATAGGACTGATCACTGTATTGGTGCCACTGGTCTCCAAAACCTGTCACTTAGGGTCAGATTTGTCCGCCGCAATGTCGTAGTCCCGCTAAAAAAATCTCAGCTCGCCGCCATTATCAGTAAAAACAATAAAAAAAGAAAGTCCATAAACCTATCCCATAGTTTATAGACGCTATAACTTTTGCGCAAAGCAATCAATATAGGCTTATTGGGATTTGTTTTATCAAAAATATATAGTAGAATACATTTTGGCCTAAACTAATGAATACATTTGTTTTTTATATTTTTTTTGGATATGTATTATAGCAAAAAGTAAAAAATATTGGGGTTTATTTTTTCAAAATTCTTTTTTTGTTTATAGCATAAAAAATAAAAACCGCAGAGGTGATCAAATACCACCAAAAGAAAGCTCTATTTGTGGGAAAAAAAGGACATCAATTTTGTTTGGGTACAACGCCGCACGACCGCGCAAAAAAATAGCCTGGTCAGGAAGGGGGTAAATCCCTCCGGGGCTGAAGTAGTTAAGATGCAAATCAATTTATAACTTTTTGAAATACGTTTTTCTGGATATTTTTTATGTTATTCTTTCTCTCACTGTTAAAATAAATCTACCATTAAAATTATAGACTGATCATTTCTTTGTCAGTGGGCAAATGTAACAAAATCAGCAGGGGGTCAAATACTTTTTTCCCTCACTATAAAATCTTCCCGACCGTCGGACATCTAAAGACGTCCTTGTCTTTGAGTGGGGATATCTGAATGATGCCGGCACCTACCAGCATCATTCAGGTATCATTTTTTTCAGCCGGCGATTCCCTGCACCATAAGAATGATCATAGCGGCAGTCAAGCCACTTGATAGTTCTTATCGGCAGCGGGAGGGGACGACCCCCCTCCCGCCGCCCTCCGATGCTTCTCCCGGGCCGCTCGTGCCATCGGCGGCCCGGAGAACAGATCCATCGCCGGTGGTTGCTGTGCGTAGTGTTGACTGGTGACCAGATGGTCACCAGTCATCTCAATGCGCCTCGGAGGCCCGGGTGCGACATATGACGTCACGTCCGGGTCACATGGTGTTAACAATGACCGCTTACTCGGCGGAAAAGACCGAGATCGTTCGTTTTTTTTTTTTTCAGATCTCGGCCTTTCCAGCCTAGAGGGGAGGTGTGGGGTCTTATTGACCCCATATCTCCCCATAAAGAGGACCTGTCACGCAAGATTCCTGTTACAGGGGATGTTTACATCCCTTGTAATAGGAATAAAAGTGATCAAAAAAAAAATTTAAAGAGAAAGTGTAAAAAATAAAAAAAAAAGGTAAAATAAATAATTAAAAAAAAAAAATTTAAAGCGCCCCGTCCCCGCGAGCTCACGCACAGAAACAAACGCATGTATTAGTTGCGCCCGTATATGTAAACGTTGTTCAAATCACACATGTGAGGTATCGCCGCGTGCGTTAGAGCAAGAGCAATAATTCTAGCCCAAGACCTCCAATGTAACTCTAAACATGTAACCAGTAAAAAATTTTAACGCATCGCCTATGGAGATTTTTAAGTACCAAAGTTTGGCGCCATTTCCTGAGTGGGCGCAATTTTAAAGCGTGACATGTTGGGTATCTATTTACTCGGCGTAACATTATCTTCCACAATATACAAAAAAATTGGGCTAACTTTACTGTTCTGTTTTTTTTTTAATTCATTAAACTTTTTTTTTCCAAAAAAAACGCATTTGAAAAATTGCTGCGCATATACCGCGTGACATAAAAAGTTGCAATGGCCACCATTTTATTCCCTAAGATCTCTGCTAAAATATATATATATATATATAATGTTTGGGGGTTCTGAGTAATTTTCTAGCAAAAAAAACGATGATTATTACATGTAGGAGAGAAATGTCAGAATTGGCCTGGTGGCGAAGTGGTTAAGCGGTATTAAAGCTTATCTTTCTCTTGATCAGCAGTGTTTATAAAATCATTTCTCTTTTTGAAAGTTTAGCTTCCATGTAGTTAATTTAAAAGTCTTCTTGAAGATAAAAGATGAAAATTATAAGATATCATTGAATATTCATCATGTTTGCTGACACCCAAGACTCACCTATAAAGTGTGGATGGTGATGTGACGTAGATCATCATTAAAAGTGCCATTGTTCTCATCTCACTTCCCACGTATATGTGACATTAAAAAAACTACTTTTCCATCAACAACTGATTTTAAACCACCAATATAACATTAGCTGAACAGCCTGTATGCCAGGTAACCAATAGATATTCTGTATGTTTTCTATAGTGTAGTTATTTAAAGGAAGTTATAATAAATATAGGTCTTACTGCATTGTATAGCAATGTTTAAAATTGCATTAAATTACTTATAAATGAATTAATTATTTGTATTATTTGTTTGTGTAGCTGGGTGTGCTACCGGCTGCATGTCACTCTCTCCCTCTTTCCATTACCTCTGTGCTGCAGCAGTTGCTTCTCACTGTGAGCTTCCCTGCTCTTTGAACATCAGAGTAGTTCTGTATGATCTCCAGTGCACTCCTGCCCCCCCCCCCTCCCACCTCTCCATCCTGGCGGCAGTGGACCTGGACTAATCAGAGGCCGGTAGAGGTCTTACTACGCAGAACCTGAGGATCATGGGAAATGTAGTCTTAAAGGTGCACTGTACATTACAAGAGAATGGTTGCAGAACCACCATACCCAGGTTGCCCTGTGTCAAGAGGTACAGAACTTTTCCTCTGCAAAAGTAGTGCCACAGAGAGAGAAAGAGTGCAGACTTGTGCTGTATAGCTCCCACCAAAAGAGAGAGAGCTGAGCCAGAGCTATAGAAGACCGTATGAGGACTGAGTTCCTGAGTGGCGGGCTGGAGACATGCAGATTTTGGAGCCATGCATGTCTACATCAGGGCTAAGTGACTGAACCACTGTCCTGATCCTGGACTGAAATCACTGTCCTGGAACCAGAGCTGGGAAACCTGTTGCTGTATGTGTCTACAGGACTGAGACTTGTGGGACAACTGATCGCCAAGCATACTGGACCTAATCTGTTGCATACGAGTGGTGAGCAGAACTACCAAGCTTAATCCTTTTCTGCCCAAAGTTAATGCTAGCTGAGACTGCCTTTTACTTAGCAGCCCACCATCCATCTCTTGTGTATAGTCTTAAAGGGACAGATGTATGTGCACCACCTACAGAAGGGCCACAATAAAAGCTGGCCAGTTAGGCACTAGGTACTTTACAGTTACCTCCTGGGATACCCCCTTATTAGGAACACATACACCCACCCACTAAAGGGATGTATGCGCAGAGTGAATTTAGGGACACTTTTTGAATAGGCATTGCTAAGAGTTACAGTGAGACTTTTTCTTTGTGCCATTCATGTTTTTACAGTTAATGCAGTTCTTACTAATGCTGTGCATACTAGTTTAATGGGGTTATCCTTATTGCAGTGTAAGTCTGTGAACACAGGTAAGGCTAATATTCTCATCATTTAACCTAATGTATTTACTGACCTGTCTATTGGTATGTAGATTGTGTTTATTCTACTTTGATCTAAAATACTTACTTTACCTATTATCAATTGCCTGTGGCCTATTTTCTTAGAACAATTATAGAGTAGAAATATTCTAACACTGTTAAACAGGTGTGAGCGGCCTTCAATCTATAACCAGGTGTGTCAGTGGGGAACGAGTAGTTTAAGGAGTCATGGCAGAGCAGAGAACCCATCATACCCAACGACTCCTACAGCAGTAGCACTACATTTGTTTTAAATGCATATATAAATATCTAGAACAAAAATGTAATATTTAGCAGCTTACAAATCCAGAGATTTGTCTATATAATGTTTTGGTTTTGACATTGATTTCCTCTGACACTGCATTGGTAGGGTTTTTTGTCATCCAGGGTTTTTGAAAAAGGGAAGTTAGGGTGCTTGTACCGTATGGCAGAAACTAGATTTCCAGAGATTGGTAAAACCCAGTTTAAGTCTAGGAGCCTGGAGGCTGTGTAAAGACTTGAAATGTTTTTTACAAACTGGGTCCAGGTTTTTTGGACAACCAAATGTATGCAGGGCTTTGCTTAGAGAGGTGACTAGTGTTCAGGGTTCCACCCTGGGAGACAGTGGAGGTCTCAGCCCAGGTGATAGGAGGGCTTCACCTTGGAAGCCAGTGGGAGCCAGTGCAGCAGAGAGCTACTAAATATATTGTCAAAGCTTGTGTGGAAAAAGTGTCTGATGCAGCCTTTTTCAACCAGAGTGCCTTCTGGGTTATTCAGGGGCGCCCTGGCAAAATGCATAAAAATTGCCTCAATATTCCCAAAAATTGTCAACAAGCTGGAAGGAGAATCAAGCCTGCGTTTTATGTTACACAAAGCCATGGGCTTGAATTGTGCAGCATTACAAACTTGGGCTTGCTGCTGTCACTCTAACAACTGTTGATGTCAACGTAGAGCTGCACGATTCTGGCCAAAATAAGAATCACATTTTTTTTGCTTCGAATAAAGATCACGATTCTCGCGGCATAACATCTTACATACACAAAAATATTGGGCTAACAGCACTGTTTAGTGTTTTTTGTTTTTTTTAAAGTGTAATTTTTCCAAAAAAATTGCATTTCAAAGACCGCTACGCAAATACCGTGTGGCATAAAATATTGCAACAACTGCCATCTTATTCTCTAGGGCAGTGGCTCTCAATTCCGGTCCTCAGGACCCACCAACAGGCCAGATTTTCAGTGTTACCTTGGGGAGATGCAGACTAGAATACTGCAATCACTGAGCAGCAAATGATATCACCTGTGATGCATTTCAGTTATCCTGCAAACCTGGCCTGTTAGTGGGTCCCGAGGACAGGAGTTGAGAACCACTGCTCTAGGGTCTCTGCTAAAAAAAAATATATAATTTAGACCTTTAGGTGACTTTCATTGACTTCTATTACAGTCAAGTCGTGCTGAGTCGCCCCACAAGTCGGACTCCATTAACTGCACTGAAAATCGCAGTAATGCCTGATGGAGATCGAAAGGGGGTTGAATCGAGATCGCAATTTTAATACGATTAATCGTGCAGCTCTAGGTCAAAGGTTGATAGGCAGGACATCAGCTGCCTGAGTGAGAACATCCTTGTGTGAAGTGAAAGAAACACTGGAAAACTAGCCAGTACTAGCTGTGCAAATATAAATCTTTAATGTTTGGTGTCCTATGCATGTCGTTGCTGCTGCATTATGTAAAACTTTTTTTTTTTTAAATGGGGTGCCTCAAGATTGTACATCATTTTAAAGGGTGCCTTGACTGAAAAAGGTTGAGAAACACTGATCTGGAGCAGTGGCGGGCGCTCATGAAGAGCGCATGGGCGCCGCCCCCCAATCCATGCGCCCAGGCTCCTAATCTACATGCAGGGTGCTGGGCGCATGGATTTCAGTCGTTTTTTTGTTGGAAGCACATGATTAGAGCCTGAGGCTCTAATTGACTTCAAAAAAGGGTGGGCCCTGGGCACAGAGCCCTACACCAGCCCAGCCAGTTGTGTGACATTAGCAAATTAATATTCGCTAATGTTTTCCTGTTTCTTCTCCCGGCTAATTAGGACCCGATAGGCTGGGAGTCCTAAGACCCTATTGGCCACATTCATGGACTTCTAATTGGCAAGGAGGAGACCACCGCGACTCGGGGACAGGAGAGAGACACAGGGATGAAGGTAAGTGCAGGGCTGGTGGGGGGCTTGGCGGGCAACGGGCAAGCCATCGAAGCAGCAATCAGGCAGTGGGTGTTGGAAGGTTAGCAACGATCAAGGGAGCAATGGGGGGGTGGGAGGGGGGTTTGGTGGTGGTCAGATTGGCTGACTTGGCTGGCTGGCTGGGTGGGGGCACAGGCTGCCCCCCCAACCCCCCCCCCCCCAAGAAATTGGAGCACCAGCAATCAGGAGGCTGAATGTATATTTCTTTGGTGGAGGAGGATTGCTAAAATACCCAGTGTGGGTAACTTGAGCTTTGTTTTAATACAAGTGAACAAGAAAAGCCCCTAAAAAGATGATATTTGTGGCTGCCTCTTTAATGATTTGGAGCTTCTTGAGCACAGGTCTCCAAACTTTCTAAACAAAGGGTCAATTTTCTGTTCTTTAGACTTTAGAAGGTCCCAATTGTGGCCAGTGGCAGTAGAAGATGTCCCAGTGTCAGTGGAAGTGTACAATCTCTCAAGCTTCGTAGTCAACGGGAATACATTTCATAGCGCCTGTGGCCAACAGAAGTAATAGTGTCCCATTATTTATATTGGTGGAAGGAACAGTGCCCCACTGTTGGTGACAGTAAGAGGAATACTGCCTCAATATCAGGGGAGGAGAATGGAAAGATAGCGCTAGACCCATAGGTTAATTTTATGTTATTGTTTTCTTTAGGTATTAATGTTGGTGTAAATGGTCTTATTCCTGGGCAGATGGCTTCTAAACCCCAGAGGATCTCCACAGTCTCCTTGGCTTGTAGTGTAATGTAGGAAGGGTTGAAATTTAAATGCCACGCCACGGCTAAGAGGTCCAGATACAACTTTATTCCATTAAAGGTCAGGGGTCCAGATCAAGAAATAGGCAATGCGTTTTGGGGGTCTATATGAGGGTCTAGAGCTTGATTGGCAACCAAGGGAACAAATAAGTCGTGAATTGGACCTACATTAGGTCTGTGCTTTCAACTCACACTGGAATTAATACCATTGTAGGCCCTGTTCACTATTGGTTTGTTCATTTGGTTGCCAGTCAAGCCCTGATGAAGTGGGAATGTAGAACCCTGAAATGCACTGTTGATTTCTCGATCTGTACCCCGAACCTTTAATGGATTAAAGTTGTATCTGGATCTCTTAGCAGTGGAGTGGTGCTTAAATTTCCACCTTAATATCAGTGGAAGAAACAGTAACCCAAGGTCAAGATAAAACCAAGCAAAGGGCCCCATCCTGCTTACAAGCCACAGTTTGAAGACCAGTTCAGATATGGCACATACCTATTTACATTGATTCAATCTGGATAAATGTAATTATCTAAAAATTGCCATTCCCCCGAAATTCTTCTTTAAGTTTGTGCTTAAAGCTAGATAAAGATGCATTTAAATTCTATTTCTCATTTTCCATTTCCTTTCAAACTTAACAGCTGAAAACGATTTAATGGAACGGGAATATGTTGGTGTTTTGGCTTCTGGGAAGCTGAATATTTAGCCAGGTGGAATCCATGCTTTGCTGCCTTTTCTAAAGCCTCTTCAAGTGTATCAGCAATGCATATAAGCAGGATGAATTATTTCCAGCCTCTTTTCGAGAGTAAGTACTTTCCATAGCAATGCTGTCATTTTTCTCTGACCCTTGATGTGTAAATAACTGCTTACAAAGCATGGGCTGTAAAGAAAAAGATTTGCAATAAGACTCAAAGTATAGTGTGGATTTATAGGAGTTTAACCTTGTGTGCCTTCTTGCCGAAAAGTCACAAAAATCACATTTATTCATATGCAAACATCATGCAAATTGTGGAGGGAAGATTCATCTGTGGCCTTGGTGTGACAAGACTTGTTATAGTTATCAGGGTGGGTGGACATAAAGGTGAAATAAGGGCACTTTGTGGGGGGTTTGAGTCTATGAGGGTTTCCTTAACCACTTCCTTACTGGGCACTTAAACCCCCCTCCTGCCCGAACCAATTTTCAGTTTTCAGCGCTGTCGCTCTTTGAATGACAATTGCGCAGTCGTGCGACGTTGTACCCAAACAAAATTTGCGTCCTTTTTTTCCCACAAATAGAGCTTTCTTTTGGTGGTATTTGATCCCCTCTGCGTCATTTCTGATCGCCGCTATAAACAAAAAAAGAGCAACAATTTTGAAAAAAAAACAATATTTTTTACTTTTGCTATAATAAATATCCAAAAATAAAAAATAAAAAAACAAATTTATTCATCAGTTTTGACCGATTTATATTCATCTACATATTTTTGGTAAAAAAATCGCAATCTGCGTTTATTGATTGGGTTGCGCAAAAGTTATAGCGCCTACAAACTATGGACATTGATTTATGGCGTTTTTATTTATTTCTTTTTTTTTACTGGTAATGGCGGTGATCTGCGATTTTTATCGGGACTGCGATATCGGGGTGGACATGTCGGACGTTTTTGACACATTTTTGGGACCAATGACATTTATACAGCGATCAGAAATTTAAATGTCCACTGATTACTGTATAAATGTCATTGGCAGTGAAGGGGTTAACCTGCAGGGGGCAGTGAAGGGGTTAACAATGTTCCCTGGGTGTGTGCTAACTGTGGGGGGGGGGGCGGGGCTGGCCGGGACAGAACAGATCTAACTGATCCCAGTGACAGGGATCAGTAGATCTGTTATGTCCCATTCACAGAACGGGGAACCGCCATGTTTACATCGGCGGTTCCCCGTTCCTCCTCTCTGAAGGGAGATTGCGGGTCTCCGGCGGACATCGGGTCCGCCCGACCCGCGGGCATGCTCCCGCGGGCGCGAGCGGCGCGTACACGTGCCGCTCGCGCCCGCGGGAGCGCGCCCAGCACAAGCCAAATGGGAGGACGTCCATTTTAGAGCCGCGCTGTAGCCGTCATTCGGCTATGGCGCGGGCGGGAAGAAGTTAAAGTTGAAAAGGGAGTTATCTCCATTTTAACCCCCCCAACACATCCTCCCCAAGTGGAATTGCAGTTTCTTTTTGTGTAGATTACCTGGCGATGTGAGTCTGACATAATGTGCAAAGTAGTGCTCATTATTTTCCCAGCCCTGGAGCCTACAGTTCCTCTTTAACCACTTAAAGATTAAAATATTCGCCACATTTTTGTGATAAAAATACACACTTTGGGTCCTTATATAGATCTACTATGTACTCACCGCTATGTACACTAAAGTTTTGTTATTATTTTCAGTGTCTGGTCATAACTACTTGTGGTAATCTCCTGAAGAAGCAGATTTGCCGCGAAACATGTTGAGAAACACAGTGCTACAGACTGTATGAGACTACATATTATCCATGTGTACTGTAATTTTTGAGTGCATATACCAATTTTTAATGCAATGTTTTTTCTGCATAAATAAATTATATGATTTTATAGAGATTGACTATGTAAGCTTATGTCGGTACCAATAAAATCCCATAGCCCCTCCCTTCTTCCTCTGGTAGGAATTTTCCAAACTATGGACATTGATTTATGGTGTTTTTATTATTATTTTTTTTTTTTTACTGGTAATGGCGGCAATTTTTATCAGGACTGCGATATTGCGGCGGACTTGCCTGACGTTTTTGACACTTTTTTGGGACCAATGACATTTATATAGCGATCAGATCTAAAAATAGACACTGATTACTATATAAATGTCATTGGCAGTGAAGGGGCTGACACTAAGGGTGTAGTGAACGGGTTAAATGTGTTCCCTGTATGTGTTCTAACTGTGGGGGGGGGCGGGGCTAACAGGGGCATAACAGATCTAACTGATCCCAATTACAGGGATCAGTAGATCTGTCATGCCCCCCCTCACAGAATGGGAAACCGCCGTGTTTACAACGCCGGTTCCCCGTTCTGGCTCTCTATGACCAGATCACGGGTCTCCGGTGGACATCGAGTCCGCCCGACCCGCGGGCACGCTCACGCAGCGTGCGGTGGCAAGAGCGCACCAGGCACAAGCCAAAGGGGAGGACGTCTATTGATGGCCTCCCGGCAATTTAGATCCGCGCTGTAGCCGTCAATCGGCTATGGCGCGGATACGAAGAGGTTACGTTTATTTTGAAGGTGAAAAGATAATCTTATTGTTTTAATCCCTCCTTGTCCCTTATATTAATGTTATCCGACACGAGTGCTAGAAACACAATAGTTATTCTTTTTTTTGAGATCCACAAGCCAGCACTTTGCACGGCTGGGGGCTCTCAATCCCTGCCACCGCTGACAGCTCTGGTCCCCAGGGACATTTGAGAACTGTTTGTTTTATTTACAAAATACGCCTGCAGATGACACCGTGGATGCCACTGCAATGTGACAGTGGCAATGTTCTGTTCAATCCTGTAACTGTCAGATACAAATACAGTTAGAAAAAAACTTAAAATAGAAAAAGATAGGTAAAAAAGGCAAAAAAAAAAACTGGCAAACTAAGTTGTAATATTCAAATAAAAGATAATTTATCCAAGAGCAAAAATGTACCGTATTTTCCAGCATATAAGGCGACTGGGCGTATAAGACCACCCCCTAATTTTCCAGTTTTCCAGTTAAAACATAGGTTTTGCCCTATATTCGCCGTATAAGACTACTCCCTCCTATTAAATATTTTAGCCCGCTGGATGTGCCCTAATATGTACTGTAGCTTCTGCTACATACAGAACGTCTCTATTATTAATTCATTAATTATTAATATGTTGGCCCGCTGGATGTGTATACAGTAAGCTTCAGCTACTTACAGAACGTCCCTGTGCTGTAATACTGTATGTACTGCGCTGAGCCAATCACGGCAAGCGGTGTATTTCTATTAATGCATACAAAGCCTGCTCGGATTGGAAAAGGTTGTATAAGTCCGCCTCTCTGACTCAGCCAATCCCAGCAGGCTTTCTATGCATTAATAGAATACACCGCTTGCCATGATTGGCTCAGCGCTGTACATAGAATATTACAGCACAGGGACGTTCTGTAAGTAGCTGAAGATTACTGTATACACATCCAGCAGGCTAAAATATTAATGATAGAGACGTTCTGTATGTAACAGAAGCTGCAGTACATATTAGGGCACATCCAGCGGGATAAAATATTTAATAAGGACGTTCTGTAGCTACAGTACCCGGCATATAAGACAACCCCCAATTTTTGGGGTATCTTTTTTACTATAAAAAGTCGTCTTATACGCTGGAAAATACGGTAATGTGATGCAGCTTACCAATCCTTAGATGGTTGCATTCATTTTGATTTTTCAGGCTTAGAACAAATTCAGCAAGTGCAGAAAATGCCTAGTGCTGTGTCCTAGTCACCAATTAACTGAAATTAGGGAACAAATATCCCTGCCGGCCTTTCGAGCTGTCTTCTATACATCACTCATTCCTTCCCCTCACATAATATAAATAAATAAAATGAGACCTATTTGTCCTAATCAGGAGAGTAGCCTGAGTGACAACCATGGCTTCTTCCATAGATACAGTGGATAAATGAACATAGCCACCCAAGTACAGGAAGTGTGTTACTTGCAGAGGTCAGGAGTGGGTAACACAGGGAGTGCAGGGGTCAGGTGTATGTTATGTACATAGTGGAAGGGTCAGGTGTATGTCATGTACATAGTGCAGGGGTCAGGTGAATTTCATGTACATAGTGTAGGGGTCAGGTGCATGTCGTGTCCGGCCCCCTAATCTACATTTTTTTTGAAGCACGTGATTAAAGCCTGAACCCCGAGCCCACACAGTTGTGTGACAATAGCGAATGAATATTCGCTGTTGTCGTCCTGATCCTCCTCGGCCAATCAGAAAGTGGGTCATGAGACCCATCAACTGATTGTTCAAAAGGAGAAGCGCTCCTATTGGTAGTTTAGGAGGAGGAGGAGGGAGGAGATGCACTGCGGAAGGTGCTGTGATGCCAAAGAGGAGGAGACACAGGGGAAGCTGCCACCCGTTGCCCGGATGAAGTGCTGCCCGATAGATGGGGTAAGTGTGGGGCTGGTGACCAAGGAGGGGGGGAGGTGATGTAGGTGCATTCTTTGCCCCTCCCAAAAAATATACTACCAGCCACCACTGGTGTAGGGGTCAGGTGTGTATAGGTGTAGGGTTCAGGTGTATGTAATATAAATAGTGCAGGGACAGATGAATAAAATGTACAGAGTGCAAGGGTCAGATGTATGTAACATACATAGCACAGGTGTCAGGAGTGGGTGAAGCACAAGGTGCAGGGGTGTATGTAACATACACAGTGCAGAGGTGAGACGTATATAGAGTATAGCACATAGCACCTTCTATGATTCCTTTCACCACCATCCCCTTATGCATAGCACACCAGTATACACATATATACTGTATGCATATACATACACACACTGTATACACACATACATATAAACACACACAATCAATTACCCTTCTATAGACATGGAAAAGCACAAGGAGCTGTACTCTGTTTAAGAAATATGTGGCTGCCCAGGAGCTGAATGTTAGGCAGCCAGAGGCAATAGGCAGTAGAGAAATATGAGTGGCAGCACTGTTGGGTCCCGGGGCAGCAAACAAGATATGTGGGGCACATGCCCCGGGTGCCCAGCCCAACGCCGGTGCTGTGGATGCTCTGGTGAGCTTGGACCCCTTATCCCACATCCCAGATGATACCATCATATCCAAGGAGTGGCAAGCTGCAATATATATATGTATATTTTTTTTTGGGGGGGGGGGGGTGGATTGATACACTTTCAACTTTTGTGAAGCATTTTACCCCCTATGAACCACTGTAATAAATTCCCAGTCTTGGGGAACCCCTGCCGAATCAAATTCATCAGAGGATCATTGGGAAAAATGCCCCTTGCGTTGGTGGATTGGTGGTCATTGGAAAGAATGCTCCTCTTACAGTGGTGGTCAGAATGCCCCCTTACTGAAAACTAAATAGATCATTGGTGTCATACTATTGGTTCTCTCAAGTGATGTTGGCCCCAGGACTATGCAAGTGCCATCAAATGGTAGGTCAGCCACAGCTCAAGGAACCCCTAACAACCTATGGAGGAACCTTAGGGTTCCATGAAACCCTGGCTGTAAACGGCTGCTTTAAAGCAGTAGTATTCTCCCGAAACAAAAATAAAATAAAAATTGAAACAGTCCCCTGCAGGCTAATGCCATAATGTGCTAGTATGCATCATATACTAGCATATTATGGTAAACTTACCTTTAACCACTTCAGCTCTGGAAGATTTTACCCCCTTCCTGACCAGGCCATTTTTTGCAATACAGCACTGCGTTGCTTTAACTGACAATTGTGCGGTCGTGCGACATTGTACCCAAACGAAATTGACATCCTTTTTTTCCCACAAATAGAGCTTTCTTTTGGTGGTATTTGATCACCTCTGCGGTTTTTATTTTTTGCTCTATAAAAGGTTTTCTTTACAATTTTGAAAAAAAGCATATTTTATACTTTCTGCTATAAAACATACCCAATGAAAAAAAAAAAAAACTTATTTCTTCATCAATTTAGGCAAAAATATATTCTGCTACATATTTTTGGTAAACAAATCCCAATAAGCGTATATTGATTGGTTTGCGCAAAAGTTATTGCGTCTACAAACAATGGGATATTTTTATGGACTTTTTATTTTTAATTTTTTGTTTTTACTAGTAATGGCGGTGATCAGCGATTTTTAGCAGGGCTGCAGCATTGCTGCAGACAAATCTGACACTAAAGCCTCGTACACACGGGACGACGATCGTATACAACAGGTCGTACTAACGACCGTTGTATGCGATATCGATCGTTCGTATGCGGGATTAGAACAGTCGAACATACGACGGTCGTACAAGGGGAGTTGTATGAGCAGACTAGAAAACTTGGTCGTACCAACAAGCTCTCATACGACCGTTGTATCGTGTGTACAGAGAAGTTGGTACAACAAGTTGTATTGTGCAAAACACGCATGCTCCGAAGTCAGGAACGGCCGGATGCCAATTACATGCACCGGAACTTTCTTCTGTGCTCGTACGATCGTGTAGTGCAGTCAGTATGCAAGTAACATTATGCAACATACGATTTGCGACGATCGTATGTATGATCGTTGTCCTGTGTGTACAAGGCTTAAAGGGTTGATTTACTAAAGCTGGAGAGTGCAAAATCTGGTGCAGCTCTGCATAAAAGCCAATCAGCTTTCAGGTTATGTTGTCAAAGCTTAATTGAACAAGGTTAGAAGCTGATTGGCTACCATGCACAGCTGCACCAGATTCACTCTCCAGCTTTAGTAAATCAACCCCTAAGTGACACTTCTTGGGGACCACTGACATCAATACAGTGATCAGTGGTAAAAAAAAATGCACTGTCAATATATAAACGACACTGGCAGGGAAGGGGTTAACACCAGGGGCAATCAAAGGGTTAAGTGTGCTCCTAGGGAAAGCTTCCTAACTGTGGGGGGGACGGATGCACTGGAGGAAAACAGAAATCTGTGTTTCTGCTTAGTGGAAACACAAGATCTCTCTTTTACTCCCTGACAGAACAGCAGTCTGCCTTGTTTACATACGCTCTGCCTTTCCTCCGAAAGATCGGCGGGTCCCGGCGGCTTCAGATCGCGTGCACAAAATCATGTACAGGTACGTGATTTTGCTCAGCCGGGCCGCCCTGCTGCAGTATATATGTGATGGGCATTTCGGAAGCGGTTAAAATGGATTTGTTACTGCTGCCAGCACCCGCATCTTCGTCTGGCCTTCCTTCCAGGTTTGCGGTCTCCGTCCATTTGAATGGCCAGGCCACGATGACATCACTCTTGTGCGTATGCATCATCACGGCATGGCCCTCTGCATTCAGGCACATTCAGTGCTGGAGCTAGAGCCGAAGTGAATATCTCCTAAAAGGCACAAGGTTAAGACATATTCACTGTACCTAAAGGACTTACTATAGACTTACCTGTAGATACAAATTATAAATCTGAATTTACTACCCCTTTAATCGCTTCCGGACCGCCCACCGGACATATACTGCGGCAGGGCAGCCCAGGGGCGCGAAACAACGTACCTGTAGGTTGTTTCTTGTTTCTGGGCCTGGGGCGCGTGCGCGCGCAGCCAGAGACCTGCTGCTGCTGTGATTGGACATAGCAAGAGCCAATAAGCGGGTCCGGTGGCCACCCGTGATCGTTCGTAGGGGAGGCAGAATGGCGGTCTGCCTATGTAAACAAGGCAGACCGCTATTCTGTCACAGAGAGAGAGAGACATCTTGTGTTCCTGCTAATCAGTTACACAGCACGCCCTAGGAGCATACTTAACCCTTTGATCGCCCCTGATGTTAAGCCCCCCCTGTCAGTGTCATTTATACAGTAACTAAGCAGGAACACGGATCTCTGTCTTCTCCCAGTCAAAGCAACCCCCCCCCCCATAGTTAGAAAGCACTCCCTAGGAACACATTTAACACTTTGATCGCCCTTGATGTTAACCCCTAACCCCTTCCCTGCCAGTGTCATTAGTACAGTGACAGTGCATTTTTGTTTGCATTGATCACTGTACTGGCATCACTTGTACCCCAAAAAGTGCCACTTAGTCTCCGATTTGTCCGCTGCAATGTCAAAGTCCTGCTAAAACTTGCTGATCGCCGCCATTACTAGTAAAAATAGAAATGCCATAAAAATATCCCATAGTTTGTAGATGCGATAACTGGGACTTTTTTTGTACCAAAAATATGTAGCCGAATACATATTGGCCTAAATTGATGAAGAAATTCGATTTTTTTACATATTTTTATTGGATGTGTTTTATAACAGAAAGTAAAAAATATTGTTTTTTTGTTTTTTTTAAATTGTTGATTTTTTGTTTATAGCGCAAGAAATAAAAACCGCAGAGGTGATCAAATACCACCAAAAGAAAGCTCTATTTGTGGGGGAAAAAAGGACGGCAATTTTGTTTGGGTACAACGTCGCACGACCGCGCAATTGTCAGTTAAGATGACGCGGTGCCGTATTGCAAAAAAATGCCTGGTCATGAATGTGGTAAAGCCTTCCGGGGCTGAAGTGGTTAAAGCGGAGTTCTACCCACATAAATTTTTTTTTTTGCTGGCGTCCACCTAGTTAGTATTCGTTACATAAATAAAGTAATTGATAGCTTTAAATCCGGGTAGTCTTCCTATTTATTTTGTACTTACATCGCTGCATTTTTTTTTTACTGGGAGTTCCCATCTCAGCTGCGGGCATGTGAAGCCCACTCGCACCCTCGAAGAACCGATCCCATAGGGAATGCACTCACCACAGCCAATGGCCAAACACTCTAATGCCTGGCTGGAAACATTGCTGAATTCACACTTGGCAGCTCTCAGTGGCTTGAACAAATACTTGAGCAGGTGGTACATGTGGAAAAGAGAACAAATCTCCACTACTGCAATTATGTCGGAACCATCATGAACTTTTATTTTGTTAAAAATCCTTAAGCCATCACACTTACACAAAGCAATTAAAACACAAGCATATAGTCACATACAGATAGCTGGAGATAGAGCGGCTTATGACAAGCTGTAATCGATCTCACCCGACGCTGCCTGCAGTGCATGCGTCTCATCAGCTTCCTCGTGTGCTACCAACTCAGCTGGTTGCCGTACAGTCACGCCCCCTTCGTGACACATTGCGGGTGTTGTTTGTTTCCTTTCCAAACACTTCACAGCTGATCCAGCTACACTCCCCTGATTCATCTCTTGGGATCTTGTGTGATTTGGACTATGGACCGTGCTCTCATGTTTTAAAAGAAATTACTTGAAATAAGTGCATCTCTTTTTTAGCTCTGCCTTGCCATTTATGTTTTTCTTGAATGTATGGTATTTGAATTACCGTATATACTCGAGTATAAGCCGACCCGAATATAAGCCCAGGCACCTAATTTTTATCACAAAAAACTGGGAAAATGTATTGACTCGAGTATAAGCCTAGGGTGGGAAATGCAGCAGCTACTGGTACATTTAAACAATAAAAATAGATACCAATTGCACAGGTATTGTTGCCATTACACAGGTATTGTAGTCAGAACACAGGTATTATAGCCATTACACAGGTATTGTAGCCAGAACACAGGTATTTTAGCCATTACACATGTATTGTAGCCAGAACACAAGTATTGCAGCCAGAACACAGATATTGTAGCCAGAACATAGGTATTGTAGCCATTGCACAGGTATTGTAGCCATTACACAGGTATTGTAGCCATTACACAGGGACTCAGCCATTACACAGGTATTGTAGCCATTACACAGGGACTGAGCCATTACACAGGTATTGTAGCCATTGCACGGGTATTGTAGCCATTACACAGGGACTCAGTCATTACACAGAGAATCAGCCATTACACAGGGACTGAGCCATTACACAGAGAATCAGCCATTACACAGGGTCTGAGCCATTGCCCAGAGAATCGGCCATTACACAGGGACAGGGAGCACAGTACCTTCTCTCCTCTCCTCTCCTCTCCTCTCCTCTCCTCTCCTCTCCTCTCCTCTCCTCTCCTCGTTATAGTCAGCTGCTCCAGACCTGCCCCCATCCCACAGCACAGTGACAAGCCAATCACTGGCAGTCACTGTGCACTGTGCAGCCAATCAGTCTATGTATGTGCTCTGTTCAGCGCACATACATAGACTTTTTGGACCACCCACAGAGGCTTCAGGCTCCCGCAGCTGAGATGCTGCGGGGCACTGACTCGAGTATAAGCTCGAGTATATACGGTATGTTACCTTAGTATATATAGGCAGCAGCTGGTGATAATCATTTTTTTCATTTTCCTGGCGCAGGGCTAGTAGGTGCTGGGAAGGGCCACATTACACACAGTATATACCAATAATACTTACTCTTTGCAACATAGATAACAGGTCTCTCCCCCACAAAATCGCGTCATTTCCTGTCTGGAAATAACACGATTTTACAGCTCAGGGATGCCCACTGACTCATGGGAAATGATGACATCTCCCATGAGCCCAGGAAGTGATGCAGAGTGCCGTGCAGGGGAGGGCTTGGCTGGGGGGGCAGGGTGGCAATTGCCCCCCAGGCCACCCTAACTTACATTCAAAATGGCCGACGGCCGCTGCCCGCTCACACTTTTTTCTTCATGTGGAGAAAGGAAGTAGGGGCCAGGGGCACAGCCACCAACTAACTGCAGGCAAAGGGGGGGGGGCGCCCAGGGCTGGCCCTACCATGGATCCCGCTAGGCCCATTTGGCTGCCTGGGAGGGGGGGCGCCGCCAGATTACACAGAGCAGGGATCTCCCACTTACAAAGTCCTACCTCCTGAACCAGCTTCTATAATAGACGGCACACTGGTGATGTCTATCATAGGAGCCGGTCCAGGAGGCAGACTTCATATGACAGCGGCCGTGCCAGTTAAGCAGGAGATCCCCGCTCTGTGTAATCCGGAGGCTCTCCTCTCTCTGCATTGCAGGCTGCATTGGATGGGCACTGGTGAGGCTGCATTGATGGGCACTGATCAGGCTGCACTGATCAGGCTGTGCTGATGGGCACCGGCGAGGCAGCATTGGTGGGCACTGGTGAGGCTGCATTGGTGGGCACTGGTGAGGCTGCATTGGTGGGCGCTGATGAGCTGAATTGATGCATTATTTTTGTTAATCCTCCTTTGTTGCTATTAACATTAAATTATGTTAGCACATTGTATCATATTTGTCTTGCTTCATAACATCAATATCCGTTCTAAAACCAGGTGGGCATGGATGGTGAGCTGATTCTGTGGTTCAATGGGCCACTTGACTGGACTTGCCCCCCCAGGCCTAAGGCTGCCAGCCCTCCCCTGGTGCCGCTGATCAGGAAGTGGAAGATTACAGGGACCACATAGCAACAGGGCACTTAGGGTGAGTATAAAAATTTTTTTCCAAAGGTGATTTATCATGCATAGAGGATTTGAAATATATAAAGATGTATTTGAGGGTGGAACCCCGCTTTAATGTCAGGGCTGAGTAAGACACCTCTTTCTTCACCCGCATTCATACACAGACTTTCATTGCAAAAAAATATCACATTTAGGCACCCTACACATAACGCTGTAAAGAAGAGGCAGGCATAGGAAACTAAAGGGCCTGTCTGGCTGTATATCTGTTTCTGTGACTTCAGTTGGGTGTTAAACGGGGACATATGGCACGTTTTTTGCGCACAGTGGATCCTGGCAACACATGCTTCAACAAGAAGCTTTAGGAATAAAAGATAAACTACTGTCCATAGCAAATCCTATCATCCCTTAAAATGAATCAACTGAAAAAAAGGAATTAAAAAAAAAAAAATGTATTCTAACATGGCAATAAAAATCAATTCCATTTTATGGCAAGATGCACCTTTCAGTGCAGCATTACCAGGCAGATGCCAGCGTGCGTCTTGAGAGGGAGGTATGCTTTAACAGCGGCACAGAGTGTGACAGCGCAGAAGCGATCCCTGAAGGAGAAGGCGGAACAGACATTAGTTAGAGACTGGGTAAAAATAAAATGCCATTATGCATGGAAGGAAGGGGAGCTGCATTTACATAGCAAGCCATCCAGCGAGATGTTCCTGTGCGTCTGCCAGATTCGTGAGCTGCTCTCGATCTGTGATGTCTGTCTATTGTGTCAACCTGCTATTCCCAACCAGGAGGAGAACAAAAAAAAAAATAATGGTCGCTCATGAAAAAAAAAGGAGACGGGAGTGTGTGACGTACAGCGCAAGGCAATTCAGACATTCACGCAAAAATATATTTTAAGACTTCGTAGTCAATAAATTCAGAAAAGGGGCTCTTTTTTTTTTTTTTTTTTTACCTTTTCAATAAAATTATTGTCAGACATTTGCTACATCGTAACAGCAGCCTGCACTTTACAATGGAATGAACAGCAAAACTAGTTATTTATTTAAAGGGTAGGAGCACTTATATTCCACCTATTCTTAGCAGGCATGCCTCAACTAGGGCAGTGGTTCTCAACTCCGGTCCTCGGGACCCACCAACAGGCCAGATTTTAAGTATTACCTTGGGGAGATGCAGACTAGAATACTGCAATCACTGAGCAGCAAATGATATCACCTGTGATGCATTTCAGTTATCCTGCAAACCTGGCCTGTTGGGGGGTCCCGAGGTCCGGAGTTGAGAACCACTGAACTAGGGTGACCATTTTTTAGAGTATCACTTTTAAGCTGAACTCAAACAAACTGCAAAATACGCAAAAAATATATATATATATACACACACACAAACTATAGTGTCAAAAGTATTGGGACACCTGCCTTTACACCAGTGGTTATCAACTCCAGTCCTCAGGACCCACCAACAGGCCAGATTTTCAATATTACCTTGGGGAGATGCAGACTAGAATACTGCAATCACTGAGCAGCAAATGATATCACCTGTGATGTATTTCAGTTATCCTGCAAACCTGGCCTGTTAGTGGGTCCCGAGGACCGGAGTTGAGAACCACTGCTTTACACACACATGAACTTTAATGGCATCCCAATCTTAAGCCTCGTGCATGCAGGACGACGATCGTATACAACAGGTCATACTAATGACCGTTGTATGCGAAATTGATCGCTCGTATGCGCGATTAGAACAGCCGACATACGACGGTCGTACAAGGGGAGTTGTATGAGCAGACTAGAAGACTTGGTCGTACCAACAAGCGGTCATACGACTGTTGTATCGTGTGTACAGAGCAGTTGGTATAACAAGTTGTATTGTGCAAAACACACATGCTCCAAAGTCATGAACGGCCGGATGCTAATTACATGCACCTGAACGTTCTTTCTGTGGTCGTACGATCGTGTAGTGCAGTCAGTATGCAAGTTACATTATCCAACATACGATCTGAGACGATCGTCGTCCCGTGTGTACGAGGCTTTAGTCTGTAGGGTTCTCCATGACTAAGCTCCAGGAGGGGCGGAGTGAAATGTGTTGGGTTTGCGGCCTGGTTGGAGTCTGAGGCTGAGGTTGCCACTCTATTCGCCTCTCTAGGATATCTTGGATGTGCGACTTCCAGGGGCTACTACTATTTTCTTTGCACCTTTGCAGGAGCCAGGATGGGCTCCATCCCCTGTCAGCACTCCAAATAGCAGCTGTAGATGCACCGCTCAGATATCTCCTCTCTACCAAGCCTGAGCGGCACACATCCTTTTCAGGTCACAGGGTTCAATATTGAGTTGGCCTATCCTTTGCAGCTATAACAGCTTCAACTCTTCTGGGAGAGCTGTCCACAAGGTTTAGGAGTGCCTATGGGAATGTTTGACCATTCTTCCAGAAGTGCATTTGTGAGGTCAGGCACTGATGTTGGATGAGAAGGCCTGGCTCACAGTCTCTGCTCTAAGTCATCCCAAAGGGGTTCTATTGGGTTGAGGTCAGGACTCTGTGCAGGCCAGTCAAGTTCCTCCACCCCAAACTCGCTCATCCATATCTTTATGGACCTTGCTTTGTGCAGTGGTGCGCAGCCATTTTGGAACAGGAAGGGGCCATCCCCCAAACTGTTCCCACACAGTCCAAATGTTCAAAATGTCTTGGTATGCTGACACCTTAAGAGTTCCCTTCACTGAAACTAAGGGGCCAAGCCCAACCCCTGAAAAACAATCCAACACAATAATCCCACCTCCACCAAATAATTTGGACCAGTGCACAAAGCAAGGTCCATAAAGACATAGATAAGTGAGTTTGGGGTGGGGAACTTGACTGGCCTGCACAGGGTCCTGACCTCAACCCAACAGAACACCTTTGGGATGAATTAGAGCGGAGACTGCGGACCAGGCCTTCTTGTCCAACATCAGTGCCTGACCTCACAAATGCGCTTCTGGAAGAATGGTCAGAGCGCTTTACATATACATTGTACATTCACATCAATCCCTACCCTCAAGGAGCTTACAATCTAAGGTCCCTAACTCGCATTCATACATATACTATGGCCAATTTAGACAGGAGCCAATTAACCAATTAATCAGCATGTCTTTGGAGTGTGGGGGGAAAGCGGAGAACCCGGAGGAAACCCACGCAGGCACAGGGAGAACATGCAAACTCCAGGCAGGTAATGTCGTGGTTGGAATTCGAGCCAGCGACCCTTTTGCTGCCAGGCGAAAGTGCTATCTACTACACCACTGTGCCGCCCCAATGTTGATAATAAGTTTAAATTCGAAACTGTATGATAACACCAATGATGGTAAATTACTTCTATTAGATTGTGGCTGTTCAGACCCTTTTAACATCTCCAATCTATCTTTATTTTTGGTGATAGAATATGCCCGATTCAAGGCCCACCTAGGGTAGCCTCTCTCAATGAACTGCTGATGTAGCAAGACAGATTCATGCTCAAAATCGGAGGGCTTGTCTGCTGCAGATGTGGCAGAGAACCAAGAATTGTCCAACCGGAATTCCCCTTATTGTGGGTCTTAGATGGCTAGATAACCCACTAAGGGAGTGGTTCTCAACTCCTGTCCTTGGGACCTACTAACAGGCCAGATTTTAACCACTTCAATACTGGGCACTTAAACCCCCTTCCTTCCCGTACCAATTTTCAGCTTTCAGCGCTGTTGCAGTTTGAATGACAATTGCGCGGTCATGCGACACTGTACCCATATGACATTTTTATCATTTTTTTCACACAAATAGAGCTTTCTTTTGGTGGTATTTAATCACCCCTGGGTTTTTTATTTTTTGCGCTATAAATTAAAAAAAGACTGAAAATTTTCAAAAACAATGCATTTTTCTTCGCTTCTGTTATAAAATTTTGCAAATAAGTAATTTCTCTTCATACATTTTGACCAAAAATGATACTGCTACATTTCTTTGGTAAAAATAACCCAAATCTGAGTTTATTTGGTGTTGGCAGACAGACAGATGTGATGGAGGACATACAGATGTTTTGGGGACTGTGACAGATGTTTTGTGTATGGTGACAGATGTGACGGGGACATACAGATGTTTTGTGTATGGTGACAGATGTGACGGGGACATACAGATGTTTTGTGTATGGTGACAGATGTGATGGGGACATACAGATGTTTTGTGTATGGTGACAGATGTGATGGGGGACATACAAATGTTTTGGGGGCTGTTTTATGGGGACACTGATGTGTATGGGGACAGGGGTATCAGTGTGCTTGGTGCACTGTGTGGGGGACGATCTGTGACAGCTTTCTGCATGAAATCCTCATCATGCAGAGAGCTGTCACATAGCTGCAGATTCCCCCCCCCCCTGCACTGAGCTCTCACTGAGCTCGGCGGGGGGGGGAGAACTGTCACAGAGATGAACGTGATTGGACACAGCCATCACATGATCGGGAGGGCCAGTCACTGCGCCCGTATCCCAATCTCTGCTCAGCTGGATCCTGTGATCATAATGATCACAGGATCCAGCCGCAGCGCGCTGCGTGGCCGCGCTGCGAGCTCCCGTTCTGCAGGACATAAATACACGTCCTGTCAGAACGGGGAAGCTCCCACCCGGCCGTATATGTACAGTGGCCATGTGGGAGGTGGTTAAGTATTACCTTGGGGAGATGCAGACTAGGATACTGCAATCACTGAGCAGCAAATGATATCACCTGTGATGTATTTTAGTTATCCTGCAAACCTGGCTAGTTAGTGGGTCCCGAGGACAGGAGCTGAGAACCACTGCACTAGGGGTTTCATATACTGTTCAACTGGGTGACTATCCTATCTTGGAGAAAAGGAGAAAATGCAATTATTATTATTCATAAAGGCCAAAAAAGGATCCAAACCTTTAGCTCTTCCATCATAAATAAATACTAGAACATCTATATCTAAAGTAAGCTTTTATATGCCCTCTGAAAGGGTTATCATCTCCAAAGATATGGGATCGCTCCCACCAGCCCATAAAAATATTAGCGAGTGAGGGTGAATGCTTGGCCCCCATTGTGGCTCCACATCTCTAGAAAGAATACACACTATCAAACACAATCCGATTGCGGATCACAATGGGTGAATCATTCATAAGTTGTTTGAGAGCAGACCTTTCTTGAGGAGACAAATTATCTCTTTCAATCCGGGAACCAAGAGAAATCCTGGTGGCCAGATTGACAAGATCCCGCTCCACCAGCTGCCGGAGGTGGGGAAGTGAAGACAATGGTGGGCATGGAGAGGCATGATTATTTATCAGTGTAATAATATTGTGGTGTTCATTTTTTCCCACATTTTGCTACTTTTATATATTGAAGCATAATATAAATATTTCCATTCATGCGGCACTTTTAATGAACACATTGCAATCTTAAAGCCGCCCATACACTGGTAGATTTATGCACGAATGGTGCATGAATGTTCCTATTAACCACTTCACCCCCGGAAGGATTTCCCACTGTAGAACCAGGGCACTTTTTGTGATTCGGCACTGCGTCGCTTTAACTGACAATTGCGCGGTCATGCGACGTTGTACCCAAACAAAATTTGCGTCCTTTTTTTCCCACAAATAGAGCTGTCTTTTGGTGGTATTTGGTCACCTCTGGGTCATTTCTGATTGCCGCTATAAACAAAAAAAGAGAAACAATTTTGCAAAAAAAAAAAGATATTTCTTACTTTTTGCTAAAAATCCAATTTATTCATCAGTTTTGCTGATTTATATTCTTCCTCATATTTTTCATTTAAAAAATTGCAATTGGCGTTTATTGATTGGTTTGCGCAAAAGTTGCCATTTCCAAACCATGAAAATTCATTTCTGGCGTTTTTAATTTTTTTTTTATTTTATACTAGTAATGGCGGCGATCTGCAATTTTTATTGGGACGTTTTTGACATTTTTTGGGACATTTATACAGCGATCAGAAATTTAAATATCCACTGATTACTGTATAAATGTCATTGGCAGCAAAGGGGTTAACCTACAGGGGGTGATCTAGGGGGTAACTGTGTTCCCTAGGCGTGTTCTAACTGTGAGGGGTTTGGGCTGTCAGGGGCATACGAGATCTAACTGATCCCAGTGACAGGGATCAGTAGATCTCTTACATGCCACCTGTTAGAACGGGGAACCGCCGTGTTTACTTTGGCGGTTCCCCATTCTTTCCCTCTAGCAGCTCATCGCGGCGCGCCGGCGGACATCGGACCTGCCCAAGCCGGGGGCACATTCACGCAGAGTGCGGTGGGGACGAGAACACGCCCCCTAACTGTGCGTCCGCGAATCGCTGTTTATTTACGGTGATTCATGGAATACATCCACACTGCCGCAGTAAAAAGGCAGTGTGCGGCGGGAAGTGATTGGCAGTACATTCAATAATGCCAACAGAAGCTTGATGTATGTTTTTTTGAAAGTAGTTCAAAATTTCATAAGCATTTAACATTCAATTCCGGTCATAAGTAGAGTTGAGCGAACACCTGGACGTTCGGGTTCGGAGGGTCCAAATGAACTTTGGAAAAAAGTCCGGGTTCGGCACCGAACGTTGCCCGAACGTTATCCCGGACCCGAACCCCATTGAAGTCAATGGGGTCCCAAACTTTTAGACACAAAAATGGCTGTAACAAAGTCCTGGCAAGTGCTAGAGGGCTGCAAAAGGAAGTAAAATGGGGGTAAGAGTAGGGCAAGCGCCCTACAAAAAAATGGGGATAGGGAAAATAAATTAAAATAAAATAAAAAAAATGGGAAGGGTGGGTGGATGTGGAGTAGGAGCTTAGAGGTTGACTAGGCCGTGACCATGGCAGTGTACGTGGAAGTGGCGGTGGTCGAGGAGGAGGTAGCCAACACTGTATTGTTTTTTTTTTGTATGTTTATAATTGGGGTAAAGTATACGAATGGCTGTGTGAGTCCGGTCTAAATGTTTATTCTGCACAAGGTACAGACACGTCTTGTGGGATCCATGCCTGGTTCATTTTAATAAAGGTTAGCTTGTCCACGTTGGCTGTGGACAAACGGCTGCGCTTGTCTGTGATAACGCCACCTGCCGTGCTAAACACACGTTCCGACAATACACTGGCTGCAGGGCAGGCCAGCACCTCCAAGGCATAAAGGGCAAGCTCAGGCCAAGTGGTCAATTTGTAGACCCAGAAGTTGAATGGGGCAGACCCATCAGTCAGTACGTGTAGGCGTGTGCCCACATACTCTTGCACCATGTTGCTGAAATGCTGCCTCCTGCTAAGACGTTGTCTATCGGCTGGTGGTTCTGTTTGTTTTGGCGGGCTGCAGACAAAGCTTTGCCACATTTCGGCCATGCTAACCCTGCCTTCTGAGGTGCTGGCGCTGGCACAGCTGCATTGGTGGCTTCTTCAGAAGACTAATGACCCACCGGTGGGACGACCTCGCACTCTCCTTCTACGCGCTGATGTTCGCGTGTGACCATCTCCGCGACGACTCCCGTAAGGGTTTACTATGGCCCCCGGAATCGCCTTCGTGTTCCGCTTCCGTCTCCTCCTCCTCCTCCTTCTTCGGTGGTTACGTCGACACGGTCGCGGTCGTGGAGTCTTCCGTCCCAATCGTACCGG
>BLSH010287605.1:44558-55155 GCA_018402905.1 Glandirana rugosa | reverse complement strand
ACTTAATGTCGCCATCCCCACAAAAAACTTCGTGGACTAATCTCGGTCTCCGAGATTATCCGAAGTTTTATGTCACCCGAACACCGTGTCTTGTAACGCGATACTCGGGTGGGTCCACAATGTTGTTGATTAATTATAAACGATATCTTTGTGATTAGGAGTTAAGCCGGTTAGTCTTCGTCTAGACTCTGGGCAAAAGGCTATCCGGCTTTTCTCCTCCTTTGCCTTCGGTGGCTCTACGGGCACCTCTCGTCCCCATCCCCTTCGGTGGCGGCGACTCGTCCCCTTCGGTGGCCTCTTCGGGCCCTCTTCTCGATGGGTGGTATCCATCCCATTCACGAGGTCTGGGCTGACTGGTTGACCCCCCCACCATGGCGAACGACAGGGGGGGTTTTTTAGAGCCTCTGGCTCTAATCAGGTGCTTCAAAAAACACCCCTACCGCTGTAATTCATGCCGGACACATGAATAGGGGGTGGCAGCTGTGCATAGAGGATGAATAGGGGATGGCCGCCGTGGATAGAGGGGATGCCCCTAGTGGGACCATGGAGTACAAATGTAGTCACCCTCTAACAGGAAGTCAGACTACAGAAATAAGAACTAAAAAAGCTTTATTCACTAAAAATGTGCATGGCTTTCAAAAAACACAACTAAAGAATTGTTTCCTTCTTGTCCAATTACAGCATGCAAAAAAAAAAGAAGACAAGCATATAAATGAATGTACCATTTCTGTTTTAAATGTGCTACCTTGATTATCATTTATTGTTATTACACCATCAAAGCCTGGCTGACAATAAGACATAAGAATTAATTAATATGTTGTAGTCACTTTGGCACCCGAGGTGGTTTGCCCCTCCATAGACTCATTTTCTCAGATCTTCTTTATGCCAATGAACTAATTAAACACTATTTATATCTTAAAGGTATCTATCAAGAGTGAATAAGCCAAGTGTAGATAAAATTACGCTCAGTTCTCTACTGGAAACCCTCTAAAACTGACAAGCATGTATAATTCACAGCCCCATTTCAATTTCTGAAATTAGAAGGAGCAAAGTAAATAGCTTGCCGAGAACCTCTGCCTCTCCCTGTAGGCCTGCCAGACATAATTCTCATAATGTGGATCTTTTTACTTACTTTTAGTTGGCACAATTGGAAGAGCTGTGTGGGGGGAAGTGGTACTTGAGCAGTGGCGGTTGGTGCTGTATATTTGGAGGGGGGGCGGCAAACAAGATATTCCCGCGCCACCCCGCCCCTGTCTAGGTTGTGGCCAGCTTTGGCTCCTTCCTGTGTTTCCTCCTACTCAGCGGCTTCAACCTGCATCTCAGGCTTCATGGCGGCTTCCCTCCTCCTTCCTGTTGTGTAATATTTCATATAAATATACACAGTTCTTATAATAAGTACATTGGTGTACATAGGCCATGGTTTATGGCTAACACAGCTGGCAGGCAAGCTGCATTACATATCAAAGGGCCACAGTTACTTGCAGGGGGTTGTGGAATGTAGATTGGGTGGTCAGACTTTAAAGGAATGGTACAAAAAGTATTTATTGATGGTAATTAGACATGAGGGGGTTCATTCATGGGAATTGGTGGCTTGCTTATCTGGTAAACACTATGTGAGGTTAGGAGAATAATAATTTTCATTCATCCACTACTACATCACTACATTACATCCGAGTCACGGCACCAACGTAGTGATGTAGTAGTGGATGAATGAATGTTATTATTATTTAGTTATTTAGTTACTCTCGCAGCAATAAATCGGTTCTTCCAGAGAGTAGCATCTATTGACTTCCAATACAGAAAAACAAAGTTCATAATACTTGCAACAGATTACCAACATACGAAAGAGTAAATATTACAAGGAATAGTAGCCTTCAGAGTCCCATTCCACCGAGACCATATCTAGACCTGTGCCCTCATCTTCATGGAGAAAGAATGAATTAACGCCAGCTTGAATTCTTGCCTTGAAATACTAGTATGAAACCTGGGGAGGGGGAGGTTTCTCCTAACCTCACATTAGTGTTTACCAGATAAACAAGCCACCATTTCCCATGAATTAACCCCCTCAAGTCTAACCATCAATAAATACTTTTTGTACTATTCCTTTGAAGTTTGACCACCCAATCTACATTCCACACCCACCTGCAAGTAAATGTGGCCCTTTGATATGTAATGCAGCTTGCCTGCCAGCTGTGTTAGCCATATGGCCTATGTACACCAACGTGCATAGTTTAAGAACTGTGTATATGTATATGAAATATTACACAACACTTCCCTCCGTGCGGCGGGCAATACGATTGATTCTCCTCCTGGCCAATCAGGAAGCTGAGACCCGATTGGCCAGGAGGAAAATCAGGAAGACAATAGTGAATATTAATTGCTATTGTCAGACAACTGGGTGGGCTCAGGGTGCAGTGCTCTGCACCCCGAACCCACAGTTTTTTGAAGCGAATTAAAGCCTCTGGCTCTAATCACGTGCTTCTATAGAAAAAAAAATTCCCCATTGAAATCCATGTGCCCGGTGTCCCACATGTAGATTAGGAGCCGGAAGCATGGATTGGGGGCGGCGCCCCTGCGCCCCGTATGAACAGGGACGGGCCGCCATTGTAGGTGAGTGCATCATAAACTTTGTTGCTTGTAAAAAAATGCATGTGGTAACACTACATACTGTATTGGTTCTTGTGCATCTTCCTCAAAAGGGGACCAGTTGTACCATATGTATAGCGATCAATTGCAATTTCCAGAAATTAAAAGAGAAGTATGGGTTTTTAAAAAAACAAACAAACCTACATACTCACCTAAGAGGATGCAGCATCGATCTGAAGCTGCATCTATCCCACGCCGTGTCTAATACCAAGAATCAAGTGATCGGTCTCTTAGTTCTTGGTCTTAGAGGAGGCGGGGGATAGATACTGCATCAGATCGATGCTGCACCCTCATAGGTCAGTTACCAGCTCTTTGCTCTGCCCCTCTGTTGGAGGTGGTGGAAGCGGCTGGCTTAGGCTCTCAGATGTGCTGAGAGGCTGAGCCAGCTGCCGGTCAGGAATCTGGGTGCATCTCGACATTAAAGTCTGGATCCCTGTGGAGTGTAGACCTGCTAAATGATGTCAGCTGACAGTGGACTTTAACCCGCTGTTGGTTGAATACGGGTCACAGGAGTGCACAACCAAGTGCACTCTTGTGACCTACAGGAGGTGTAGAGCCAAAAGAGCATTTTTTAGATACAGACTAAAGATAGAAAAGTGCAGAATGAAAAAAAATGATTTTGCTATGTTTATCCTGTTTCACAGTATGCATTAAAAACAGGTTTAGTTTGCACACATTTGCAATAGACATGTGCAGAACGAAAAAAATTGTTTTGTTTCAATTCACTTACGTAAATTTGTTTAGTTAAATTGTGTTTAATTCATTTAATTAATTTTCGGAAAATCGTTTTGTTTAATTGAATTTGAACTGATTAAATTTTTTTTTTCGAATTGCATTTGAATCAAATTACATTCAAAATTGAACTTATTCTATATAATATTCAAATTTTGGAAGATGGTTATATGCTTTCAATTCCATTCTATTCCATTGTTTTTTTCTATTCTATTCTGTTATTTTCTTTATTTGTTTTCTATTATTCTATTCTTTTCTATTCTATTCAAATTCAAATTTATTCTATTCGAAATTCAAATTTCGGAAGATGGTTATATTCTTTATATTTTATTCTATTCTAATCTATTGCTTTTTTCTATTCTATTCTATGTTATTCTTTTCTATCCTAGTCAAGTCTATTATTTTATTTTCTATTCTATTCTTTTCTATTCTATTCAAATTCAATTTATCCTATTTGAGTTTTGGAAATCCTTGATAAAGGTTTGAAGTTTGCTCCTCCGAAACAGCTGAATAAATTCCAAACCTATATGGATATCCATAAATTCACAAGGAAACTCAATGTTAAAAGATATATTATGTCGAATCCCAGCAGACCTAGTATCACCACTAGGAGTGAGATTCAACACACCACTTTGGCCAATGCCTCTCTTTTCAACCCCCCGGGGGGATTGGCACCTTCTTTGAAAGTTTTTAGAGATGTGATGATTAGAGATTTGGAACAAATAAAGTTAAAGCAAGCTAGGCTAAGTCACTCCTTACAAAATGGCTTAGACCAATTATGTCAGAACAAAAATATAGTAATACAACCTGCGGATAAGGGGGGGGGGCATTGTGATCCTTAATAAAGCCGACTATCTTCAGGAACTTGATAAGATAGTAGGCGATGGAGACACATATGCCCTCCTCCCCTCTGGCCCCAGGGGTAAATATAAAAAGGAATTGGAGAGAATAGTAGATGAAGGACATAAGAGAGGTATTATCAACAAAAAAGAAAAGCATTTGTTGATCTCCACTGCTTCTATTATATATTATCTGCCAAAATTGCATAAAGACCCGGTTCACCCACCGGGTCGCCCTATCATTAGTGGAATCAATTCCATCACATCTCGTGTGGGAAAATACATAGATGCTTTCCTACAACCTTTGGTAAAATCGTTACCTGCTTATATTAAGGATAGCAGGCATGTAATTAACCTTCTCAGGGGTTGTCGGTACAGAGAGGGGCTCTGGCTAGTGACAGCAGACGTCACCTCTCTGTATACGAGTATCCCCCACCAATGGGGAATTGCTGCGGTGGAGTTCTTTATAAATAGGAATTCAACACTCCCGGCTACTCAGAGAAAATTTATTATGGAGTTGCTTATGTTTGCTACGACACACAACTTTTTTTGGTTTAAGGGTGAATTCTACCTACAGCATAGGGGGGGTGGCCATGGGGGCAAAATTTGCCCCCAGCCTGGCCAACCTCTTTATGGGGAAGTGGGAGGAGGACGTCATCTATGCCTACGATAGGCCTCAATTGGTCATGTGGGCAAGGTATATAGACGACGTCCTCCTCCTATGGGATGGTTCACGCGAATCCCTCGATGACTTCATGTCGGAATTGAATGCCAATGAAAGAGGTATTGAATTCAAATATGAGGCTAGCTTGGAGACTGTCAATTTCCTGGATCTCAAACTATGGGCTGAAAATGGTCATATACAGACAGCCACTCATTTTAAAACTATCGATAGGAATTCATACATTCCAAAGGATAGTTGTCATCATAGAGCCTGGCTTGATGCAGTACCTAAAAGCCAGTACTTGAGATTAAGGCGAAATTTCAGTAAACCTGAGGTTTTTAGAGAACAGGCCAAAGTTCTAACTTCTAGATTCCTTGATAAAGGCTACCAAACTGAGGCTCTGGAACAGACAGTATCCATGGTGGAAGCAGTGGATAGGGAGGAATTGCTTAGGGAGAGACCCACACCACCAGGGGAGCAGTTGGGCGACTTTGCTGCCCCCTACATCACAGGTTTCTCAACACAACACTACCAAATCAAAAGATTGGTCCAAAAGCATTGGAACATCATTAGGAATGACCCAGCGTTGGGTGATGTCATGCCTGAGAAACCTAGGGTGGTCTTTAAGGGTGCCCCCTCCCTTAGAGATAAGCTGGCCCCAGGAGTGTGCGACCCTCCTAGAAAAAAACAGGTTTTTTTGGGAACATTATAGGTTTCCATAGGTGTGGTAGATGCACAGTCTGTCAGGTTAATGAGATACGAACAAAAAAGACTAGTACCTTTGTGTCCAATCACCTCTCAAAATTTCTCAATAAAGTCCTTCATCTCTTGTAACACCATCAATACTGTATACCTTATTACATGCCCCTGTAGGCTTCACTATGTGGGGAGGACTGTTAGACCCCTACAGGTGAGGCTCAAGGAGCACATTGCTAACATCAAGAGAGGATATAAAAATCACCCCCTCTCCAGACACTATCGGGACAAACATTATAGGAACCCTAAAGGAACTTCTTTTTTGGGTATCGACACGTTAAAATTACACTGGAGGGGTGGAGCAAGGAGGAGGGAAATCTCCAAACTCGAAATGAGCTGGATCTACAAAATACAATGTTTGAAACCCAAAGGATTGAACGTGGATGTTGAAATAAACGCATTCATTGACAATTCTTAAATGTTTCTATCTGAGGAGGCTATAGATAATGTAGTAACTAAACCTGTACAAACTTTTGGCACACTCTGGCTGTTTCGGCCTTGTGTTCCAGAATTTCTGATGACTAGTTAGGAAACTCCTGTTTTATGAACTCAAATCCCTTTGTTAGGCGTAGTGTGATGTTTTAATTTTTTGGAGTTATACACATTAATCAATGAATGGAACTTATGCAGTTCCCTCTTATGAACACTAGGGGCTTCATAGCCTAATTTTTTGAGTCGTTGAGCCGAATTGTGAAGTCTATAATGATCATCTGTTCTGAAATGTATTTTATTGTTAATCTGTTTTTGTCCTACTTTGAGCCAGTGCTTTTGGTTGCTGCGACGTTTATTGCTGGGTATAGGTTAAACAATTCTCTCTTGTTCACATTTATTTGGGACAATGAGGCTTGATTTATACCTAGTATGGTGCGGCTCCGAAAGCGAGGTCTGAAATGCAAGCAGGAAGTATTTAATGTGGTGACTCAGTACGTTGCCCGTGCCCCAGGAAGACGTCATATCTGACGAAACATGTAGGGCGGAGATTACGCGCTGACGTCACCACGCCTCATGTGATCCCGTACGGACGGGCTTTCATTTTTTACTTGCCGGCTGTTTTTACCTGTACAACGCAAATTTACATGTGATGTTTGTGAGTATTTTGATTTTAGCTTTTTAATAAATTTTACATTACAGTGTTACACTATGTGGCCTTTATCATTTCTATATGGCACACCTCTGGGAGTCTATCAGCCGATCCCCTAATTTGCTCGGAGCCCACCTGATCTAAGGAGAGCCGCATCACCCTTTCTGATACGGAGCCCCGCTGGTACAGGGAGAGTCGTCCCGCTACTGCATATACCCCGCAGAGGGTTTTATCTGCTAGTGTGTTTGACCCTTACTAGCGATAGTGGGCCGCACACTCTGGTAAGAGTCCATCCTTACCCCCCCCTTGTCACCGGAGGTGTTCTACGTTTTAGTGGTGGTGGAGTTTAAGTGGAAATCCTTGTAATCTGGTTTCTCCATCTACATTCCCCTTGTGGTCTATCACCGGACCACCATCTCCTCCCTACCTATTGGTGGCTTTTGGAACGGTTTGCCTTTTCTCTGCCTTAAAGACTGTTTATGGACTTTATTGTAGCTGCTGAGCTATATACATGTTTATAAGTTTTTTTACACAAGTTTTTTATTTAATATTTTTTATTGCACTATAATTTTTTGCACTGCACTTTAATGCCTTATTTGGATTTATTACCTGAATTTGAGGTATTAATACCTTGAGTTGAATATTTATGCACTATCACTTGGTGTACCTAATGTTGTTTGGTTATTTGAATTTATAGCGCGACATTTTTTGATTTAACAATTCAAATTCAATTGTGAAATCTATTCGAATTCCAATTTCGTCCCAAAGTTTGTTTCATTATTTCGGATTAGTTTAAATTTGTTACTATTGTAATTACGAAAAATGTGTCCGAATTTCATTTCATAACAAAACGAACCGCATACATCTAGCTAATGCAGAGTCTGCAAGCAGTTGGTTTTAAATGCCCATTTACAATAATGATTTGTAGTATTGCACATAGCATGCATTACTGTGTTGCTGTGCCATTCCTGATGCCTCCCTGCTTTAACCCCATAAATCCCGCACCAATATATCTCAAATGGGCGCTGTTGCGGGTAGATTTTGGTTCATCCCCCTTGGCTTGAATGGTTGCGTACGTCAGTGGTACTGCCCACTGGACATAGCAAAAGGAGATGTGATCTGGCAAAGCCACCATGTACAAGCCTCCATCCCTAATTTGTTTACATAAAAGAATAGGCGGTCATGGGACTTTAAATGAGGCTTGTCATGAAATTGCATGAAGTCATAAGTTGAATACGGGGCGTAACTACAGGGGTTGCAATTGCAACCGGGCCCCATGCTCCAGGGGGCCTGTGTGCCTCCCTTGTACACCTGGATAGGAGGGATAGCGGAGGCGGCATTTAGAGGAACCAATCTGCTCCATTTTCCTCCTAATCCAGGAGATTGGTTCCTCTACATGCTGCCCCCACAGCCCCTCCTATCCAGTTTACTTGTCTTTTGCTGTTCCCAGGGTCCCTGTGTGCTTCCCTGGTTCCCCTCCCCCCATAGAGCTGCTGTCTTCCCCCCTCCTCTCTCCTGCCAGCTGCTGTAGAAGATATGTCATGATGGAGAGATGGGAACGGGTCGGTAAATTTGTCATTTACTGGCTCCTTCCTTTTCTGAATGGACAGAGTCAGTGGTTGGTACCAATTGGTTCATTCATAACTGAAGCATAGTAAACTGTGCTTACTATACTTCAATTTCTGTCCATTCATTCTGTGCAGCTGAGGCTACACACGTGGAGACTGAGGGCTGAGGTTTGTTTAGACCCCTGATATCTCATCAAAGCCCCCTACAGAGCTCCTAAAAAAAATGTAAAAAATAATAAAAAATAAAATTGTAAAATAAATAAAATTAAATGGTAAAAATTAAAAACTACTGACAGCGGGGCCCGTTGCAGAACTTGTGAAAGAGTCACACTGCGGGACTGTAATAAAGAGACCCGCAATGGGAGTAAAGGGCCCTAGGATCAGTGGGAAGAGGGAGGGCCCTGGCCCAAAGGTTCTACTTATGCCTCTGATTGAATATAATGAGCATTTATTAGTAATAAATATGAATATGACGTGATCATAGGCATGATATAGAGCTGGGTTTCTCAACCAAGGTTCCGTGGAACCCTAGGGATCCTCCAGAGGTTACTAGGGGTTCCTTGAGCAATGATCAATTTCTGCCTCTCAGATAAATTCCCAAAGATACCATTGATCTTTTTAGCTATCTGTAAGGGGGTAATTCTCAATGACCACAAGTGTAGGGAGCATTCTTCCCATTGACCATCACACTAATCAATCATGAGTTGTAGATTTTTCATTTTTAGCAGGGGTTCCCCGAGACCAGAGAATTATTTCAAGGGTTCATCAGTGTTGAAAAGGTTGAGAAAGGCTGATATAGATAAACAGGAAGTAAAATTAATATTTGTACAAAGCCAACACATACAAAGACACATGATTGAATAATTAGATGAATTCATCTTACATAAGTACATGACAATAATAAATAAATAATTGCGTGGCAACTAAGAAATGTGTATAAAATTGATGACTAAAGTCTCCTGACGTCCACTCATCAGGAGTAGCGTACAAGAGGTAAGTAAAAATTGGCCATGAATAAAGTGTAGTGGTCAATGAAGGTCTAAAGAGGGCAGGTAGCCCCTATACTTACATGTCAAGCAATGACAGGTAGCCCCTATACTTACATGTCAGCTCTAACAATTAAGCCCAGCTGTAAGTGCCACACCCCTGTTCCCTGCCTTTGCAGCTTGGCGTTTCAGATGCACCAATTCTTATAGCACTTGCGTAGATGGCCATAAACCACTTCTGTCTCGGCACCACACAGGGGCAAAGAAAGGAAGGGGCCAATAGCGTAATAACGTTTGAACAATGTTTATTTAAAAAGCAAGAAAGGTATATCTGTCAATTGCCGGCAAAGATTCAAAACACATATATCGCCCGTATTCCCATCGTGTAGAGGCGTGGTAATGTCAGCGCATGGCTCCCGCCCTACATGTTTCGTCAAACGTGACGTCTTCAAAGGGGCACCCTATAAGAATTGGTGCATCTGAGGTGGAGAAGTGAGGAGACCTTGGCCCTGATTGTACCCGCAGAAGGTTATTTCTGTCTGCTTGCCTGACTCACTAGCAATAGTGTGTCCTCGATTTATGGTAAGAGTACCCATCTTTGGGAGCTCACAGGGTGTGCACGTTTTCTGGTGGCGGATCAATTCCTGAAGATCTCTATATGAAGGACTTACATCCTTTCCACATCCTTTCTTCTTTTTACACATGCTTTTGGAGTTTGGGAATTCAGCTGATTCTTGGACTTTTTTGAGAGCACCTTTATATGATGTTTATTTATTGTGTTTATACTTATGAGTTAAATTTCTTACTTTTTTCTCACATTTTTGATGAGCACATGTGAATGATTTATCACTCATTTAAACCAGCGCAACATTAGTTTTGATATTGTTTTATTCCATGATTTATTATCACATTGTTTGTTGCTGCTTTCTTGGTTACTTTAGCGCAATACTTCTATTTTTTATGCTACAGCTTGGCGTTTCAACTGCGCATTTTTAAACTCCATAGCCGCAAGTCTAAATGAGCCAATACTGAACCGGTTTCCTATGACTAAAAAAAAAAAGCATAGAATGAATTGTTTAGGCTGAATATCATGTACAACGGAAATAATGCCTTCAGCAATGCCCTGCAAACGATGCCGTGTAAAAGCAAAGATGGAAATAAAATAAATGATATCATTAAGGCAATTAGCACCCTAATTATTTTTCCTCTGTGCTCACTACTCTGAATAAGCGGCAGTTAACAAACAGTAATCTTTACACTCTTTTTTCATTCTTTAAATTGAGTATTCATATTTGTGTTATTTATTTATTTATTTGTAGTATATT
>BLSH010287605.1:30616-44157 GCA_018402905.1 Glandirana rugosa | reverse complement strand
AAGTATCCATAGTGCATGGACCATCGTCTCGGACTATACTACTCCTTCCGAAGAGAATGTGGAGACTGAGCCCCCGGGACTATCACATCTGTCCTCCTCGTCCTCACGTCTTACCGTGCTTACGGACACTCAGAACGATCGTCGTCCTGTCCACAGGAGTGACCCACTGTCGTCCGTCTCATCGTTCCAGTCCGTCCGACCCAGTATGTGTCTGTCCTACCTAGGTCATGTCCCGTATCCGTTCTCGCACCAGTCCTTTGTACGGTCCAGACCTTTACTAGTCACCTCGTCCTCGGTTTATCCTGTGAATCTGTATGCTGCTTTCAGTTGCTGACCCGACTTGTCTTAACTATATTCTGAACTCCACCTGCATCAACCTCGGCTTGTTCCCTGACCTCCGCTTCTGTCTGCTCCTTTGGCTCCTGCTCCACTGATCATTTCCAGACCTGGCATGTTTCCTGACCACGCTCTTGCCTATGCCCTGTACTGGATCCATCCTGTCTGTGTATGACCCAGCCTGCCTGACCTTGCTACTCTGCCTGCTGTCACCCAGTGAGGACACCTGTCCTGCTGCTAGCAAGACTCACAGGCATTCGTGCCATTCTGCACTCCTGCTCCTCCTGTCTACACTATCAGGGCCCCCGAGTCAGAGGTGTAAGAGAAGCCTTCCTCATCATATCAGGCTCTGCTACCAGGTACGTGATACCTATGAAATACCCTGTGTCCACCCCCCAGACTGGTTTTATTGGATATCATTGAGCACTGCTATATCAATGTGAGCTTTCCAGTCCCTATACTGTACTTAAGTGTAAAAAATGTTGAGTACATTGTATTATATATGCCTAATGTTTGTTTATTTGTTCAATGTAATTAGTGTCATGTCTAACGTATGTGATCCTAAAGAAGCTACTGTATCAGTGAAACACGTTGACCATGTGAAGTGACAAGAATATCAAGATCATACTTATGTTATCTATGTAGGTCACCTTAAGTATTCATGTCTCATGTCTTCCACAGGGTGATGAGTATTTCAAAGCTGTATTAGTACGTTTTTGTTTATATCCTATGTTTAAAATCATTGTAATAAAGTGTTAACAAAGGTTTTGTCTCTGTGCTGTTAATCTCCTTAGCGGTATTCCCGAGTGTGGCTCGGGGTGGATTTTCAGAACCAAGAGCGGTAACCCCGAGCCACACTGGGGCTTGCATCGCTGGATCCAGGCAGCGCTACTCACCTTGTCCCCTGGATCCAGCGATGTCCCCCGCCGTGTCTGCGGGCTGTGTCCGCCGCTCCGATGCCTCTGTGTGCCGGGCTCCGTTCCCTGCGAGCGGCGTGTCGCACGGGGACGGAGACCGGCGGGAAATTCAAAAAGTGAAACACACACAGCACATACAGTACACTGCAATCTTATAGATTACATTGCTGTATGAAAACATTTCACATCCCCTTTGTCCCTAGTGGTTTGCCCAGAGCCCTGCATGCACTTTTATATTATATATGTCATTCTTTCTGCCTGGAAACATGAGAGTGTCCATAGCAACCAAAAAGTGTCCCTTTGCGTCAAAAGTGGTTTTTGATCAGCTAGAAAACAGCGATAGTAAATAAGAATCATTTGCAGAATTGAGTGATACTGATTTTTGAGGAAATTTATCATCAGAAACTGAAAGTGACGACAGCGACAATTCTGCAACTGAGAAAATTTCTGCGTTTTTGGTTTGATTACATTATTGAATACATTTTATTACTATTATATTATTATTTTTGATAATTATTTTTAGTTATTTATTATATTATAATTTATGATTTCATTTTTCAAACTTTTTCATACCCGGGATGTCTACTAGACTGTTGTTTGGACAGATTTAAGTGAGTTATTCCTAAGAATTACAGGCCTACAATATAAAACGCCAAATTTTCATGCAAAATAATTGTACCGCTTTCAGCAATAAATTCCAGACTCAGTCATACCGCCAGGGAGGTTAAAGTCCCCCTTGACCGTGCAAGGTTCTTGCCAGTTTTTTCATTTTTGTCTGTTTATCCATTGTAATAAAAAGTCAAATTCCAGGAATGGCAGTTTCTTCATTGTTACATTTATCCGGCTTGGACCAGTATTCCTCTAGGAGCTCGAAATCTCTGTTATAGGCACCGCTACTCCAGTGATCTCTACTAGTGTCCGGGTCCTATGCCGAGCGGCTGCATTGTGAACACAGGAGTTCATTCGCTTGGCATGGACACCATTTAATGTGTTTTCTCAAATTGCAATTTTCTGTAAAGCTCTAAACGGAAAAGGTGGAGATGTGAAGAATTTCCATTTTAGAGAGTTGTCACAAAAACAGGTGCCCCCCTTAAAGGGTTGTTGGATTACCTATCACCCATTAGTGGTGCCACACGCCTTTTAGCGACAATACGCTCCAAACATGTGTAGGGAAAGAACCGATGGCTAGAAAATAGCTCACCCCCAGAAATGAATAGAGCTGCACTCTAATAATGAGCCACTGGGGGACATTTTTGCTAAAAGGCTGTGCAATGCCTGCTGGGCCACATGGTGAGGATTACTGGAATGGGATAAGTATTTCTCACAGCAGGTTGCATTAAGGTGGGGTAGGTAGTGACATTAAAGAGTCTGTCTATTGGTAACTGAAAAAAATAGCAGGTAAGAACAGATTCAAATTCAGTATTGCTTGCTTGCATTGCATTTTGTTTTCTTTCCAGAAGAAAAAGTTGTTAGAAAATTTGACAACTCAAGGAAAAGTTTATTTCCCTTCCTTCTTGCACATCATAGGACTTTTCCCTTCTGGGAGGGTCTAATTATTATCTGTGCTGGCCCAGCTCATTCAACCCTCCCTTCACCTCCCTATGTAGCATTTTATGTAGCTGCCAGGGGAGGAGAGTAGGAGAATTCTTTAGAGCAGCCTTTCTCAACCTTTTTAACACAGAAGAACCCTTGAAATAAATTTCCGGTCTCAGGGAACCCCTGCTAAAATGAATACATCTACAATTCATAACACATTAGTGCGTTGGTCAGTGGGACTAAAAAGATCAGTGGTGTCAGTGGCAACTTATCTGACAGTCAGAAATTGCCCATTGCTCAAGGAACCCCTAGCAACCTCTGGAAGAACCCTTGGGTTCCACGGAACCCTGGTTGAGAAACTCTGCTTTAGAGTGTTGCTTGAGTCTGCTATAGACTATACTATAGAGCTTTTTTATACAGGGATGTTAATACCTAGGCTATAATGGTTATACTTGCATAATCTTTGGTATAGGTAATACCCCCGATTACTTAATAAATGTGGGATCAAGTCAGTTATTATCAGAACAGCATACAACAGAGGGCTTCCATTATCAGGTCAGTTTGCAATACCAATTAAGTAGATGTGGGGATGTAAATATTGTGAGATACATATTTATGTGAGTTTCCCACCTAGCTTTTGTTCCTAATGGGCACCCCATGTCCACCCCCAGGGGTCTAACAGCACAAGTGTATATGTGGCCAGAGAGGTTAATCTTTGAACGTCACAAGCATCTGCGATTGGTTTGTATAGTACTGAGTTAACATGTTCTATTGCAATATTTCATAGTTTCGTAGTTGGTAAGGTTGAATAAAGTCACTAGTCTATCCAGTTCAACCTGTGTACTTGGTATATGTGTGTTCAAGAGTTTTTAAACTATCAATACTTCCTGTTGACACCAACAATTGTGGAAGAGAGTTCCACATCCTTATTCCCCTGACAGTGAAAAACCCCCTACACAGTTTAAGGTTAAATCGCTTCTCCTCCAATCTCATTGTGTGGCCCCGTGTCTTCTTACAATCACATGAAACTGAATGGTTTCCTCCTTACACTGGGATCACCATTGAGATATTTGTATATCGCTATCAAATCTCCTCTCTTCTCCAGAGAGAACAAGTTTAGTGCTTGTAGTCGTTCCTCGTATTTGAGGTCCTCCAGTCCCTTTATTAATTTTGTTGCCCTTCTCTGGACTCTCTCCAGTTCCAACACATCTTTCCTCAGGACTGGTGGCAAGAACTGGACGGAATACTCCAGATGCGGTCGAACCACAGTTTAATAAAGTGGCAGGAATATCGTTTTATCTCCATAGTAAATCTCCTTTTTAATGCATGCTAATATTCTGCCGGTTTTGCTTGCTGCAGTTTGACATTGCATGCTATTGCTCAGTCTGTCTTTTACTAGGACCCCCAGGTCTCCATTCTGGATTCCCCCAGAGGTTCTCCCCCCCGGTGAGTAACTTGCATTTATATTTTTAGTCCCCAAGTGCATTACTTTACATTTTCAGCATTAAACCTCATTTGCCATGTAGTTGCCCACCCATTTATTTTATTCAGATCTTCTTGTAAAGTTTCTATATCCTGCTGCAAATTATTTCCCTACTTATTTTTGTGTCATCAGCAAAAACCTTTTGATTGAGCTCAGAATATAGCTTGTATATTCTTTTATAGGTACTATCATATATTTAAGTTTGGATGTTAGATACACATTGTTTTCCCTCTCTCCTGATGAAGCGGTTTAATGCCTGTGAAACGCGTCAAGATATTCATGTAGATACCGTACTCTCCTGATATGGGTAATGTATATGTCACCTGCTTCTTTTTTTATGTTCAGGGTTCCAAGGAGCTTTAGCATTAGAGGGAAATTGAGAATTAATTGTAAAACTGCACAGGAGGCTGCGTTTATTATTGTTTTTATGCTCTGCAATTGCATAAAAAAATTGTTGTTTTTATATATAAAGTTGTGCATTGGATCCTTGAAGCACCACATAAAGTCCATTTGCCTTAATATTCTTTATCTGTAACATTAAATAAACATATAATCCTATTTGTTGGAAATTTAATCGTCTGGCAATAGGGTCTCTTTAACCACTTGCTGACCGCCAACCGCAGGTCATCTGACGGCGGCTTCGAGATCGCGCACTGTGAGCGCGCGCGCCACCGGAGGCGCACCCGCGCGCTCACTGTGTTTGGGGAGGGCAAGGCTTTCCTCTACACGGAAGCTGTGATTGCTTCCCTTCCCCTGCTAGGGCAGTCTCCCCACAGTAAGAACGCCCAGGGAACACAGTTAACCCTTAGAGCGCCCCCTGCAGGTTAACCCCTTCACTGCCAATGGCATTTACACAGTAATCAGTGCATTTTTATAGCACTGATCGCTGTATAAATGCCAATGGTCCCAAAAAAGTGTCAAAATGGCCCGACATGTCCGCCCCAATATCGCAGTACCGCTGCCATTACTAATAAAAAATAAAAAAATAATAAAAACCCCAAAAATGAATTCTCATCATCCGTAAACATGGCCACTTTTGCGCAAACCAATAAATAAACGCCGATTGCTATTTTTTTTATCGCAAATATGAGGAAGAATATAAATCGGGCAAAAACGGTGAAAAAAAATGTTTTTTTGTATTTTTTTTTTTTGGATTTGTGTTTTAGCAAAAAGTAAGAAATTTGTTTTTTTTTTGCAAAATTGTCGCTCTTCTTTTGTTTATAGCGGCGATCAGAAATGACGCAGCAATAATCAAATACCACCAAAAGAAAGCTCTGTTTGTGGGGAAAAAAGGACGCAAATTTCGTTTGGGTACAACGTCGCACGACAGCACAATTGTCAGTTAAAGTGACGCAGCGCCGAATCGCAAAAAGGGCTCTGGTCCTAAAGTGGGAAATCCTTCCGGGGCTGAAGTGGTTAAGTAGAAGTTCACTAAATTTGCACTTTCAGGTATGTATAAGGGGAATAAGGGGAATAAAAAAAAAGATAGAAGTAGAGTAAGGGGAGGGTGTTTTTTTTCTTTCTATTGCTATTTTATTGTTATTTTTTCAACTAGAAATAGGCTAAAAGAGGAGAAATGTGTGTGAACACCTCTCTAGGTCAGTCTCCCATCTCCACTTCCACTAACACACAGACCAGGTGCCGGCCCCGTCCATCACGGATTCCAATGAGCAAAAAGAATTCTGGTTGGCCTCGCATCCAGTAAAATCACCTTTATTTCAACAAGTCCATAAAAATATATCCAAAAACACAAATAGAGGGGAACAGCGTCACCAGCTAACGCATTTCACACTTCCTTAGTGCCTTAGTCATAGCTCACATGCACATGTTATCCTTCAAGTGGTCTCTAAACTTCAACTCTCAGGTCCTACAGTCAGGGTCTCCATGAGAACTTGTAGGGCCCCATGCAGTCTGCCTGATAGCCCAATGCCCCCACCACCATTCTTTTTCCCACCGGACTGTCCCTGTCTTAAATATTCTTGGGCTCCATGAGTCCAGCAGTAGAGGATGGGGACAGAGCAGGGACTATGTGGTCATTTTTGGGAACAGGTGTGTCACTGCTCCTGAAAATTAAATAAAAATTCCAACCTATTCTATATCTATGCAATGAGGCAGGGGGTTCCTGAAAATGTGCAAATAGTACCCTCTTGCTGCTTAACCAATGGGGCCCAGGAACTTTTATTTAATTGCTGGAGCCAAGACATATCTGTTCCCAAAAATGAGTAAATAGTCCTCGCTCTGTCCCCATCCCCTGCTGCTGAACTCATGTGGCCCAAGAATTTTTAAGACAGGGACAGTCTGGTGGGAGAGGAATAATGGTGGGGGCATTGGGCTATCAGGCAGACTGCATGGGGCCCCACAAGTTCTCATTGAGACCCTGACTGCAGGACCTGGGAGTTGAAGTTTAGAGGCCACTTGAAGGCTAACATGTGCATGTGAGCTGTGACTAAGTGCTAAGGAAGTGTGAAATGCGTTAGCTGGTGACGCTGTTCTCCTCTATTTGTGTTTGGATATATTTTTATGTACTGTTAAAATAAAGGTGATTTTACTGGATGTGAGGCCAACCAGAATTCTTTTTGCTCATTGGAATCCATGATGCATGGGGATAGCATCTGGTCTGTGTGTTAGTGGAGGGGGAAATGGGAGACTGACTCAAGAACTTTTATTTAATTGCTTGGAGTCTGGCTCCTGGGATTACAGTGCATGTGACCAAAGGTATTTAAATGCCCCTGGGTCCCCCTGTTGAACTGATTGGGCCGGGCAAGGTACAGGAGGGTCAGCTCTACCACCCTATTGGTAGCCCTGACCAGGGCCGGATTAAGAGCGTCATGTGCTTTGTGCTGAGGATTTTAGTGGACCTTTTACTGGGCACCCTTCTGCATTTCCAAGAGCCTGTGCTGGCGTGCGCCCAAGCTTACAAGGGCTCAGCCGCACAGGCGTAACACTAGGGAAGCCTGGCATTTGGTTTGCCAGGTTTCCATAAGGGCTGTGCATCGGCGTGAACTGAAAGAGTGCAGCTGCGCAGGCCCAGAGGCGTTGCTAGGGGGTGGCTATTGGGGCTATAGCCCCCAGTCTGGGGCCCATAGCCCCGGGCCTCTTACAGGGTGGGTGCAGTTCTGCAATTAGCAGGTATGTCCCAGTCTGGAATGCAGACTGTGTGTATATATATATATATATATATATATATACACACACATACATACATACATACACATGTATATTTATTACTATTATTATTTATTTTATTACATGTATGCCCGCTCAAGCGTATGTCTTTCTTTACTTCGCTGCTATGGGCTCTAGCCCCAGATCTTTTGTAGACCTAGCAACACCCCTGCGCAGGCCTAACACTATGGAAGCCCCAAATATCTGTAAGAGCCCTGCATTGGTGTGCCCCAGGCTTCCATTAGGACTGCTCATGCGGCCTCCATTATCAATCCCACCACCCTGCCCAGGCGGTGCATGCGGAATGCTTTCCATGAGCAGTCTGTTTTTTTGGGTGGCTGGGCCTATATTAAGGTAGGGGCCTGTAGCTACAGCTCCAATAGCCCCTACGTTAATCCTGCCTATAGTCACCCTAAGACACGGTTGCCCTGCTTCACCTTGTAAGAAAAGTCCTTCGGCGGAGCTACAAACTCATCTGTGTCTCTTTGGTTTTATTAAACTACAAAAACCCTTACATACACATTTCTGAGTTTATTAACCGCCTGCTTTATGTAAAGCCAGCTCGTTTATTATTAGCTGATATCATAGCAGCAACGTACATTGTGTATTAAAAAAGAAACGTAAGAAAACAACCATCAGCCATTGAAATGACCTGAGAAGACATTTCGGAGAGAACACAGCAGGAGCGAATATTAAAGAAAAACAAATATTGATACATTCCACTGCAAATGCGTCTCCAGGGACATGCAATCCAATGCATTTCTCCAAAAGGGAGCATTTGTTCTACATATTCCCCTGGAAGAAAGCATGGAACAGCTATTGAGCACGGTGCTGTAAAACAATCCCCAGTTGATGGGCGGGCGATGGGAGGGGGGCATTCAACGAGGGAAAATGGTGAAATATGAGGGAGGTGGGAGTAAGGTCCATAGAAGAATGTGTCTAGAAAAATATCGAACGTTTGTCTTCATTGACATTCATGAGGATTGATTGAGAATTATACAAGTGTACCTAGAACAAAGGACAATAATATGCGTTTATTGAAAAATCTTACTGGTAATACTGTGCTGTACTCACAATTGGGCAATTAGCGGATCAATTCTTATATAGTATTTTCCATGAGCGCATATTCAGAGCTTTTATTGCAATGTTCTTAAATAATAAAAAAACACATTACATCCTTCCAAACAAAACTTAATAACAATTTGTGCTTTTTTAAACTTTTAGTTTACATGTAGATAAAAAATGCCTGGCGATCCTCCCGGCGAGGCCTTCTTGAGACTTTTAAGTGGCAACGGTACGTCATCCTGCTTCTGCAGCGTTGCCACTCCATTACTCCTGATCTGTATTTAACCACTTCAATATGGGGCACTTTTACCCCCTTCCTGCCCAGGCCAGTTTTCAACTTTCAGCGCTGTCGCACTTTGAATGACAATTGCGTGGTCATGCAACGCTGTACCCATATGACATTTTTATCATTTTTTTCACACAGATAGAGCTTTCTTTTGGTGGTACTTGATCATCACCATTTTTTGGTAAATAACCTCTTTGTGCCCGTGCTATAGCCGAAAGATGGCTACGGCGCGGAAATTGCCGGGAGGGAGTCCATGTATGTCCTCCCGAGCATGCGCTGCCTGCGTGCCCCCTACGGGGCACAGGTGGGGTGCTCTGTGATCAGCGAGTCCATGAGACTTGGCTGATCACAGATCGGAGTAAGGTGCCAATCCCGGCCCCTTACCATGTTATCAGCTGTCAACCAATGACAGATGATCACGTGATGTAAACAAAAGTTGGTAATTGCTTTTTTTTCTAACGCTGACAGTGGGAAGAGAAAAAAAAGCTGATTCCCGGCTTGTGTAAACGGGACATTGGACCCACCCACTCCACACCCACTGCTGCTAAGAAGTGCCCACCTGTGCCACCTACCAGTACCCACCTGTGCCACCTACCAGTGCCTAGCAGTACTCTTAAGCAGTGCCCACCAGTGCCACCTATCAGTACCCATCAGTGCTGCCAATCAGTGCCCATCGGTGCCATCTATGAGTGCTGCCTATCAGTGTCAACTATCAGTGCCTATCAGTGCCCATTAGTGCCACCTATCAGTACCCTTCAGTGTCGCCTATCAGTGCCCTTCAGTGCCACCTATCAGTGCCCATCAGTGCCACCTATCAGTGCAGCCTCATCAGTGCCTCCCTATCAGTGTCCGATAGTGCCGTCTCATCAATGCCCATCAGTGCAGCCTATCAAAGATTGTCATTCACAGAGTGCGAGTGCTGAAAGCTGAAAATTGGCCTAGGCAGGAAGGGGGGTTTAAGTGCCCAGTAAGCAAGTGGATAAACAAACATTTTGTTTCTGTTATAAAAATTTTGCAAATAAATAATCTTTCTTCATAAATTTAGGCCAAATGTATTCTGCAACCTTTTTTGGGTGAAAATAATCCAAATCAGTGTAAATTATTTAGTCTGTAGGATTTTTTTTTAAGTCCACAAACTATGGTATATACAGATACAGTGCCTTGAAAAAGTATTCACACCCCTTGAAATTTTCTACATTTTGTCATGTTACAGCCAAAAACGTAAATGTATTTTATTGGGATTTTATGTGATGGACCGAAAGAAAGTGGCGCATAATTGTGAAGTGGAAGGAAAATGATTACAGTTGAGCGAACTCGAACTGTAAAGTTTGTGTCCGTACCGAACTTTGGGGTGTCCGTGACCCGGACCCGAACCCGGACATTTGAAAAAAATTTGGGTTCTGGGTTCGGGTATTTGATCCCGCCTGTTGAATAGCTGCAAGGCAGCCAATCAACAAGCATTTCACTGGTTTGCCCTTAGAAGCCATCACAGCCATGCTTACTAATGGCATGACTGTGATTGGCCAGTGCATCATGTGACTCAGCCTCTTTATAAGCTGGCGTCACTTAGTGCTGCATGACACATGCTCTCTGGCTAGTATAGGGAGAGGATGCTGCCGGCGCTGTGAGGGACAGATTGCAGATATAATAACATCTCATCCTGCATTACACAACGATCTGACTGGACTAGGTAGAGTCTACTGCTTAGAGGGACAGATTATTGTTCTAAAATCATCGCCTACTCCTATAGGGTCAGGTTCCTGCTGTTGCTGTAAGGGCCAGATTATTGTTCTATAATCATTTTACTTGCTTTTGCAGCCCTCTAGCACTTTCCAGGACTTTTTTACAGTCATTTTTGTGCCAAAAAGTTTGGGTCCCCATTGACTTCAATGGGGTTCGGGGTCAAGTTCGGGCCAAGTTCGGTACCAAACCCGAACTTTTTCGAGAAGTTCGGCTGAACCCACCGAATCCGAACATTCAGGTGTTCGCTCAACTCTATAAATGATACAAATAAATATGTGAAAAGTGTGGGGGTGCATCTGTATAGCGCCCCCCTGTGTCAATAATTTGTAGAACCTCCTTTCACTACAATTACAGCTGCAAGTCTTTTTGGGGAGGTCTCTACCAGCTTTGCACATCTAGAGAGGACATTTTTGCCCATTCTTCTTTGCAGAATACCCGAAGCTCTGTCAGATTGGATGGAGAGCGTCTGTGAACAGAAATTTTCAAGTCTTGCCACAGATTCTCAATTGGATTTAGGTCTGGACTTTGGACCATTCTAACACATGAATATGCTTTGATCTAAACCATCCCATTGTAGCTCTGGCTGTAAGTTTAGGGTCGTTGTCCTGCTGAACCTCTGCCCCAGTCTCAAGTCTTTTGCAGACTCTAACAGGTTTTCTTCTAAGATTGCCTGTATTTGGCTTCATCCATCTTCCCATCAACTCTGACCAGCTTCCCTGTCCCTGCTGAAGAAAAGCATCCCCACAACATGATGCTGCCACCACCATGTTTCACAGTGGGGATGGGGAGTTCAGGGCGATGTGCAGTGTTAGTTTTTTGCCACACATATCACTTTGCTTTTAGGCCAAAAAGTTCAATTTTGGTCTCATCTGACCAGAGCACCTTCTTCCACATGTTGCTGTGTCCCCCACATGTCTTCTCGCAAACTGGACTTCTTATGGCTTTCTGTCAACAATGGCTTTCTTCTTGCCTCTCTTCCATAAAGGCCAGATATGTGGAGAGCATGACTAATAGTTGTCCTGTGGACAGATTCTCCCACCTGAGCTCTGGATCTCTGCAGCTCCTCCAGAGTTACCATGGACCTTGTGGCTGCTTCTCTGATGAATGCTCTCCTTGCCCGGCCGGTCAGTTTAGGTGGATGGCCATGTCTTGGTAGGTTTGCAGTTGTGCCATACTCATTCCATTTTCGGATGATGGATTGAACAGTGCACCATGAGATGTTCAAAGCTTGAGATATTTTTTTTTTTATAACCTAACCCTGCTTTAAACTTCTCCAAAACTTTATCCCTGACCTGTCTGGTGTGTTCCTTGGCTTTCATGATGCTGTTTGTTCACTAAGGTTCTCTAACAAACCTCAGAGGGCTTCATAGAACAGCTGTATTTATACTGAGATTAAATTACACACAGATAGACTCTATTTACTAATTGGGTGTGGTGGTGATTAGGGACTTTTTTTTTTACTGTTGACAGTAAAAAAAAAAAAATAAACAGGTACAACTCATGTAGAAGGATTTACTAAATCTCTGTGTACCACCTCCAGCACCACCACCACCTTCCTATATACGTACCTGAGTCCTTTTTGGATCCAGCACTGTGCCCGTCTGCAGCAGGGTTGGTCTCTGTTCCTCTCTTCACAGGACACAGAGGCAGAAGCGAGATGCATTGGCTTCTACTGCTGTCATTTAAGTCTTGTGAAGAGCAGTGGGGGCAGGGCCAAGCTGTGCTGTATGTGTCTATGGAAACACAGCCCTGCTTGGGAGTGAGCCCGCAGGTGTGCCTCCATAGCGTGTGGCTTTCTATGGGGGCATGCACATAAGAGGAAGAGCCTAAAGCTCCAGCGGGGGACCCCAGAATTGAAGTTTGGAGGCCGTTCTGCGCAGTAATATTGCACTGAGCAGGTAAGTATAACATGTTTACTATTTTAGATAAATATATTTAAATATGTATTTAGTTATTTAAATAAACAAAGCCTTAATAACCAATTTAATTGGTATTTGAGTACTGTCACTTTACTTTTTTGTATTTTCATTTTTTATTTCTGTCTCTGTTTTTTTTAATGAAAAAAAAAAGTAAAATAAGAACAGCAATGAACACAACAATGTTGTTTTTTTGGCACAAAAACAGGTCCAGGATAGCAGTAAGGAGCTTCTGTTAACCCCAGGAGCCATTTAAAACCGCCAAAAGCCACCATCATTTAACCCTCCTCTTGGACTACAACGTATTTAGCTGAAATGGTACAGTGAGACGCACGTTGCGCTACGTCACATACCGGTGGAACGCACGCTGACTCCATGTGCCTCCACTGCACGGTGCTGTTGTTCGCACAGGAGGTTTTACAGATTTTAAACAGCAGTTTTGCATTGTATAGCCCATGGAGGCCTTCAATAAAACTACCCTTATGGCACCATGAGAAGCCTGTTCTCCATTTTTTCTTTCTTTTGCCGCTGGTGATGTCCCGCACCGGAGTGTTTGGAGTATTGTAAGGGAGTATTGTAAGGAGGATCTCTGAAGAACCGGCCGGAGGATACAAGGAGGTCTTGAAGACCTATTAAGTAGAGTTGAGCGAACCTCTGGAAGTTCGGGTTCTGCTGGTCCGTCCGAACTTCGGGACAAAGTCCGGGTCCGGGTCCGGACGGAACCCGAACGATCGCACGGACAACGAACCCCATTGAAATCAATGGGGACCCGAACTTTTATGCACAAAAATGGCTGTAACAAAGTCCTTGAAAGCCCTAGAGGGCTGCAAAAGGAAGTAAAATGGGGGTAAGGGTATGGCAAGTGCCCTACAAAAAATGGGGATAGGGAAATAACTGTAAATATTTTTAAAAAAATAAAAACATAAAAAAAGCAAAAATGGAGGTGAATGTGGATCATCTTCAAACTGTGTCTGAAAAGTACTAATTAACGGTAGAAGCCATATAACTGTTCTAAAATCATCTTCAAACTAGGGCAAGTGCCCTACAAATAAATGGGGATAGGGAAAATAAATTAAAATCAAGTAAAATAACGG
>BLSH010287605.1:3627-20409 GCA_018402905.1 Glandirana rugosa | reverse complement strand
CAAAAATTCCTAGTGAAAACCCAATACGCCCCCCCCCCCCCATTCAATTACTAACCAATTAAAATAGTGTTTCAATTGGCAGCTAGAAAAAAACGAACCATTGCCAGTTCTCTGGTGCATTGGGAAGGGTTCAAGCACCTATTTAGTATAAATGTGCCCACAAAGAGGAACTGTACCCCCCTCCCCTGGTTAATTTGATCTTAACCACCCTTAACCTTACTGGGTTGAGCTGAAATAGCATACTCACCCACAACAGGGTGTGTCTTCTCATGCCATTGTCTTCTTTGTTGACATCATCAGGAGACCAGCTGTTTCTTCTGGGTCCTAGAATCCAGTCCTCTAATAACGCTACACCTTGTTTGTTCTACATAGCCGTGTAGCCTCCATACATTAGTATCCCAGGAGACTTCGGATGGAGGAGTACATCATTCCCACCTAGACAAGAAAGGCAAAATGGCCTAAAAACGATAGCCCCCTTTGTCCCTAAAAATATTTTTTATTGTTTCTCTGTTGAGAGGAAGTAGCAAAAATGAGTGAAGGTTTAAGTTCAAAATGGTCCTTGAGTACCTACTCAGTCTTCACAAATGAACTTAAAGCAAACAATCATCCAGTTTTTCACCTTTACTTATTATTGCTCCCCCAAACTTCTTTCACTCAATCAAAAGGATTATGTTTTTTTTTGTTTTGTAACGACTTGTTTTTGTATCTGGTTAGGCCTTCCAAATTTTAGGTGAGAATGACCTAGCCCCAGCTGTGGAAAACCCCTTGGAAACCAGGTTATATATCTCAGGAGGCTTCGGGACCTCTTACACCACACTGTGTTTGTGTAGCATGTGCCATCGAAGGGCAGCTGCTAGGACCCAGAAGAGAGAGGTGGAACACTAATGACATCAGAAAGAAAGATGGCGGCTCAGGACCCTGAATGCTGCAGAGATTGGTGGATCACAACAGGACACCGCTGGATGGATGTGTATGCCATTTGAACCCAACGCAACAAACAAGGTAAGAAGGGGTTAAGAGCAAAATAAACCCTGGAGGGTGGTGAAGTTCCTCTTTTAGAATAATATTTCTCCAATGGCCATTCATCATCCTTTGTATCATGTACCCAACAAAAAAAAGATCTGCACATCTCATAATGTACAGTAAGTGGACCCTTCCCATTTAGGTTAATGAAATATGTTCCCATGTCTTCTCCATATAGCTTATTATAGTTTGAGTGAGTTTTATTTTATTGGAAAGTGTACAGCTTATGCTATCTAGGCTAATGCTTATTTGAGTGTAAATAGAGGTCAGTGGATTTTTTTCTCCAGTTCATGTTGCATCCAGATAATGGACTATTTTGATGTATAGAGGAGGGCCTGTTTGGAACTGTTGATGTAGAATTAAAAAAAAAACATCTGTGATGTGATAATCTTGGACATGATTTGACATTTGCAATGGTTTTACAAAATCTGTAATAAATAACTGACAGCACAAAACCATAATATCACCATTCTGACTGTGCGGTGCTTACATTTCATTAACAGTAACATCACAATAAAATAGAATATGACCAGTCATGCATGTCCTTGCACTTTGCTGGATGCTTTTCCTGACACTCATGACGAGCTTAGTGGATACACAGCAGTCATTTCACACTGTAGAACTCATCTTCTGAAAATGATCCTTGATACTTGTCTCTTCTTTATATTGGTACCATTAGGGATCCATCCGAGCTGTAAAAAATTCTCCCAAACCCAACATTGTTGATCATCAGACATTTCCCAAAACCTAACCAATCAGTCATGCATGTCTTTGTACTCCGTTAGAAGTTTGTACCAGCCACTCCTGATCAGCTTAGCGGGTACACAGCAGTCATTTCACACTGTTGAACTCATCTCCTGAAAATTATTTTGATGCTTGTCTCTTCTTTTTATTGGTACCATTAGGGATCCACCAGAGCTGTCAAAAAATCTCCCAAACCCAACATTGTTGATCATCAGACATTTCCCAAAACCTAACCAATCAGTCATGCATGTCTTTGTACTCCGTTAGAAGTTTGTACCAGCCACTCCTGACCAGCTTAGTGGGTACACAGCAGTCATTTCACACTGTTGAACTCATCTCCTGAAAATTATTTTTGATGCTTGTCTCTTCTTATTATTGGTACCATTAGGGTTCCACCAGAGCTGTCAAAAAATCTCCCAAACCCAACATTGTTGATCATCAGACATTTCCCAAAACCTAACCTATCAGTCATACATATCTTTGTACTCCACTGGAAGCTGGTACCAGCCACTCAAGACCAGCTTGGTGGGTACACAGGCTTCATTTCACATCATAGAACTCATCTCCCGAAAATTATTCTTGATACTCGGTTATTCTTTTTATTGGTACCATTGATTGAGGATCCACCAGTGCCTTCACAAAATTCCCCTCAAGCCAACAATATTAATCATCAGACATTCACTGAAATCTAATCAACTCCCCATTTCCAACCTCCATATATTTCTCCCATCCCTAATTAAAGAGGGAGATAAAGAGTTGCTAATATTATTAGTCGTATTAGTAACCCTTTATTTGACCCTTTCGGGCAGACAGTACGCATTTATGCGGCCCCCGCGGGACAAGGCTTTTTTATGTGGGGCCACATACATTCTTATCTGTCTTCGTGGTGGGAGCACTCCACACAGTGCGCTCCCAGCACAGAGACCGGGGTCTCACCAGAAGGGTCCCATACTAGCGATCGGTACCCAGAACGGGTCACCTGATCACTGTCAGAGCCTTTTTTTGTGTGTGGCTTTTATAAGATTTTAACTTTTTTAATAAAGTTGTTTTATTAGTTTTGTGTTATATATCCTATTTATGGCACTTTTAAAGGTCCAATGCTTTCTCAACACCACAATGTCTTGTGACTTTGGAGAAACATGATTATAGTGTGTTGAAAAGTGGCAGCTACCAGCCCTTGTAAAAATTAAAAAAACCGCTCTGACAGTTATACTTAGTGATCTCTGGCACTATCACCAGCTGATTCAACATTCTATGTGTAGCGCTACCCCCTAAGGAGCCACTGAGTTTTGGGTCCACCTATAGTCTGAACAGCCAGGCTACACAAATTTCCTAACTTGCATCCAGACACAGGAAACAGTCCATGTGCTCGTTTTTTTTAGGTTTTATTAGAGATTTCAACTTGGTTATGGTAAAAGGGGTTATGTGATGTCCAACTTGACTCGAAGAACAACAAAATGAGGACAACTTCCTTCTCTAGCACACTACAAACAACAGATACTTGACTAAGTTCCCTCCGCTACAGCAACAGTCTTTAGCAAAGAAATCCCCTCTTAGGAGTTTGGTGTCCCCTGGGTGGATTTTTAGCAAAGTCCAAACTTGTAGGAGCTCTTGGTCCCCTTAAGGAAAAATATCAGCCCACTTGGCTATGGTTTCTGATCCCAGGATAAAGGATTGGCTAAGCAGTAAACTGTCACCTGAAGACTTGCCAAGAACTTGCATCTAGCAGACTTCTCCCTTATAGGCCCTGGGGTTGTAGAGGTGCTCACATTGTCCTTGTCCTGCAGCTATGGATACAACTGCTTTCAAGCCTTCTGCTGGGCTGGTTCCTTACCAGGCTATGCAGGCTGTCCTTCCCCAGTGGACTGCAAGACAAGTGGAGCTCCCTCTGTCAGGCTTCCTCCTTCTTCCAACCTCTAGCCTGGAGGCAGAACCCCCCTTCTCCAGGGCCCCCTCCCAGGTTACACAGCAACACCTCAACCATCCATCTTCCACCCAACTCCCCTGCTGATTAGACTCCTCAATATTTATGGGCTGGTTCAGCCACCCAACCAGGCCTCCTGCCTGGGAATTAGCCAGATTCCAGGGTGGATTTGATTTAAATCAAGTCGATATAAATCATGATTTCATTCACTAGTAAAAAGGCTTGATTAAGATTTAATCATTTTTAAAGAGCAACTGTCATCTCTGTCCCCCCAGCGGCTTTTCCTCTGACCCGCTGTTGACTCACCGATAGTCCAATTTACTTCAATGGGACAGCTGGTGATGCAGCAGTGACACAACAAGGTGAGGGACGTGGCGGCAGCAGGTGAGTGGATGCCCCCTGACAGGTGCTGCCATGATGGATCTGAAATGACAGGTGCTCTTTAAATGTAAGGACTCATTCTTGCTGGTAGTTAGTGTAGTGCCCCATAGTGTAGGTATGATTTTCTAGCAGGTTTTTGGCTAGGAAAGGTAAATTTAGTCAGGCCTGACTGTAATGTGCAGGCCTGGGTGTTTTGATCTGAGCTGGGAGGAGAGGCTCAGGGAGTATTGGGTGGACTAAACAGAAGAGGTCACCAGAACCTCCCTCTCTGTATCCAGACATCTGGTGTTGGTCTCTGGGCAGAAAGCTGGATAATAGGTGGAGCCATCTGGAGTATTCTAAGGAGCCCTGACCAATCCCCATGCAGGGTTGTCAGGGAGCAGGCCTCCTTAAATACTCAGAGTTAGCCCAATCTGGGAGGAGTAGTGTTGGGTGGAAAGTCAGAGATGTAGCAGAGGCGCTGTGGAGCAGACTGGGGGCGACCTCCCGGGTAGGGTGGCCTTGGGGCCTGGGAGTTAGGGTGCAGCCAGGGAAGAGAGTGTTCCTTGGAGCAGCACAGGAGGAACAGGAGAACAGCAGAGGTGCTACACAGTGAGAGACTTTAAGAAACCCAACGTTGCCGTGAGTGACGGTCCCTGGCACTGAAGGAGAGCACGTGCTGGAGCAGGCTGTGAGAGGAAAGTGGACAGTCTGTGGGAGCCTTGGAGGTCAGTCAAGGGAAGGAGAGAGTCACCTAGCAAAGGAGAAGGTCTAGGGGACCTGGAGTCAGCGATGGGCTGGGTGTTGTAGTCCGTCAAAGGCCCGGTTATCACAGAAGTACTTTTGCTGCACAATCAGGGGCCGTGTGCCCTTTACCTGTAATGGGTGTTCCTGAGGTCCTGCCGTGACAGGGTAGGCCTCACCACGTGCTAACCGCGGTGAAGAACATAGTGTAGAGGCCTAATAAATTCCTTTTAGGCCAGAAACCAAGTACTGAGCTGGAGGGTGAAGGAGTAATAGTCTGCAGAGGGAGAGTCTGCAGTGTCAGCGCACACATACAGGCTTGTATGTGCCAACTTTGTACTATAATTCTTATGGGCATTCCACAGTAAACCCCTAATCCCCATCCAAGTTATTTCCCCCAATAAAACAACAAAAACAAGAGCCGGCCAGGTCAGTGTCTCTGGATGTGTGCTATGGTGTGATTGAGGGCAGTTAGCAGATGAACCACAACTTTCAGCCACTCTCAAGGGAGCACATGGCTACATTAGAATCTTTAATATTTGCAAACAAAATGAAGATTTCCTATTTAGAATAATAAGTGGACAGGTTAGTAAAACAGCAATATCAGAACTGATTTTAGGTTAACCACTTCACGACCGCCCGCCGTCATTATAAGGCGGTACTTTGCCGTTGAATACAGTTGTTATGGCAGCAGATAGCTGCCATAACCCTGGTATTTTCTTAAACGTGGGCAGTCGGCTTTCAGATAAAAGTGGTCTCTGCGGCGGATTCACTGTGAGATCACTTTTATCAGGGGCAGGAAAGGGGCCCCCCCTCCCACCGCGCTCCGGTCATCTCCATTACTTACCGAAGCCGTCAGTAGCGGCGGAGACGATCTGCTCTCCTCACAGGCTGGATGCCAACTGAGAGGAAGATGGCCCCACTCAGCTCTATAACATTGCAGGGTGGAAGCGATGTCAAACGTCACTTCCGCCCAATGCTCTTAAAGGGGAAAAAAAAATTCAAATTACATTTTGTTATGTTTTTTATTGCATTTAAGTGTAAATATGAGATCTGAGGTCTTTTTGACCCCATATCTCATATTTAAGAGGTCCTGGCATGCATTTTTTCTGTTACAAGGAATGTTTACATTCCTTGTAATATGAATAATATTCATCCTTGTAATATGAATTAAAAGGATGGTGTAAAAATAAAAAGTAAAATAAATAAGGAAAAAAAATATGCATATGAAAACAGTGTTCAAGCCACACATGTGAGGTATCGCCATGATCGTTAGAGCGAGAGCAATAATTCTAGCACTAGACCTCCTCTGTAACTCATCAATGATATCCTGTAGAAATTTAAACATCGATGGAGATTTTTAAGTGCCAACGTATTTTGCCATTCCAAAAGCAGCCGCAATTTTGAAGCATGACATGTTGGGTATCAATTTACTTGGCGTAACATTATCTTTCACAATATAAAAAAATTGGTCTAACTTTACTGTTGTCTTATTTTTTTAATTCAAAAAAGTAATTTTTTTTTTCAAAAAAATTGCGCTTTTAAGACCGCTTCGCAAATATGGTGTGACATAAAGTATTGCAACGACCGCCATTTTATTCTCTAGGGTGTTTGAAAAAATATATATAATGTTTGGGGTTCTAAGTAATTTTCTAGCAAAAAAAATGATTTTAACTTGTAAACACCAAATCTCAGAAACAGGCTCGGTCCTTAAGTGGTTGATAGGTTAATCACACATAGTTGAAGAACTACTCAAATTATTTTATTTAATTAAAACAATGACATTATATCACATATTCTTGCATTTGCTTTTATCTTTAAAAAACAAACAAACAAGAACTTAAAGTGGCTGTAAAGTCCGGCCCCCACCCCCCATAAAAAAAAAAAACTGCAAAGCAAAGGCATAATGAGCTAGTATGCAGCACATACTAGCTCATTATGAAACACTTACCTTGGAATGCAGCTGTTGCAGCGGTCTCGGCACAGCGCGGGCTCCAGCGATGTGATTGGCGGAGCCGCGCTGACGTCACGGGAGCCGTCATTTACGGCACGAATACAGAAGAAACGGCAACCCTGGGCTACCCTGGGTGCCGATTCTTCAGTGCGCATGACGTCGGCAGATACAGGGGATATCTCCTAAACCGTACAGGCTTAGGAGATATTCTCGGGACCTACAGGTAAGCCTTATTGTAGGCTTACCTGTAGTTTAAAGTGGTTGTCATGACTTGACAACCACCTTAATCAGCTGGGTTCACATAAAAAAAGTCCCTTTCATCACAGCACGTCTTCTCATGATGTTATTTCATTCGGGCCATCAGGCCTTGCATCTCTCTCTTTCATTGATTTCATTTTGATTTACCCATAGGTAGAGGAACTTCATTAAAATATTTCCAAACTGGGTCTCTTTTACCATTTTGCTCCTCAAGGGAGGAATAAAGCACTTCAAACTATGTGCAGAAAGATCACAAAGTTTATAAGCTGCTTAGAAGGAGTCACTTTTATTTTTACTGCTTGCCCTTCCTCCCCACACTTAGCCTGGTACAGATGTAATTCTCTTCAAACAATCATACGGTTTGTAGTGTACATAGATTTGCAAAACAATGGGATAAAGGAATATTCTTGAACTTTGTTTTTTTTCTCATGATTACTGTGAAATTGTGTGAATGCATCAATGCAGTGCATGTTATCTCAGCTTGCAGAGCTTGGATTCATTGAATGAGTTTACCAAAAATGTAAATATTGCAGAATATACAGCTTCATACTACATAACTAAGCTCAATTTCATGCCAAATAAACTAAATTGTTAATGTGGATAAAAAGAAATGGCTGCACACCAAGAACTGCAATCCAAACTCCTTTATTCGGACATCCCAAGCTTACAGGACAACAAAGTGCTGAATGGTAGACATTTTTCGCACACCTTATGTACGCTTATTCATTACACTAATGTACTGGGTGTAATGAATAAGTCCACGTAAGGTGTGTGAAACATGTCTACCATTTAGTACTTTGTTGCCCTGTACCTTGGGATGTCTGGATTTTGGATTGCAGTTCTTGGTGTGCAGCCATTTCTTCTTATCTATTGTTTGTGGTATCACCCACAGCATCCATCAGGCTTCCCTCTACTCACCTGGAGTGACGGGTCTTCTGGTTTCTATTAAATTATTAATGTATCTTAAATAGAAAACTACCTTTAGATAGATTTTTACTCCAAAAGCATTTTATTAAAATAAATTTGATAAAAATTGATTTAAATAAAAAAAAAACGAGATTTAAATTAAAAAAATTAGATTTTTTGAAAAAAAGCATTGATTATTATCCACCTTGCCAGATTCAAATAAATATACAAATCAGTACCCCCTGGCCTCCACCCTCTAGCTTCTAGAAGTTTCCATGAAACCTCCATACCCAGGGGGAGGCAACAGACGAATGGTCTGCGGAGCCTTCCAGGCTGACCTGAATGTGAACTCTGAATTAATTAATAGACTCATGCAACTACCATGAGTCAAGTAAAATTTCCTACACTTATTCTAGCACTAGAAGGTGCTACAGGCATGGGCGTCCGCAGGTAGGGGCAAGGGGGGGGCAATTGCCCCCCCCCGCTGGAATCAGGCATCAGATCAGGGGTTCCCCACTAGGTCCTTGTTCTCTTGGGCCATGTATGCAGTCTCTGACCGTTTCCTGTACCATGTCCGCAGTCTCTGACTGTCTCCTGTGCTATGTATGCAGTCTCTGACTGTCTCCTGTTCCATGTCCGCAGTCTCTGACTGTATCCTGTACTATGTCTGCAGTCTCTGACCATCTCCTGTACTATGTCCGCAGTCTCTGACCGTATCCTGTATTATGTCCGCAGTCTCTGACCGTCTCCTGTACCATGTCTGCAGTCTCTGACTGTCTCCTAGTACCATGTCTGCAGTTTCTGACCGTCTCCTGTGTCATGTCCGCAGTCTGACTGTCTCCTGTATCACGTCTGCAGTCTCTGACCATCTCCTGGATCATGTCTGCAGTCTCTGACCATCTCCTGTATCAGGTCTGCAGTCTCTGACCATCTCCTGGATCATGTCTGCAGTCTCTGACCATCTCCTGCATCACGTCTGCAGTCTCTGACCATCTCCTGGATCATGTCTGCAGTCTCTGACCATCTCCTGGATCATGTCTGCAGTCTCTGACCATCTCCTGTACTACGTCTGCAGTCTCTGACCGTGATAATGTAATTATGAAATTGTCAAAAAGGGGCAGAGCATGGATGACCTTGAAATTATGCCCCCCCCTGGAAAAAGTTCTGCGGACGCTCATGGCTACATGTATCCTGGCTGCCATTCCCTTTCTGGGTTGAATGACACCCAGTCGTTCATCCTACTTCCTGTGAGCCTAGGATGTCAAGGTACCACCCAACAACCTGTACTAATAAGGGAATGCTGCAGGAAGCTTTGGGATCCGGCCAATAATGAAAGAAGAAGAGGACAGAGTGGACCTGTGACCTCACCGGAGTGGGCAAAAGGTCACCGGAAAAATCAAAGTATTAACATTTTTTATTATTTGTAAAGATGCCTGGGGTGCTCCAAGGAGGGTGGTGCTGGGCAAGTATTGGGAATTGGGAGAAAAACCAAGCTTAGAATTAGGCTGTATTGTTTATCCATCCCTTTTCAACATACGTTGACCTCAATCTCACTAGTAACCATATAAATACCAGAACAATAACAGACACGTACAAACTCGATCATTTTTGTAGCAATCACAAAGAGGTGAAAACCCAGAGAAATTCTTTTCCTGCTTGTCCAAAGTACTGGCTATATGTTAATGCAGCTGCAATAACTGTAATTCTTGCTGTATAAATGGAATAAAATTGACGTCCATTGTCATATTTGAATACATCTAATGCATCGATAATACGTACTGTGCATTTTTTTTTCATCTCGGAAACATTATCATAAGCTTCGGTGTACTCCAGACATAAAGAAAATAGCCTTGGGAGTGATTACAATGGGAAAAATCTTTTCAGATTTAATGCAAATGGAACTCAGACATCCAAGTCAGCAGGACTGGAAGATGAATGGAAGAATTTATTGGAAAATATCTGAGTTTTTTGTCTACTACTGCCCTCTACTTAAAATCGCGATTGTAGCTAAACCACAGAGCTGAAAGAAGAGCGATCGCCGCTTGCGAGCTGATTGCTGAAATGAAACTTTTCTCCAACTCAATATCTTGTAAAATTAGTGAGTTAGTGAAGTGAGTTGTGGCTAAATATTTCAGGGGGAGGGGGACGGAAACCAAATGGCAACCCTTACCAAACAATCCCCCACCCCAACAGGCGGACTGTGGACAGGAAGTTGGCAATCGCCGCAAGCAAACCACCACTCCCCTCCCCGGCATTAGACGGGCTGACCTTAGTTTAGGTGGCAGGAGGAAGGAAGAGCTGGGCCGTCGCTTATTCTCCCGGCTGAACAGGAAATGTGTCCTGAGACACGATTGGCCAGGGAGTCCTAAGAATAAGTGTCCCCCCGTTGTAATCCATCGTCAATCACGGCGCACGACGGACCCGAAACAAAAAAACAACCAGCTCCTTCTACATGGGAGGATTCCCGCTGACTGAGCTCTGTTTGTTGTGACACTTTATTTATATAGCGGGGCCACTCGGTGACGTACGCGCATGACCTGCCCCCCTGACATCATATGACGTCAGAAGGGACGGGGTCCCTCACTTATGGGTGGCCCCGGCACTGCCATATAGAACTGTCATAACAAACAGTGGGCAGACAGCGGGAGCCCTCCCATGGAGGAGGAGCTGTGCACGCCGTCTATGCGCAATGCATTATGGGGGGCCCAGCGTTGGCGAAGTCGATGTGAACGCCCCATAATGTTCTAAATTCGACGAACGGGCGAATGCCCAATGTTTGTGTCAAACTTACGTTCCACTCGAACCGCAGGCTCATCCCTACCCTACACCATGCAAAATGCCAGGATTGACGAATCACAAGCCAAAATTAAGATCACCGGGAGAAATAACAGTCTGTGATATGCAGAGGATACCACACTAATGGCAGAAAGTGAAGAACTAAAGAGTCTCTTAATGAAGGTGAGAGATGGGAGCGCAAAGGCTGACCTGAAATTGTAGTGCAAGGCTGGCATCAAGGCAACTTAAAAGCGATGCTTCTCCATAAAGACAGGATTAACACCTTGTAATCCATGTTCTTTAACTCATTGCAATCACGGTGTTTCTTGAGAGTGTCCTGAAGATAAAGTAGTTGCATCAAGTCTGCTGCTAGAGAGAGCTAGAGGACTTCATTATTCCATACATGTGGCAGTATGGTAAAGCAGTGTGTCTGCTTCCACAAATAGCCTGGTGAGGCCAAGTGAGAGTTGTCCTTATCTACTGTAAATAGTTCAGGTGGAGTATCCCACTATTCCCTTCTCCCACCCAAGTTCCACAATAAATACCAAAAACCCCAAATGCCCTGGACTGATTATTGAGTAACGTGGAAACGGGAGTAAGGGGGATATGTGAAAATTCCCCAGAAACCATCTGCAGGTAATCAGAGGGAGGCCTAAGAAGTCAACACACGGCAAGATCTACGGGGACAGTGCAAGAATTTCATGGCTACAGTCATCGTCTGCTGTGATCTTGGAGCCTAGGAAGATCTGTCACTGTTTCCATCTCTTCTCCTTAATCTCCTTCTATTTGCCAAGGAGTGATGGGACCGGTTGCTATGATCTTAGTCTTCTTAATGTTCAATATTGAGTTGACCCACCCTTTGCAGCTATAACAGCTTCAACTCTTCTGGGAAGGCTGCCCACAAGGTTTAGGAGTGTCTATGGGAATGTTTGACCATTCTTCCAGAAAAGCATTTGTGAGGTCAGGCACTGATGTTGGACGAGAAGGCCTGGCTCACAGTCTACACTCAAATTCATCCCAAAGATGTTCTTTTGGGTTGAGGTCCGGACTCTGCGCAGGCCAGTCAAGTTTCTCCACCCCAAACTCACTCATCCATGTCTTTATGGACCTTGCTTTGTGCACTGGTCCAAATCATTTGGTGGAGGGGGGATTATGGTGTGGGGTTGTTTTTCAGGGCCAGTGAAAGGAACTCTAAAGGAGTCAGCATACCAAGACATTTTGGCCAATTTCAAGCTCCCAACTTTGTGGGAAAAGTTTGGGGATGGCCCCTTCCTGTTCCAACATGACTGCACACCACTGCACAATGCAAGAGACATGGGATGGAGGAACTTGACTGGCCTGCACAGAGTCCTGACCTCAACCTGATAGAACACCTTTGAGATGAATTAGAGCAGAGACTGCAAGCCTGGCCTTCTCTCCAACATCAGCGCCTGACCTCACAAATGCTCTTCAGGAAGAATGATCAACCATTCCCATAGACACACTCCTAAACCTTGTGGACAGCCGTCCCAGAAGAGTTGACGCTGTTATAGCTGCAAAGGGTGGGCCAACTCAATACTGAATCCTACAGACTAAGACTGGGATGCCATTAAAGTTCATGTGTGGGTAAAGGCAGGTGTCCCAATACGTTTGGTAATATAGTGCACATTGGCTTAAAGCGGTAGTAAACCCGCAAAGCTATTTTTACATACAGGTAAGCCTATAATAAGGCTTACTTGTCGGTAAAAAGAATATCCCCTAAACCTGCATGGTTTAGGAGATATTCGCCCTGCATGCAGCCGCTGACATTAGCGGCGCATGCGCTCTGACGATCTGGCCGAGGCGGCCGGTAACTCAGAGCTGGCTGCCGGAGCGAAGAGCTCCCGCGCGCATGCGCGGGAGTGACGTCACGCGGCTCCGGCCACTCACAGCGCCGGAGCCGCATACCCGGAAGACAGAAGAGGACAAACATGTCAGCGTCCTTAGCGCTGACCGACTTGGGCATCGGGGGCCTCGTTCTAAGGTAAGTATTTCATAATATGTTAGTATGCGATGCATACTAACATATTATGCTATTGTCTTGCAGGATTTTTTTTTATTTTTTTTTTTAGCAGCGGGTTTACTACCGCTTTAAGGAGAGGAGACTGGTGCACTCATCCTGGATAAACACAGGAAGAACATACAAACTCCATGCAGACGGAGTGTCAGTAGCTAAGCCACTCTCCTGCCTCTTCCTGTGGCTGAATTCCTACAAGCAGCAAAGGCGCCATTACAGTTTTGTGTTTTATTTTTGTCGCTGTTGTTCTTTTCATGCTCATCACGGCATCTGCCAGCTTATGGTCATCTTATCTGTAATAATGCACTAATAAAACTCATATTGCAGACACAGCCCGTCATAATGCGATGCATAAACACTCATATATTCTCCCGTTTTATTGGTTTTCTCGCTTCCATTTTGCAGTGCTGAACTTCACCTTCTCATGACAAGCATGCATACAATAACAGTAAATGATTATTCTGTCTCCTGCACAAAGAAAACCAAATAAAGATCTTAACAATAAATATGTTTGCTTTGTTTGAAGCTGCCATTGTATCCTCAGTGTCGACATCTAAAGTAACTTTTTAACCACTTCAGCTCCAGAAGGTTTACCCCCCCCCTTCATAACCAAGCCATTTTTTATGTTACTTACGGTCGTGCGCCGCTGTACCCAAATAAAATTGATGTCCTTTTTTCCCACAAATAGAGCTTTCTTTTGGTGGTATTTGATCCCCTCTGCGGCTTTTATTTTTTGCGCTATAAACAAATAAAGACCGACAATTTTGAAAAAAAAAAAAACAATATTTTTTACTAAAACATATCCAATAAAAAGTGTAAACAATAAAATGTCTTCATCAATTTAGGCCAATATGTATTCTGCTACATATTTTTGTTAACAAAGAATCACAATAAGCGTATATTGATTGGTTTGCGCAAAAGTTATAGCATCTACAAACTATGGGAATTTTTTTTTTTATTAGTAATGGCGGAGATCAGTGACTTATAGCAGGAATGCAACATTGCGGTGGACAAATATGACACTAAGTGACACTTTTTGGGGACCAGTGACACTAATACAGTGATCACTGTACTAATGACACTGGCAGGGAAGGGGTTTACATCGGGGTTTAATGTGTTCCTTGGGAGTGCTTTCTAACTGTGGGGGGGATGCTCCTGCTTAGAAGAAACACAAGATCTCCATCTTCCCCTCTGATAGAACAGCGATCTGCCTTCGGGAACATTTGATGGGTCCAATCACAGTGAGAGCGGCCCAAATGCGCGCCCCGACCTGAAAAAAAAAATGACCTACAGGTACGTGATTGTGCGCTGAAGGGCCACCCTGCCGCTGTATATGTGCGTGGGGTGGACCGGAAGCGGTTAAAGAGACCCTTTCACCAGACCATTTATTTCAACAACCATCTTCCCATAAGATTATATGTGCATTTATAATAATTTAGATATTAGATAATTAGATATTTCCAGGGACAGTCCCCGATTTTAGGGGGCTGAACCCGGCATAAAATGTCCCCGATTTAATTGAGAAGGTTAAAAGAACATGTCCTTATTTTCTTTCTAGTTTTAATAATGTAGTGCTACCCCCAGAAGAGCCGTTGAATTGTTTTTTGATTTCTCTACACACCTGAAGATGACACACTTCGCTCACCCACCACTTACTGACACACCTTGAGGAATTTCAAAGAATTTATTAGGTCAAGCACAGCCTAAAAGAAGAAAGTAGGGTTGTCCCGATACCGATACTAGTATCGGTATCGGGGCCGATACTGAGCATTTGCTCCAATGCCTCATCCGATACTTGGGCAAGCAGGGGATGATCAGTGTAGTGCTGGAGGGGGATTTACAATCACTGATCTCCCGACTCCCTGTATATATTTCATTAAAGCAACTGACAGCCGCTTCTCCTCCCGCGGCTTTCAGCTGCTACAATGAAATGTATACAGGGAGATCAGTGATTGTAAATCCCCCTCCAGCGCTGCACTGATCATCCCCCTTGACTGTCCCTGTATCCTCCTCCAGTCCCCCTGTCCTCGATCTGTCAGGATGGAGAGCGGAGGAAAGAGCCGGTGAATCTGTAATTTATCGGCTCTTTCCTTTTCTGAATGGACAGTCAGTGATCACTGACTTTCCATTCATAAATGTCACTGAGCATCATAAACTGTGCTTACGATGCTTCAGTTTATGAATGGGGAGGAGCTGCTGTCTCCTCTCCATTTATCTTCAATGCAGCTGAGGCTTCTGAGAAAGGGGCTGGGGAATCTCCATTCTCAGCCCCCTTCTCCCTGTCTCAAAAGAGAGATGTCAGGGGTCTTTTAAGACCCCCTTATATCTCACCAAAGCCCCCCCCCCCAACAGGGCTGATAAAAAAAATAAATAAAAGAATTGTAAAAGGTTAAATTGTAAAAATAATAAAAAATAAAATAAAAAAAAACACACTGTCCACTCCCCCCCCCCCCCCCCAAAAAAAAAAGAAAGCATTGTAAAATAAATAAATAGGTAAATAAATTGTAAAAAATAATAAAAAAAATAAAATTGTAAAAAAAAAATAAAATAAAATATTTGTGCCACTGTCACATGACCTTAAAAAAAGTATCGGTAATCGGTATCGGCGAGTACTTGAAAAAAAGTATCGGTACTTGTACTCGGTCTTAAAAAAGTGGTATCGGGACAACCCTAGTTTTAACCACATCAGTACTGGGCACGAAAACCCCCTTCCTGTCCAGGCCATTTTGCAGCTTTCAGCGCTATCACAGTTTGAATGACAATTACTCAGTCATGCAACACGGTACCCATATGAAATTTGCGTCCTTTTTTTCACACAAATAGAGATTTATTTTGGCGGTATTTAATCACTAGTGAGTTATTTATTTTTTGTGCTATTAATAAAAAAAGTTTGACAATTTTGAGAAAAAATGCATTTTCTTTGTTTCTGTCATAACATTTTGCAAATTAGTAATTTTTCTTCATAAATTTTGGCCAAAAATTATACTGTTACATATCTTTGGTAAAAAATAACCAAAATAAGTGTATATTTGGTCCCTGTGTAAGTTATAGAGTCTACAAGCTATGGTGCCAATCATTGAAAATTGATCACACCTGATCACACCTGATATACTGACAGCCTATCTCATTTCTTGAGACCCTAAGGGCTCTTTCACACTAGCGGAGCCTGTTTTACACATCTAATGTCATGACGACCTATCACATTTTTGAAGGCCCTGGAGCACCAGGACAATGGAATTGCCCACAAAATGACCCCATTTTGGAAAGCAAACACCCCAGCATATAATGTATGAGGCATAATGAGTCTTTTGAACATGTAATTTTGTTTCCAGTAGTTTTTGGAAAATGTGGGGAAAAAATGAAAACACGTTTTTTCCCCACAAAGTTGTCCATTTATATGATATTTCCAACAAATAGCATGTACATAGCAAAAATGACACCCAAAAATACATTCTACTACTCCGCCTGATTATGGCGATACCACATGTGTGAGACTTTAACATAGCCCGTCCACATACAGAGGCCCAACATTGAACTAGCACCATCAGGCGTTCTAGGATCATAAATTACACATCTCATTTCTCAACCACCTATTACAATTTTGAAGGTCCTGGAGCACCAGTTATAGAGTCTACAAGCTATGGTGCCAATCATTGAAAATTGATCACACCTGATCACACCTGATATACTGACAGCCTATCTCATTTCTTGAGACCCTAAGGGCTCTTTCATCCGACAGTCATATAGTCCACACTAGTCCACACTAGTTAAAAGTTACTAACCGTGGTATCGAACATCTGAGATATTGACCACGAGGTCCTGGAAGTTTTAACATTATCCACCAACTCTTTACTCTACACATTAAATACTAGGATCTTGCGGACTACCACGATCAAGTTACAACCCGGAGACATACACCTGCCCGATACAATTTCAGAGTGTGTACACCATAGCGGTATTAGTCCGCCTCATCATCTTACATAAAAACCCACAGTAAAAACGATACATGTACGATAAACAACCTTTATAGTATATTTACCTGTTGAAACACCCCTTTTT
>BLSH010287584.1:14503-27272 GCA_018402905.1 Glandirana rugosa | reverse complement strand
CCGAACCTCATATGCATGAGTCACGGTCTTCCTAATCCAACGAGAAATGGTAGCTGACGAGGCCGCCATGCCTTTGCGCAAACCTTCCGTCAGCACAAATAAAAAATCAGACTTCCGAAAAGAAGCTGTAGAAAACAAAATACACTCGCAAGGCCCTCACCACACCCAAAGAATGTAGTTCAAATTCCTTGGGATGCGACGGGTGCGGGCACAATGAGGGAAGAACAATATCCTCATTCAAATGAAAAGAAGAAACCACCTTCGGAAGAAAAGAAGGGGAAGGTCGCAAAACCGCCTTGTCCTTATGAAGGACCAAGTAAGGTGACTTGCAGGATAACGCTGCCAACTCAGACACCCGCCTAGCGGACGTAACAGCCACCAAGAAAGCCACTTTCTGCGACAACAACTGTAAGGGAATGTCCCTAATATTCTCATATGGTGGCTGCTGAAGCACAGAAAGCACCAGATTCAAATCCCATGGCGCCAGAGGCGATCATATCCAAGGAGCCACATGATGTGCACCCTGTACAAAAGTACGGATCAACGAATGTGACGCCAAGGGTCGTAGAAAAAGAACCTTCAGGGCCGAAATCTGACCCTTAAGCGTACTTAATGCCAGGTTCTTGTCCAGTCCCTGCTGCAGAAAAGTCAGCACTCTGGACACCGCACAAGAGCGGGGGTTCCAACCCCCTGCCTCACACCAGGCAATATAGGCCTTCCAGGTCCTATGATAAATCTTATGCGAAGAACCCTTACGCGCTTTAATCATAGTAGGAATTTCGGAGTCAGAGACACCCCTATCCCTCAACACCTGGGACTCAATAGCCAAGCCATACAGGCCAGTGAGGGTAAAGCAGGGTGCAAGATGGGTCCCTGTGACAGTTGGTCTTTGCGAAGTGGAAGACGCCACGGGACATCTGCCACCATCCATACCACATCGCGAACCAAGGACGCCGAGGCCAATCTGGAGCTACCAGGATTGTCGGGATTCCCTCTGCTTCTATCCTGCGCAGAACCCGCGGCAGAAGCTTCAGAGGAGGAAAGATGTACAGTAGCCGATACCGACCCCAGGGTGCTACCAGTGCGTCCGTGACGACCGCCAACGGATCTCTTGATCTGCATGAAAAGGTCCATACCTTGTGATTGAATCTGGAGGCCATGAGGTCCACCTCTGGCGTGCCCCACTTGAGGCAAATCTGGTGGAACACTTCTGGATGTAGGGACCGTTCCCCCTGATCCAGAGTCCGGCGGCTGAGAAAGTCCGCCTGCCAGTTTTCTACGCCTGGAATGTAGATTGCAGAGAGAGCTGGCACGTGAAGTTCTGCCCACCGAAGGATCAGAGCTGCCTCCGCGGCTGCTGCCGAGCTTCTTGTTCCGCCCTGATGGTTTTCATATGCCACAGCCGTGGCATTATCCGACTGAACCCGGACAGGGAGGCCTCCCAGCCTTGTCGACCAACGGGATAGACAAAGTCTGATCGCTCTCAGCTCCAGTACATTTATTGGAAGACAAGCTTCCTGAGCTGACCAACGGCCCTGGGCAGAAAACTGACCCAGAACCCCTCCCCAGCCCGATAGGCTGGCATCCGTTGTTACTATAGACCAATTGAGGCGAAGGAAACATTCTCCTAATTTTAGGCCTGGAGCCCGAATCCACCAAACCAAGGATCCCCGGGACTGATGATCCAACCTGATCAGTCTGTCTAGGGATAGGGGAGATTTGTCCCATTGCGACAAAATCGCCTTCTGCAGGAGCCATGTGTGACTCTGGGCATAAGGTATCGCTTCAAAAGCCGACACCATGAGCCCCAACACTTGCATACAGAACCGTAAGGAGGACCTACTGGTGTGATAACAGGGTTCGCACTGCTGCTTGAAGTGTCAGGAGCTTGTTTGGTGGTAAAAACACCCTTGCCTGCACCGTGTCCAGAATCAGACCCAGGTATTCCAGATGGCAGGATGGAGTCAACGACGACTTCTGCAGGTTGATCAGCCAACCAAAATCTTTTAACGTGGAAGCTGCGGCTGACTCTGCTCTCAGGAGTAAATCGTCGAGGTATGCTACCACCGCGATACCTCTCTGTCTCAACAGCGCCAGCATCGGGGCCACCACCTTGGTGAACACTCGGGGAGCCGAAGCCAGACCGAAGGGGAGAGCCACAAACTGGTAATGCAGATCCCCCACTGCGAAACGCAGGAAACGCTGGTGCCTGTGACAAACTGGAACGTGGAGATACGCGTCCTTGATATCCAGGGACGCCATGAATTCCCCTTGGTGCAGGGCGGCCACGACCGAGCGGATGGACTCCATCCTGAATCTTTTTGTCTTTACAAAGCAGTTTAGTGCCTTCAGGTCCAGAACCGGCCTGACACCGCCCTTTTTGGGCACCACAAAGAGGTTTGAGTAAAACCCGTGAAATCTTTCCACTGTGGGTACCGGTACAATCACCCCCTGTTCGGCAAGCGCCCGAACAGCTCCTAGAAGCGCCTCCCGACGCCCCTGAGGGAGTCTTAAGTTCGGAAGAACCTTTCTGGGGGTAGAGAGATGAATTCTATCCTCTACCCGGAGGACACCACCTCCAGCACCCACCGATCGGTGATGCGGGCAGTCCATCTGTCTGCAAACCCCAGTAACCGGCCCCCCACCCGAGAGTCGGGAGGGAGCAACCCATCATGAGGAGGTTGACTTATCCTTCGTTTTTTCAGACTTACATTGCCAGGGCCTTTTACTGGGCCCAGCGGAAGCCTTACCGGACTTGAAGCCCTTACCCGCTGAGCCGGGCGCACGAAAAAACTTCTTCTGGCCTGAAGAAACAGGGCCCTGCCTACGGCGAAAATCCCACCGTTTTGGCTCTAGAAGGAAAGTACTCTTCCCTCCCGTGAAATCCTTAATGATTTCATCCAACTGGGCCAAACTGACGCCCTCCCTGAAAGGGAAGATCCGTAAGAGCTTTCTTCTACGCCTGGTCGCCTGACCAAGAGCGGAGCCACAGCACCCGCCTTATAACAATTGCAAAAACAGACATTTTCGACAGTATGGGAAGTAGGTCCAATGCAGTATCGCATAGGTAGCGGAGACCCTCTTCCAAGTGTTTTGCCCATTGCACCTCAGCCTGCGCACACTCACAAGTCAAACCGGAGTGTAATGTGGTAGCGCACTCGAAAAGAGATTGCGCTGCCATAGCAGCCGCCAGAGCTGGCCGCATGGCTGACCCAGCCAACAAGAACAGTGCCTTAGACACTGCCTCCTTGCGGCGATCGGCCGCCTCTTTAAAAGATGGAGACCCCTCCAAGGGAATGGTCGTTGCCTTATTCAGACGGGCCACCGGTGGGTCCACTGCTGGGGAAGCCCATCTCTTAATAAAACTATCCTCAAAGGGGTAGCGAACAGCAAAGCTTTTGGGTAAAGCAAAGGAATCTTGCGGCTGCAGCCTGTTCAAAAACCTGATCATAAGGGTAGGCCCTGGGGGACCTAGGGGGCTTAAGCGACCCACAAATATACGCGGACTCATGCGACTCCCCTGCTTGGTCAAGCCGCATGGACTCGCGAATATCAGTGAAGAGGGAAGCCACTATCGCACGAAGATAAAGCCCCCTGATCATCTTCACTGTCTGAGGGTATCAGTTCACCCTCTGATAGCTCCACGGGGGTTCCCATGACCAGCAAGGCGCTCTCTGGTTCCGAATCCTCCCACGAAGAATGACGGGGGCGGGCGTTTTTTATGGCCCCCCGTAGTCGGGTCCCCTGTCCGGGGAAAGAATTCAAATACTGCCCTCAGCTGTTCCAAGGACACCAGGGACCCCGGCGTGGATTGTTGCTCCGCAGGTACCCCTGCCATAGCACTGCTGGCCTCTAACATCCCAGACTTCCGGCACCCCCACTGTGTGACCACCACCGCTACCCCACCAATCAGCCAGGGAGACCCAGAAGGATTGCACCCACCGCTACCAGCACCCAGGGAGAGCCAGCTATACTTGCTGTTTTTTGATGCCTCAGCGCTTTGACTGGAATGAGCAATGAAAAAACACTCCACTTCAAGAGCCTGCACCGCAGCGTCTGTCAGCCACGCTGTCCAAGCGAAAACGGAAGTGCCTCTGCCGATTTTATCACGTCCCCCAAATACCTAGAAAAGCCACTGGGGGCTGCATGGGCTACAGAAAAATGGCCGCTGCCATCAAAACATGCCGAGCTACGGCAAAATGGCAGCGAATGAATGGTGATCCACCACGAAATGGCGGTGAATCGCCTGAATACAGTGCTCAAAACGGTCAGTGAGGGGTGCGGTTCCGCGGGGGGGGAGGGGGAGTGGGGGGGGAACGGGAGATGACAACCCCAGATGCGTCCCCACTAATAAGCCCCCACCGGCCGGCTACCTAAGAAGCTGCCCAGGTGCCCACTCTCCGCGCCCCTAGGACGGAAGAGGGGTCCACTCACCGATCCGACGGGCGCAGCGGGTAGCCACCCGGAGCAGACTTTCCTCCCCACGGAGAGGGATGCTGCTGGCCAGGCCACTGGACAGGAACAAACCAGTCACTGGGCTCAAGTAGGATCAGCCACTGGCAGCCCACACGGAACGGACCCTATGTGGCGTGTCCCCGCCAAGGCTAAGGGTAGCTCGCACAGACGTTGGCTGGACTGGGGAAAGTTTTTGGATTCTAGATATCCTCTATACCACCAGCCGGCTTCTTGATAGCAGTCTTCATCAGAAAAAACCTCAGAAGAACGCAGATCCCATAGGGAACCAGGTCTAACTCCTTGCACTAGGCAATAAAAACTGATATGCTATTGTCTAGCAGGGGGTTATATGCTAAGGTGAGGACGGCCCCCTGGGAGGGGCCAAACTATGCTTTTGTTTTATTTTGCCTAGTCTACTCCTAGTGATATGAGCATAACCCCACTTGTCTAAAGACATTCTTTAAGGGGACGGATCGTAACGGATACATCCCCACCCACAGCTGCCACCATCCTAAATGGATTAGGAATGTGCCAAAGGGACAGCTGATGCTTATTAGGAGGAATTGCAGTAGGATGGAAGACTTTGATAACCAAGCCGACATATTGATTGATCGATTCAAAGAGAAGGGTTACCACATTAAGGATTTGAGAATACTGAAAGATAAGGTTAGAAGTATGGACAGAAGTTCCCTCATGAAGGACCGGGAAAGGATGCAAAATAATATGGAATTTGCCTTTGTGACCGGGTTCAATAGACAACAAAGAATTTGAAAATATTATAAAGAAACATTGGCCCATCTTGCGATCAGACAGGACATTAAGATCTCTGCTCCCAAAAAAAAAAAAATTTGTCTATCGGAGAGCCCCCACGCTGAGGAACAAATTAGTCCACAATGCAGTAGATCCTCCTAAGGAGGTTAAACTATTTCATGAAAGGCTTTTACAGATGCCAACAATGCCTACCATGTTGGGTAAGTAGAAAATTACCTAGAAAGAAAAAAAGAAGAATTCCAGTCTACCTCCACGGGTAAGGTTTACAAAATCCAACAGTTAATCACATGCAACACCACACATGTGACTTACGTCATAGAATGTCCATGTCGGTACCAATATGTAGGAAGAACTACCAGACCCCTCTACGTTAGAATCCGGGAACACATAAATAACATTAAGAAGGGTTACCCCAAACATAGCCTTTCAAGACATTTTGACGAGATACACAATAGGGATGTTTCCCTCATGAGCTTTTATGGGAATGATCATGTTAAAGGTCACTGGAGAAACAAGAAGGCACACAAGGGCGCACTGGCCTAGCGCATTATCCTTGATAAATGTATTTTTAATAAAAATCATAAAAACATACTCACAAACAAAATCACAAGCATTTCCAGTGCTGGAGCGGGTAAAGTCCAATCCACCGTCTCCTACTGGTATCCTGGATGGGCTGGCTAACGCGTTTCGAGGCCATAGCCTCTTCCTCAGAGCCTAACTTGCTATGTCAAGGCCTCAGTTTTATATCACACAGCCAGCACTAATAGAGGGGTGGGGTCTCTTGTGGTCCCGCCTAATGACCCTTGGGGCGTGGGTCACCTTGTGACTGATCAGCTAGACCTTCATCAATTGTGGTACTTCGTATGCGGTCTACGGCCTGATATGCCCATGTGGTCTGCTTTATGTAGGGCATACCATACGTCCATTCAGGGTACGCTTTGGGGAACATAAATGCAGCATACAGGCTAAGAAAGATACCCTTAAGACAAAAAATAGAGCCAACTACTCGGTTCCCAGACATTTCAAACTAGTACATCATGGAGACCCTTCAGGCCTGAGAGACTTTGGCATAGAGGCAATAGGAGGGGATTTAGACAGTGGAAGCAGGTTTAAAAAGTTGTGCAAAAGGGAAACATGCTGGATCTTTACCCTGGGATCGTTGACTCCGGGGGGGGGGGGGTTGAATGAGGATCTGGAGGTGCATGGAGTCATCAATTGATAGATGACACTTCCTTCCAGTTCTCACACCCCCCCCCCCGGGGTACCCATCCACTGCCCTTGACCTCCTACTGGTTCCAGCTTCTGCTGGGCTTTAGGAGTTATTAGTTACTTATGTCCAGATCTTGGTTTTAAATGTACCGTGGTGTTGGCCTATAAGAAATACACCACCTGCGAATCCCATCTACATTTGGTATATGTAGACACCGATTGTACGATATCCATTATATGACTCTCATGACTAATTGTATTTGCACTAGAATGATGTATTTACATTTTATATAATCTTAATTGCATTTTATGCTGATGTGCATTTTATGAAATAGTTAATAGGCCGTCAGTAATCACACAGCCAATTCTAGCACGGAGGGAGGAGTGGATAAATAAATAAATAATCTAACCACATGTAGAGCTGTAACCAACAAAAACAGTCAATTATAAATTGTATATATATAAATATATTTTTTTTTTTCATTTTTGCCTATATATAGCGAGATTTATCTAGCAGCAGTATTACTTAGCTGCTTAATCAAACCAATCTTCTGCCCATCTACAGTGATATCTTTGTAGCAGCAGGATCACTCAGCTGCTCGATTAGGCCTACTTTCTGCTTGCCTACAGCGATTTCAATATAGCAGCAGAATTATTCAGCTGCTTAATTAGGTACCTGATTCCCCTATTTTACATTTCTTCACATGCTTTTAGCTGATGGGTTGCTATGAGCTCCTCTCCACTAGATGGAGCTATTACACATGAATTACTTAGAAAATATGTGAGCCGGAGAGGCCGGTTCTATTAAACCAGCGTCTTTATCCTGTTCCGGTTCAGGCGCCGGAAACACGGCTCCGGCACACAGAGGCTTGGAGTGCATGAGAGGGCGGTACCTAGAGTGTCGCCCCTCTGCGTGCGCTCCACAGCCTGTCCCCCGGCATACAACTAACGGAAGAGCGAGTGTCCTACAGTGCAGACTCGTCTTGGAGACACCCAGGGAGGACTGCACTGGAGTGTCTCTCAGATCAAGTGCCCAGCGGCAGACACACTCATACCTGAGCAATCCTGCTGGGGGGCACAAATTCTTTCGGGGGGGGGGAGCAGCGATCCTGCATCGGGATCGCTGCCCCCTGAAAGGATTTGTGCCCCCCCAGCAGGATTGCTCAGGTATGAGTGTTTTTATTAACAGCCATGGTCATAGTTTTCTACATATTTGTCAATGGTGTCCCCATGGATGACACCATGAGATGGGTTGGCAGTGTGCCTAGAGATGCCATGAGGCTCCCTCTGGAGGATTGGCACTTGATATTACATGAATGGAACATTAACCTCCCTTGCGGTATGACTGAGTCTGGAATTTATTGCTGAAAGGGGTAATGGTTTTCTGCATGGAGATATGGCGTTATGTACTATAGGCCTGCAATAGTTAGTAATCCCTGGCGGTATGATTATGTCTGATTTTTGGTGCTGAAAGCGGTACAATTATTTTGCATTTATTCAATAATGTAATCAAACCAAAAACGCAGAAATTTGCTCAGTTGCAGAATTGTCGCTGTCGTCACTTTCAGTTTCTGATGATAAATTTCCCCAAAAATCAGTATCACTCAATTCTGCAAATGATTCTTATTTACTATCGGTGTTTTCTAGCTGATCAAAAACCACTTTTGACGCAAAGGGACACTTTTTGGTTGCTATGGACATTCTCATGTTTCCAGGCAGAAAGAATGACATTTATTATATAAAAGTGCATGCAGGGCTCTGGGCAAACCACTAGGGACAAAAGGGATGTGAAATGATACCATACAGTAATGTAATCTATAAGATTACAGTGTACTGTATGTACTGTGTGTGTTTCACTTTTTGAATTTCCCGCCGGTCTCCGCCCCCGTGCGACGCGACGCTCGCAGGGAACGGAGCCTGGAGGCACACAGAGGCATCGGAGCTGCGGACACAGCCCGCAGACACGCTGACACCGCGGGAGGACATCGCTGGATCCAGGGGACAAGGTAAGTAACATTGCCTGGATCCAGCGATGCAAGCCCGAGTGTGGCTCGGGGTTACCGCTTTAGGTACTGAAAATCCACCCCCGAGCCACACTCGGGAACACCGCTAAGGAGGTTAATGCTATATATATTTTTTTTGTCTTTCCCCCTTTTTTCCCTCCCCCCTCCTCTCTTTTATTTTAATTTTAGTTTTATTTCAATTAATTGATTATGTAATTAAATGAATTGAGTAATGAATTTTTTAATATTTAACATTCATACGTGTGCAGTAGCAGAGGAGGCTGTTTTGACAACAGGGAGGTAGGAGTTCGGATACTTAAGGTCTAGCTGACCAGTCACAAGGTGACCCACGCCCCAAGGGTCTGGCTCCAGAATCTTTTTTGTTCTTTTTTTTCATTCTTCTGTTTTTGTCCTCATTTGTCATATCCCTACAGTTGGCTTCCTGCTCTGTTATACAGTGATTGAAGTCCACTCTTGCATATGCATACTGTCTGTAACTTTAAATTTGTCCTTCTATCTGTAACTTTAAATTCAGTAAAATACTGAATTTGCGGGGCGCATGCGTGGCATGGAGCGGAGCACCCACTTTTGAGGAGAGCTCCATAGTTCACAGGGCTTTTCGCCACTAAAACGGGGTTATATAACATCAGCTCCCTCATACATACAACCCCACACACAATCTGCTGTGCATGCCTGGATCACGAAAAAAGAAGCGTGGAGGATCAGGATCATGTAAATCCTTAACCCACTACCTCCTCAGAGCACAGCAGAGGAATGGCATGACTAAAAATGGCGCCGGCACACAGCATGCTTCTCCAAGCCCTGGGACTCCAGACACAACTTAAGGACAACTCAGGAACCAGTGAGTACTCCCCATTATTAAATCTGATTTAGACAAAAGCTTGGGGGTTCTCTGTTCAAAACTTGTGCAAAAATTTGAGTCAGAAATGCAAAAATCAACAGCCACCTTATCTCAGGAAATTGCTGACTTACATACACGCACAGACCTCCTTGAAAACAAGCACGATGAATTATCGATCGCTTTTAATGATCTATCCAGAGAACATGATTCACTCTCTGCGGCTTTCACGCAATTACAAGCACACATAGAGGATTTAGAAAATAGAAACAGAAGATGCAATATAAGAATTAGGGGGGCCCCGGAATCTATAACTGATCTCCCCGTATTTTCCACTAAGCTCCAAATATATCCCTGTTGTAGAAATTTTATTAGGATGTGTTAATTATGCATTGTCACAGTGTCTCCCAGTGTCGGTTTACAGGTATTCGCTGTGTATAGCGAATATGACTTTAAGCGATATTGAGGAAATGCCCCTTGCAATGGAAACCTTCCATTAATTGGTAACCGTACACAACCTGCCTGATCATCACGCTTGGCAGGTGCTCTGAGCGGTTAACGCTAGAGTGAACGCCAGTCCGGATCTTTGAGGTGTGATGCGTGTTCCGTGGTGTGGGTATATTACCGTCAAATGGGGGGGCCCTTGTATTATGTGCAAATTGATCCGCTTGACGTGCTCGTGGTATGGAATCAGTATTGCCTTTTATGTAAGGATAATGGTCTGTAAGCTTTCTGTCATGTTTGATCCATGTGACAGAAATCCACAGCTATTTTCCTTTGTGCATAATTTACCCTTTAATGGAACAGTAGTATAATCACTATTAAATATAGTTCTATGAACTATTACATAGGATTCATTGTAATGGTAGATTTGTCTTTGCATGCGTGGGGTTTTGGCAGGACAGTCTCTGTGAGGTAACGTGTTGGTTTCAATGGGAGCCATGTTTCCACATGGCTTTCATTGTCATCTGGGGTGTGTGCATCTCCGCCCACCCAATGGCTGGGACTCATACAGGCTGCCCAGCTTTTCCACATGCATGCGCACCCCTTCTATTGTATTGTTTGAATATAAACAAATGTATCATTGGTTGTTGTTTTGTATTGAGCTGCAGTCATGTGACTGTGCCTTGGAGGCTGATTGTGAAGCCACCAAGCCCCTTTGTTACCCCTGTTTCATCCTTATAAAATAAACAAACTCCGACTGGTTTGCAGGATGGATTTCGGAGCAACCATATGAATACAGCTTAGTGTGTCTGTGGTTTAACACAAGTGCATTCGAAATGCATTATGCAAAAGAGCTGAAAAATGCCCTTATTAGCGCAATTGAAATATAATGCACACAGCGTATTATAATTATCCCCACAATCCCGACATTTCCCAAGCTATGCTTGAAAGACGCAGAAAAATGGGAGGAAATTACTGCAGTGCTCATTTCAGCAAGAATCAGATATAAATGGGGATTCCCATTCAAATTGATCATCCCTCACAATGGATCAACATACCTCACATGCATCCCTGAAGGTCAGGATATCCTGATTAAATTGGGCCTGATCGACCCAGTAACTGTGCCATGTACCCCTGCCTCCCCTAGACCTGTGGCAATTTGGAGCACCCCATCACCATGGGGTGATAGATGCAGAACAAGGCATGAAGTAGGTCAATGGAATCCTAACTGAAAATCTTTGTACATTCTAAATGAGTGGTTCTTTTCAATTACAGTTAAAGAAAAGTTAATGTTTGTTCCAATACTGACATCTACTGATGAAGAGGAATTCTTCAAAATCCCCATATCGAAAGATGCTTCATTCTAACGTTTAAGGGTTTGTTTTACCATCTTAAAAGTTTACTTAATGTTACACCACCAATACTTTGATTCCTATATACTAATTCAATGATGTTCAAGCCACCTTCTTCTCACTGATATATATATATATATATATATATTTTTTTTTTTTGTGGGGAATTACATTACAGAATCTTGGCTCTTAAAAAATGCCAAATAATTAAAGACTCCCACATCAGGATGAGACAGAATAATGTAGGATTTGAACTAATGGAACAAACATCAAGACAGTGACTTTTAAAGATGGCTTTCTTATCTCTTAATTTCTTACACGTTTGGCGATGACCTTAAACAAAGGATTATTATTGTGATTTCCTTATTCGGTTCATTCTTTAATAGCATACTGTAATAATCCCTCAGTTTATATTGATCTAGGAATTTTGGATACAACGAAAAAGCTATACAAGACTGACATCTACTGGTCTAATTTTATATGGCACTATTTAATTTTGTTTATAACTGAAAATCTTAGGGATAATATACATTATACACTTCTGGATTTTTTCTTTTTCCCTATCCCAGTTTTTCTTTAGCTACAGTACTTGTTCATGTTAATTTTTATGTACATCAATCACTAACTACTTGGTTGGATATTTTCAGCTTACGTGTATGTTTCTGACCTCATACATATTGTTCTCCCACCCCTCATTTTGAAAAGATGTTAATTTACTCTATATGAAGTTAGATGGATACATGGTAACTAGAGTTGATCGAACCTCTGGAAGTCCGGGTTCGGCAGGTTCGGCCGAACTTACGGACAAAGTCCGGATTCGGGTCTGGACTTGACCTGAACTTTGACCTGGACCCCGAACCCCATTGAAATCAATAGGGGCCCAAACTTTTAGGCACAACAAATGGCTGTAACAAAGTCCTGGCAAGTCCTAGAGGTCTGCAAAAGGAAGGAAAATGGGGTAAGAGTTGGACAAGTGCCCTACAAAGAAATGGGGATAGGGAAATAACTTAAAATAATTTTTAAGCTAAAATCACATAAAAAAATCAAAAATGGAGGTGGATGTGGAGTTGGAGGTTGAGGAGGCGGTGAAAGTGGCGGTGGAGGAGGAGGAGGTAGCCAACACTGTTTTTTTTTTTTTTTTGTGCAAGAAATGCACCACTGGCCACAAATGTAGTTTTTAGAATTTTTTTTTATTTTTTTAAACCAGCTATGTAGATGCACTTTTTAATTTTGTGCAAGAAACAATAATCTGTCCCTTTAAGCAACAGTAGGAACCTCTCCCTATAGAACTTGGAGATGATTTTAGATTCTAAAATCATCTCCAAGTTGTACAGGGAAAGGCTCCAGCTGTTGCTTAAGGGAAAGATTATTGTTCTAAAATCATCTCCAACTTGTATAGGAAAAGTCTATTGCAGCTGCATAGAGCCATATTATTGTTCTAAAATCATCTCCAACTTGTATAGGAAAAGCCTATTGCAGCCGCATAGAGCCATATTATTGTTATAAAATCATCTGCAACTTGTATAGGCAAAGTGTCTTCCAGCCGCATAGAGCCATATTATTGTTCTAAAATTTAGAACAATAATATGGCTCTCTATGCGGCTGCAATAGACTTTTCCTATACAAATAACGTCGGCGTATCTCTCGGTATAATAACAAGATTTAAAATCTTGTTA
>BLSH010287584.1:0-13363 GCA_018402905.1 Glandirana rugosa | reverse complement strand
TACTGCGATATTGGGGCGGACATGTCGGAACGTTTTGACACTTTTTTGGGACCATTGGCATTTATACAGCGATCAGTGCTATAAAAATGCACTGATTACTGTGTAAATGCCATTGGCAGTGAAGGGGTTAACCTGCAGGGGGCGCGCTAAGGGTTAACTATGTTCCCTGGGCGTGTTCTAACTGTGTGGGGGCTTGCCTAGCTGGGGAAGGGAAGTGGTCACAGCCTTCATGTACAGGAAGGCTGTGATCACAGCCCTTCCCCCTCACACAGAGCGGAGGTCCGTGTTTACTTACACGGACCTCCGCTCCTTCACTCCGGGGGGGGGGGCATCGCGGGTGGCCGGCGGCAATCGAAGCCGCCGCACCCGCTCCCTGGCCCCCCCCGAACACAGTGAGCGCGCGCGCGCGCCCACAGTGGCTCTGTATCGCGGCCGCCGTCGTATGACGGCGATTCACGTTACAGAGCCACTCTGTCGCCGTCAATTGCCGATCAGCCGTCGGCAAGCGGTTAAATTTACCATCGCATATACAGTATATGGGTTGAGAGACGGTAATATCCCACATAGATAGGCTGGTTATAGGCTATAACAATGTTTCGGTTTATATTTTTAGCTTACCAATGTAGCTTTTTATTTAACCCAAAGGTGGTATATATTAAGTTCCCTCTGTTGCGGATACTCCTTATTATAATATTATACTTTAGCACAGTCATTCATATCACATTAAACTAAGTGGCTGCCCACATACATGTCGACATGATTTACCCCCTCTCAGTCATATGTTCACGATGCGCAAATTGGACCTGTATAGTTATTACTTATATCTATATTCTGCGCTTTGTTCCTTGGACTGAGTTTGAGACCTTCTGACCTCAAAATTATTTTCGGTCGGATGGGAATACACAATATTCCCACCTCCATTAAATTTTGCCTATTACTTTATAAAGATTATGTTGCATTGTTTTCCATAACCTTGTATTTCACGTTATTTTTTTTTTTAATCAAAAATCAGGCTTATTAGATAAGCTGCAGAACATATGATGGTGCATAGAGCATTTACATGGTGATTCATCTTAATAGAAATACAACACCCAATATGACAAGGTTTACAAATATTTTAGGTCTAATCAACACTGGATGATAAAGGCGTATTTAATATATCTTACAGTTCTCTCCAGACATTTCCCATTTAGTCCTGACAGGTGCTTGAGCTGGACAACCATCTATCCCATATTCTGGAATACTTGTGGGGACATCCCCGGTGCTCCTATAAAATCTTTTTGAGAGGTAAGGTGGCATTACCTTCCCTCATCCAGTCCCGTATATTTGGGGGAGTGGATCCAAACCCTGGCTATAGCCTTTCTGGCTAGAAACAAGGAATATGGCCAAGTATTTGTCGTAGTCTACTTCTGGCAGCAGGCCCAGCAGGCACAGTTTAGGGTCCAGGGTGGCCGGGGAGCCCATGTCATTGTGGAGAAAATGAATAGCCTGCATCCAAAAAGTTTGAACTCTGGGACAGGACCAAATCAGATGATAGAACATGCCGTCCATAGCATCACACCTGGGACAGGCAGCATTCCTATCTGGTTGGTATCTAGCAAGTCTTTGGGGGGTGAGATACGTTCTATGTAGTAAGTATAATTGAGCAAGGCGGTCCGGAAGTCTAGGGGACACCAGTCTTCCCCCCCCATGATCTCATCCCAATCCTCATTGTGAATGGCATCAACATCTATTTCCCATTTTACTTTGAGTCGGTAAGCTAGAGTGGTGGTAGCAGAAAGGCGTATGGCCGTGTAGAGGTTAGTTATTCGTTTTATTGGGTCGTCTCTCAGAATTATGCCAATTACATCAGGGGTAGTCAATTGTGGGTATCCATTGGGGTATTGGGTCGTCAAAGCATGTCTCAGTTGGAGGAATCTAAAAAAGAAATTGCTGAGCAGAGCATGCTCTGTCTTGAGTTCCTGAAATGTTTTTGGTCCATTAGGGGTCAGAACCTGATGTAAATATAATATTCCTTGATCTATCCAGCGTTTGGGGTTGGGGACCGTAAGTAACTCGGGCAAGTCCCTATTGTACCAGAGTGGTGTGTGTGTGTGTGATAAATTGGGTATTTCGTAATTTTGACAATCCAGCCCCATACGTACCGATGATGGTAGACCATGCCTGGGTTGGATTTAAGTCGGGGTGAGTGTATCGAGTCTCTCAGAATTGTCTGAAGAGGCGTATGAGCTGGGTGATTAGGCCTATGGCTCACAAGAGACATGTACCTGGGGAGGTCTGTTCTCAGCAGGTGAAAGAAATGTGAGGCTTGTGCTGCTAGGTAATAGGCTTGGAAGTCTGGGAGGGCGCTACCACCCATGTTTGTAGGGTTCTTCAAGGCCAACCAGGAAAATTTATGTCTGGAAGACCCCCATACAAAGGTGTTGAGAATGGAGTCTAGGGCCTTAAAAAATTTAGAGAGCATGGGGAGTGGGGCATGCCACATCATATATAATACCTTAGGGAGGATGATTATTTTAATAAGATTAATGCGGCCACATACTCCGACGGGAAGTCTGGCCCAGATTTGTGTCTTGGATTTAAGGAGGTTGTATAGGGGTTCCAAATTGTGTGGGTAAGTCTAGTTACCGTCACCCCCAAGTATTTAATAGAATACACTATTCTTAGTGGGAGGGGAACTTCAGGGCACAAGGGAGGGAAGTGGTCTAAGGGGAGAATCTGAGATTTGTCCCAATTTATACGTAGGCCCGAGTGTTTCCCCATATCTTCAATGGTGGAGAGGGCTTCCGAAAAGGAGTGATGGGGATCAGCTAAATATAACACTATATCATCAGCATAGAGGCCTATTTTGTCCTCAAAGTTCCCGATCTTCAACCCCTCTATATTCCGATTCGCTCTTATGATAGCCGCAAGCGGTTCTACGGCCAGAGCGTAAAGCAGGGGAGATAGAGGGCATCCCTGACGGGTGCCCCTGCCCATGGGTAAGCTATCAGACATGCACCCATTCACTGATACTCTAGCCCTAGGGGATTGGTATAGCAATTGGACCCATTTTATGAAATTAGGACCAAAACCGAATCGCTGCAAACAGGTCCATAGAAACTCCCACTCCACGGAGTCAAACGCTTTGGCTACATCCAGGGTGACAATTACCCTAGAGCCAATGTTATCATGGTGGGCCTATATGTTCATAAACAGATGTCTTATGTTCATCGCTGTGTTCTTGCCTGGCCTGAAACCTGTCTGGTCGGAGTGGACCAAAAACAGAATCCCTTGGTTAAGGCGTGATGCCAGAACATTCGCTAGAATCTTTACGTCAAACTGGAGCAGTGATATTCCCCTATATGACTCATATAGATATGGTATCACTATTATCTTCGCCTCCCGCATTGACTCCAGGAGTAGCCCGGTGTCAAAAATGTCCTGTTACAGGGATGCCAGTCTGTTAACTATAACGTCTGCATACGTTGGCATAAAATTTGAGCGGTAGCCCATCCGTCCCTGGTGCTTTTGACCTGGCTAGACATGAAATGGTGTTGGAGATATCATCTGATGTTATAGGGGCCTCTAAGAGTTTCACCTGGTCCTCAGTCAACTGTGGAAGGGGTATCTCTCGCAGATAGTCTGCCGTGTGTGAGGGGGTACATACCCGCCTGGAGGTGTATAAATTGGCATAATAATTACGGAATTCACCTGCCACTTGATGAGGCGATGTGATTTGTTCCCCTCCCGGGGTGGTCAAAGATACCACCACCGGGGTGGTAACGTCTAAGTGAGTCAGGTAGGCTAGCAGCCTACCCTCACGCTCCCCGTGTTCGAATATCCTCTGCTTAGTGAAAAACAGGTGGCATTTGGCTTGCTCTATATGTAGGTGATTGACCAGTCGAGCGTGGGTTTTGAGATTTTCCCTGTTTTGGGGGGGTCGGGTCCTGTGCAAAAGTGTCTTCAAGCCCACGGAGATGCTCTGTGGCCTGTTGAAAGGCCACTTTGGAATTGGCTTTATGTCTATTTATACGCGTGGATAGTGTCAGTCTGGCATGAGCTTTAAACGCTTCCCAAGTCGTCCCTACGGTTGCTGTTCCCCAGTTAGTGTCAAGGAAAAATTGGAATTCCCTGGATATGTCAGTGTGATCCTCCAGGACTGATAGCCAATAGGGGTTCAGTCTCCATTGAGCTGCTAAAGGGTCTGCATGCAATTGCAGGACTGCCCAGTAGGGGGCATGGTCCGACAAGTGTCTAGGGGAAAAGCCTGCTGCCAATAGCTTACGGAGCAACACAGGAGATACAAATATAAAATCAATCCTTGAGAGCGTGTTGTGCGTAGTAGAGAAGCAGGAAAAGGATTTTGCCCTAGGATATAGGTATCTCCAGGTGTCTGTAAGTGCAAACTCCGCCATAAGGTGGCCAAACCTGGTGAGGGTTGCGTATGGCGCCCCTTCCCCAACCACATTAAGCCTATCCACGCGCTGGGGTTAGCACCATATTAAAGTCCCCCATCCAGATCAGGGGGACTGTAGGATAGAGGGCGATAAAGTCAAGACCCTCTTTTATCACCGATGAATTGTATGGGGGAGGAATGTAACAGGCAATTATCAGCACAGGGCGCCCCATTATTGTTGCAGATATGAACACATATTTATCCTGGGGGTCCGTCCGCAATAATATCAGTTCGAATGAATGAATCAATTCCAATCAGCACCGAGATGCCCCTGGAGTATTGTGAGTTTGTTGAATGAAAGGCCCATCCTACCCAGGGTCGCCTCAGCGCCATCTGTAAATGACCTGTAACATGAGTCTCTACTAATGTAATGTCGGCCTTTTGGGCCTTCAGGGATGCCATGACAGCCGTCCGTTTGATTTTATCCCGGAGGCCTCTGACATTCCAGGTAAGTACTTTTAGGTTCCCCATTGAATATATGAGGGAAAGATAAGGTACAACATATTAGAGTGCAGACGGATACACAGGGAGACAGGGGGCCCACCTCACAGAATCATATTACGGTAAACATATTTCGTAAATTATATCACCAGGCATTAAACAGTGTGGTATTCCTCTTTGTTCTATCAGCTTTAAATATAATAGTAATTTCAACTGTGATGGACTAACATGTCCAACCTGTAAATCAACCATCCCCACACCCAGCTCGTCATCCCCCCAACTTGATACGAGCATTTGTCCCAGAACATAACAGTCTTTGAAACTAATCCAGCTAAGGTAGAGTGCTGGAGGTGCAGTTCTTGCAATGAGCCGTAGCCACTGGCATAGAGCCATGTGGCGTATGGGAAAGGTGCCCCTCAGAGTGGTGCAAGGGGTTAGGCAAGAACTGAACCAAACTGAAAAACGTAAAAAGAAAATCGTAAATATAGAGTTATAAACCAATGTTGATTTCCCCGAATGGGATGGGCGACATCCTCTCTGGGGACGCCGGTCCACTTGTGTTTCTCCGGTCATGTACAAGTGGAGAGAGTCCTCTGTATATTTTGTCTCACTCGATCAAGTATGTCTATTTGGTCTCCCAGGCATTGTGTTTTGGGATAGGAACTTGGAACGATGTCCGGAGCTACAGGTGAAAGTTCCGTGGGTAAAGGGGTAACAGGGAGGCCACAGGTCCGGCCCAAAAGATGTAGTGCCGGTGGTCGGCTCATGGCCGGGAGGGCATTGCGGCCAGGCCCGGAGGGGGGCACTTAAAGAATTATAAGGTGCACTCACGTTTAGAAGAATCCTCCAGGCCGTGGCCCCCTCTGCAGGGTTTCAAGCTGGGCCGGCCCTCCGGTCGATCCAGTCCATTGGATCTGGAGTCTCAAAGAAATGGTCTTTCCCGTCCGCTTCTACTCTAAGACGTACCGGGTAAAGCATTGCATATTTGAGATGGGCCATTCTGAGCCATCTCTTGGCCTCCTGGAACTGTGCAAGTTGCTTTTGAACTTCGCTGGAGAAATCCGGGAATGCTGCAATGTGCTGATTCATATAGGGGATGTTACCCTTTTCCCATGTCAGGCGCAGAATGGCATCCCGGTCTCTAAAGTTCAAGAATTTGGCGATAAAAGGTATGGGGAGGGGCCCCCTGTGGCGGGGGTCTGGCAGGGATCCAATGTGCGTGCTCGACCGCAAACCTGGCCGAGAAGGCCTCACATCCAAATGTGGTAATAAGGAGTTGTTTGAAAAAACCCTGCCGGGTCCCTGCCTTCAGCCGACTCCGGGAGACCGATGAATCGTATGTTACACCTTCGCAGGCGGTTTTCAATATCATCCTGCTTACTAGTAAGTTGCTGGATACGGCGCTGCATCTCCTCCGTGTCGTGCTGCAGGGGGTGCAAGATGTCCTCCACAGCGCCGATCTGGGCCTCCGTCTCCGCAACCCGGTCCCACAACGCCGACAAGTCCTGGCGAATCAACAATATGTCAATCTTCACATCGTCGATTTTCGTGGTCAGGGTGCCCTGGCATTGTGCAATTGCGTCCAACACCCTGAGCTCGGAAGCCACAGGCTCCGCGTCAAAGGAGGGACCGGTGCCATTTTCGGCCTGCTGGTCTTTCTCTTGTAGTTTGTATTTGGCAAGCTTGGCTGCCACGTCCTTAGCGGTTTTCGGCGCCGACCCACTCCAGGTGTCTGATGTGCCTTTAGGGTGTCTAGGGAGACCAGTTTGTAGTCAGGATTGCCGTTACAGTAATGAGTATGAGTATGTAATGTCGGAGCTCTCACTGCGCGCGTCTGCTCACATCGCACTCCAGGCCACGCCCCCATATTTCACGTTATTAATTAGAAAATCTGGTACAACTAAAATATTTTCTAATATTAGCTTCCTGGTTAAGAGAGATATGAACAATAAAAACAACAATGACTCCTGGACATCTAAACAGATATCAAAACGAAAAGAACATTTATCAGCAAACCTGCCCTATATCTATACCTTACTCATACCTCCAGTCACTCCCCCCCAATTATAGACCAGTATCATGAATATCACTATAATTTCACACAATGTCCAAGGTTTCAATTCCCCTAACAAAAGAAAAAAAGGCTTTTACACACTACAAGAAACTGAACGCAAAAATAATTTTGTTGCAGGAAACACATTTTATGAAGGACAAACTTCCTCCATTTTTTCACAAATTCTATAATCAAATATTTTATACATCCACTTCCTCAAAAACAAAAGGGGTTGAAATTTTTTTTACATCATTCTCTCCCGTTTGATGTGCAACGGGTATATAAAGACCAAGACAGCAGATATATTATAATTAAAGGTCGTCTCTCAGGTAGAGAATTGACAATAGCAAATATATATGCACCAAATAAAGCACAATCTACTTTTTTCACTCAATTTTTCCACACACTACAAAAATGTAATTCTCCTCACATAATTTTAGGTGGCGACTTTAATGCGGTACTTCAACCACATATGTACCATAGCAAACAAACACAAGGTTCAAAAACATTCTCAAAATCCATATGTTCAAATTTGAATGCTCTACAGCTCATTGACACCTGGAGAGCATTAAATACAGGAGCACGAAAATTTACATTCTATTCACACCCACACGACTCTTACTCACGTCTTGATTATATTTTCTGCACACCTATAATACTAGCCAACTCTCACAAAGCCACCATACACCCGTGTTCATGGTCAGATCACCATATTACTGCACTAACTACACAATTCATAGTTACATAGTCAGTGAGGTTGAAAAAAGACATAAGTCCATCAAGTCCAACCTATGTGTGTGCTTTTATGTCAGTATTACATTGTATATCCCTCAATGCTGTGGTCCCTTAGGTGTGCATCTAGTAGTTTTTTGAAATTATCTATACTCCCAGCAGAAACCACTGCTTGTGGAAAAGAATTCCACATTCTCACTGCTCTTACCGCAAAGTAACCTCTACGCATTTTAAGGTTAAACCACCTTTCCTCTATTCTTTGTGAATGGCCACGTGTCTTTGTGTACCCCCTTGCGCTGAATAGATTTGTCCCTATAGTGGGGTCACCAGTACAGTATTTGTACATTAAAATCATATCCCCTCTCAAGCGTCTCTTCTCCAGAGAGAATAAGTTCAGTGCTTGTAATCTTTACTCATAACTAAGGTCTTCCAATCCCTTAATTAGCTTTGTGGCCCTTCTCTGAACTCTTTCCAATACCTGGACATCCTTCCTGAGGACTGGTGCCCAGAACTGGACGGCATACTCCAGGTGCGGCCTTACCAGAGACTTGTATAGTGGGAGAATTATTGATTTATCCCTGAAGTTAATCCCTTTCTTGATGCATGCCAACACTTTGTTGGCTTTGCTTGCAGCAGCCTGGCATTGCATGCCACTGCTGAGCCTGTTCTCTACTAGGATCCCTAGGTCTTTTTCCATCCTAGTTTCAGGGGCTCTCCCCCTAGTGAGTAGTTTGTGTTCATGTTCTTTGTGCCCAAATGCATTATCTTACATTTTTCTACGTTAAATCTCATTTGCCATTTGTCTGCCCACCCCATTTATTCAGATCTTCTTGCAAGGTTTCCACATCCTGTGGAGAGTTTATTGCCCTGCTTATCTTGGTATCATCCACAAATATTGAGATTGAGCTCTTCACCCCGTCCTCCAAATCATTTATAAATAAATTGAAAAGGATTGGTCCCAGGACAGAACCTTGGGGAACCCCACTTTCTACACCGGACCATTCTGAGTATTTCCCATTTATCACCACCCTCTGGACTCTCCCCTGCAGCCAGTTTTCAATCCAGGTGCTCACTCTTTGATCCATGTTGAGAGATCTTAGTTTGTACTGTAAACGTTTATGGGGAACTGTATCAAATGCTTTTGCAAAGTCCAGATACACCACGTCTACAGGCCTTCCTTTATCTAGGTGGCAGCTCACCTCCTCATAGAAGGTTAATAGATTGGTTTGGCAAGAACGATTCTTCATGAAACCATGTTGATTACCACTAATGATATCGTTCTCGTTACAATAATCATGTATATAATCCCTTATTATTCCCTCCAAGAGCTTGCAAATTATTGATGTTAAGCTAACTGGTCTGTAGTTCCCAGGGATATATCTTGGTCCTTTTTTATATATTGGTACCACATTGGCTTTCCTCCAGTCAGCTGGTATCATACCAGTCAGAAAACTGCTCTTAAAGATTAGGTACAAGGGTCTGACAATAACTTGGCTAAGTTCCTTAAGGACCCTTGGGTGTAAGCCATCTGGGCCCGGTGACTTATTGGTGTTCAGTATTTCAAGCCTATTCCTGATTTTGTCCTCAGTCAGCCATAAGGGTGCTTCCTGTGATGTGTCATGAGGACCAGCATTGTAGTTATGAGTACTTGATCCCCCCGTTTCCTTTGTGAATACTGAGGAGAAAAATTAGTTTAACACCTTTGCCATTTCTCCATCCCCTGTAACCAAAGTATCTTCATCACTCTTTATTGGGCCAATATGATCTGACCCCCCTCTCTTACTATTTATATACTTAAAGAATTTCTTGGGATTCTTTTTACTTTTCTCAGCTATGTGTCTTTCATGTTCTATCTTAGCTGCTCTGATTGCACCTTTGCATTCTTTATTGCGTGTTTTGTAGTACTGAAAATCTGACTGAGACCCCTCCTCCTTGTATTTTTTGCTTTTATGTGAGCCTTTATGTCGGAGTTAAGCCATCCTGGTCTTTGGTTAGCCCTTTTAATTTTATTTCCTGTTGGGATACACTGGCTAATACCTTTGTTTAGTGTGTTCTTGAAACACTCCCATTTTTCCTCCGCATTCATTGTTCCTAGAATTTTATCCCAGTTAACAACTTCCAGCAAGGAGCGTAGCTTCCGGAAGTTGGCTCTTTTAAAATTCAGTGTCTTCGTATTCCCCTTAGGTTTCCTAGATGTGTAATTTATAATAAAACTAATTGACCTGTGATCGCTATTTCCTAGATTGCCCATAGGCCTCAGCTGAACTCCCTACTCATGGAGACTCAACGAGTCTTTACTCACCAACCCTAGTTGCCAACAAGAAATAGACACAGCTATATATAAAAGAGTACTTTGCCCTAAATTCCACCCCAGACACATCTCCCACTACCTTATGGCTAGCTCATAAGACAGTCATTAGGGGTCACCTTATCAAAATTGCAGCTGAAGAGAATAAAAGAAAATGGGAAAAAATGAATTCTCTTACCCAAGACCTTCAAAAACTATATAAAGATCATGCTCACACACATGACACACTTATATTCAACAGCATCTCCCAAAAACGAGGAGAATTACACTCCCTACTTACATTTAGAGCTGAAAAGGCTCTACATTGGTCAAAAGCAAAATTCCTCTTCTCTAGTAAAACTTACTCGACTATGTTTGCTCACAAACTTACTCAAGCAATCCGGCCTTCACATGCTTACAAACTTAAAAATAATGCTAATCCTCTGTTAACACACCCTCAAGAGATATTATCAATATTCCAAACATTTTATTCCGACCTTCTCTCTGCTCCTACTTCATTTGCTCCACCCACAGCACCCTCGTGGCTGGAACAGATACCCTTACCAAAATTAATACCCACACAAATTGGAACATTAAATAACCCCTGTACTGAAGAAGAAATACTCCAAATTCTGCCCCAGCCCGGATGGCTTATCTAGAATGCCTTTAGCCAATCACTGCACAGCAGTCTCAATCCACGCCCCACACTATATATAGCTGCTTGTACATCGGCTCTATGTAGTGTGTCAGCATTGCTTGATAGAGAGAGAGAGCGTAGGTTCCTGTATACAGACAGTTTAGATAGCTAGATTGAAAAAAGTTTTAAAAATAGACAAAAAAATCTGAAAAAAATAGATAGCTAACTAGATAGATAGTTAGAAATCTAAAATATATCTGTCAGTTAGTGCAGACAGGTTAGTTTAGGGAAAAAAAAAAAAAAAAAGTTATATATATATATATATATATATATATATATATATATATATATATACATACATACATACATACACACAGTGTATTGAGGGTGCACTATATATCTGTACATAAGGTATATAGTCCACTTGACATGGTGTATAAAAATATATACAGTCTGGTATATATATATATATATATATATATATATACACACACACACACATACATACACACACACACACACAGAGTATTGAGCGTGCACTATATAGCTGTACCTGAGGTATATAGTCCACTTGACGTGGTATATATATATATATATATATATATATATATATACACAGCGTATTGAGTGTGCACTATATATCTGTACCTAAGGTATGTAGTCCACTTGACGTGGTGTATTAAAATATATACAGCCTGGTATACAGTCCCTGACAAAAGTCTTGTCGCTTGTGTACAAATTGACCTGAAGTGCCGCTGAAATATATTTTTAATCAAGAAATGGCTCATTTTAATCCCAACAGCTTTTGTAATAATGTTTCAGTGCAAAACAAAACTGTCAAAAAGTATTCTAATATTCACAGCTTGGTAAAGCCCGTTGAGTAAATTTTTGCAGACATAAGTGTTGTCGCCTTGTCATAAGAGCTTTACCTGTGACTAATAATGGATCAATTAGGTCTCAGGTGTGTATAAAAAGAACCCCAGTACACTAGACCTTCACATCAACTGCAACTAGACCTCTGCAAACATGCTTAAGATTCATCCTGAGACTAAAGTTTTGATTATCAAGAGGCTGAAGACCAGATCCACTGCTGGTGTGGCAGACACCTTCAATGTGTCTCAGCGTCAAGTACAGAGGATAAAAAAAAAAGATTTGAAGAGACTGGAGACATTTTTGAGGAAATTCCTACCACAGTCAGAAGTGGCAGAACTCAGCGCCACGGCAACTTTTCCATTTTGGTCATACATGCAGCTAAAACATTTCCTGAATGACAAAACTTACAGAGAACACTTCACTAGACCCCTGACCCTCTTTGAGTCCCTGTGCACACGCACAACCCCTCAGACACATACAATAGCGGCTATCCAACACTCCATGTCGATGGAACTGAAGGCAGAGTTGAAATATGAACAGGCTTTCTGGAGGGAGGTGGTGGGAGAGGAGCTAGACCAAGAGAAATGGGACCGTATCCACTTGTATATTCATAAAGGATCTTTAAATGTGTCCACTCAAGAAAATGGATATAAGCTTAAAACGCGTTGGTACAGAACACCTGACCTCCTGCACAAATTCTATCCTTCGATTTCTGATAGATGCTAGCGGTGTGACAGGGAGAGGGGGACATTCCTACATGTATGGTGGGAATGCTCTCTCCTCCAGCCATTCTGGACAGGAGTACGCAACCTAATCCAACAGATCACGAAAGTACAACTGGATTTGGTACCTGGCCAATTTTTACTGCATCTGAACAAAATCCCTAAAAAAAATATTTTAAATCGGCGGTGATGCACATGGTAAACGCCGCAAGAATGTGCATACCAGTGCACTGGAGAACGCAATCTTTACCCACCATTGCCGAGTGGTTATACCGCACAAATCGCATTGCAGAGATTGAGTAGTTGATCCACATATCCCAAGACGATATCGCTAAATTTACAAAAATATGGGGCGACTGGCTGGAGTTCAAACACACCCAGAAATACCGAGATTTAACATGAATCCTAGATAATGGGATAGATACAAGCTCAAAGTACTCATCTGCTTCCTACAAGCCAAAAGACACACTCCCCAAGTTCGGGAGTCACTGATGTGAGGGAGAGACCGGGAGATACCCCTCCCTGCCCTCCTCTTCCTACCTTCTTTTTCTCTAACCCCTTACCCCTTCTCCCTCCCCTTTTTTTCAACCTCACCCCGACCCCATCTTCTTCCTTTCCCCCCTCCCCCCCCTTTCTTTCCTTTTTTTTTTTTGATGCTCCTTCTACAACTCCTTTAAAGCTGATTGGACAAAGAAGGATACCTAAGGGTCTCCCAGATTTCGAATACTCACAAGCCGTACCTTGCAGTGTAAACTTGTATTAGCAGGTAATATGCGACTGTATTACAAAAAGAGGTACGTATATATATACTGCTATTCATGGGAAAATTTTATACTGGAATATGTTTGTGTATAACCTGAATACTGAATGCTAAATAAAATCTTGTTGGAGAAAAAAAAAAAATGGGCTTCTTGGGTCCTTTTAACCATCTGGTCAGCTCTATGCATGCTTCTCCTGCAGCCAGACTGGTGGTGGCAGGTCTCACTGAGAAATTCCACCTATACAAAGGCACAAGATAAGGATGCCCCCTCTTGCCGCTCCTATTTAACCTAGCTCTAGAACCCCTATCCAGATATTTAAATGACCGGGCTCCACTACATGGAATACATATCGGTGACCTTGAACTACGCACCTCCCTATTTGCAGACAATGTTCTCATCTTCTCAGCCAACCCTGCCTC
>BLSH010287576.1:78392-96011 GCA_018402905.1 Glandirana rugosa | reverse complement strand
ATCAGAAATGGACATTAAACAGTTGAAGGACAACATCCTGAACTTCAGCCTGCATGATGGAAATCGGGGCAGTCAGGGCTATACAGGAGTCCTACTACAACTGTTTGGCTATGCCGGCCATGGAAAATCTTCCTTCATCAACTCCTGTAAGTACGTCCTGGAAGATGGCGAGCGATTCATAGAATACGCTGAGGCCCGAGCAACTGACGACGGACTGACCATGATAAGAAAGGCCTATCAAATTTCCAGAGTGATCACCATGGTAGACAACAGAGGCTGCAGCACAATGAATGGTTTTCAAAGAGCTGAAGTGTATGCCCAGCTGGGTGAGTAACATTCTGAGAGCTCTAAAGTCTACGGGACTGGCAGGCTAACCAATAAAAAGGAAAAACATTAAATTAGATGTTGCCAAACATAAATCCAGATGATGCATCTTAGATTTAGTATAATGCTTTGATGATCACTCCTTAGAAGACCCCTACTGTAAAATCTATGATATAAAAAATCTGCCAAATGAAAAAATAGAAAAAAAAATAATAATCTAATAAAAAATATGTATGTAAATGTAAAATCCCTTCCTATTTTCCTTTCTTTGGATGGCCACAGACAATACTGTATATATGGAGGACCTACATACAGGCGGTCCCCTAGTTACAAACATTTGACTTACAAATGGAGGGCGACAACAGGAAGTGAAAGAAAATCTCCCCCTAGAAATTCACTCCTGTAAGAGTTATTATGGGAAAAAGGGGTCTCCACTGAAGCTTTATCACACAGGTTTGTTTCCACAACAACCCAAAATTTTCAAAATCCAATTGGGACAGGAAGTGAGGGGAAATCTTCTGAACAGAAACACAGACAGCACAATAAACATTACAGGGGTGTTACCCCTTCCCTATGCTATCCAAAAAGCTTAAAAATAGTTTTTTTTGGCTGAAGCTACACTTAAAAAATGTCCCTGTTCCCACTTACAAACAAATTAAACTTAAGAACAAACCTACAGTCCCTATCTTGTTTGTAACCCGGGGACCGCCTGTAATCCTATAATCTCCTAGAGGGGACATATTATTCTTAGTTGTATCTCAAGTGGATACAAATCAATAGATAAGGAAAGAACTAAAAATAATTAAGTCAATAATTAAATGATGTCCATTATTCTATGCTGTACTTATAAAACTATTTAAATTGAATTTTATGTTGAGACTGTTAGGGGCCAAGTGGTGGTGATCTTAGCAAGAGGTGGTAGCTAACCACAGCAAGAGGTGGAGGTGTTTTGTAGTGCAAAAAGATTTCAAAGAGGCTGATGATTTTGTGGATTGGTGCAAGGACACAAGCACTGTAATCTGTATCTCCTTTTCCTGATATAATGTTTGTTATATGGGGTTCTACTCCTATGGTAGATGTAAACCCTGTAGGATGGTAAAAAATAGACAAAGAAAGATTATTGTTTAAATCCAGTGTTGCCCAAAGGTTTTTCTTAGGTAAAAATCATATCACCTGTCAGAGTACCCATGTCACATATCTTCTTTTGTGCCCTTATGGTCCTTCCACTAAACTAGGGGATCATTTAAACGATATAAAAAAGGGGAACAAAGAACATAGCCTCTCTAACCATTTTAGGCTTTATCATAATAGGGATCATAGCCTTTTAACTTTTTGGTGTACAGATAAAATGGAGCGACATTGGAGAGGCAAAGACATGCGCAAGGCAGAGTAAAAAAATGAAACACATTGGATTTATGAATCATGTACTTTACCATCCGGAAGTCTGTAAGGTTTAGATATTGATATGGATATCAATTGATTTTGTATTGCATTTTTAATATAAGTATTCTTTTCAGAATAATGAGGTGACAATTACAGAGATTTCTTTTAAGTATTTTTCATTTTTCAAAAATTTTTAATAAAAAATATATTAGTGTGCATTTTTTGTTGATGGCACCATAGTAGTAGATAGTAGTCTAATGGGGCAATTTTACTGCGGCAGGTTGGCAGAGGTGTGCAAATTGCCATCATGGTACATTGGCAGTGCATGCACAACTTGCAGCCGAACACATGCCAACGCGCACGCGCATTGCACGCCACATGAGCATACCTGCGGGTCCGGTAGACTCAATGTTTGTCGACGACCCGCAATCTCCTTCTACAGAGGCAGAATGGGGATCTGCCAGATCCAAGATATGCCAGATTACATGACAGAGATCTGCTGCTCCCAGTAATAGGGAACAGTGATCTCTGTCATGGCCCTGCTAGCCCATCCCCCTACAGTTGGAACTTACCTTGGGAACACAGTTAACCCCTTGATTGCCCCCCTAGAGTTAACCCTTTCCCTGACAGTGACATTTATACATTGATCACTGCATTTTATAGCACTGATCAATGTAATAATGTCACTGGTCCCCAAAAAGTGTCATTTGGGGTCAGATTTGTCCACCAAAATGTTGCAGTCCCGCTAAAAATTGCAAATCGCCACCCATACCAGTAAAAATAAATAAATAAATAAAAGTCCCTAAATCTATCCCATAGTTTGTAGACACAATAACTTTTGCGCAAACCAATCAATATACGCTTATTGCAATTTTTTTTTTTTACCAAAAATATATAGAAGAATATATATGGGCCTAAACTGATAAATAACTGTTTTTATATATATATATATATATATTTTTTTTTGGATATTTATTAGAGCAGGCAGTTTTTTTAGATTTTTTATTGGAAATGTTTTATAGCAGAAACTAAAAAAATATTGGTTTTTTTTTCAAAATTGTCCCTCTTTTTTTGTTGATAGCGCAAAAAATAAAAACCACGGAGGTGATCAAATACCACCAAAAGAAAGCTCAATTTGTGAGAAAAAAAAGGACATCCATTTTGTTTGGCTATAACTTCGCACATCTGCGCAATTGTCAGTTAAAGCAACGCAGTGCCGAATCGCAAAAAATGGTCTGGTCAGGAAGGGGGTAAATTCTTCCGGAGCTGAAGTGGCTAATTATTTTATATTAGGGTGTTACTTAGTAATTATGTACAGCATTTGCATTTCATTTTAGTAATGATATATTGTACTCCATGATTATCCTATTATAATAAGTTTTATATTTGGGTGAAGTAACACAATGATGAAATGCGCCAAGTGGAACTCCCGGTGTGTCATTTCCGGTCTGGGTGGAAAGGACGCAGACTGTCTGGCAGCTTCCTAACAGATTGGATAGATCGGGCATCCATTGTATCTATGTTTTTAGTCATTAGCCTTTGTATGCAAGCGGTTTTACTAAATAATTAGCAGCTTTTCACACTATGAGAGGATCCCTCTTCTTTTTCAATTTTTGTTCTCTACCATCTGAGCCATTGGCATATTAATTCAATCACCAGTGAGGAGAGGAGTGCCACAAGGTGCCAAACCAAGGAGGTCAATATAATCTGTGAGTGTGGATTGTTTCATATGAGTATGCAGTGATACATTACAGCGAGGGGTAATCTTTGATGTCAAGACACAAGCAATATCCTTACTCTTTCACGGACTGATATTGTTATCTTTACATCCTAAATATAGGAGTAACACTATTTTGAACTGAGCACTCATTATTGAAGTTTAAATTAAACAGTTTCTGTTAATGTTTTTGCACAGTGTTTTGTTTTGAAAGCGCTGTCTAGCACATATTGTGTTTTATTTGTAATTGTGATGAATCATCTCAGCACCCCTATTGAGTGCTTCCATCAGTATACCGCTTCCTGCAGTCTGGACATAGATACCAGATATGATAGCTGACCATACAAGATTAGCCAACAAATAGCTTCTATGAACCGGAAACTGTTTATAAAAACTCAGACACATACTTTATACCCCACAGAAGAACATTCCCCTCCTGGTCATATTACTCTAACAATACAAACTGTAACCAGAAACATATTTAACATGAGATAATTAACTTTTGACTTAACCCAGCTTAGGTGACTCAATGCCTGCCCAGAAAATGTTGACATTAATCCGACAATAGGTGACCCAATTAACAATGGAATAGACATGCTTAGCAGAAAACAAATAACACCTTAATAAACAGACAATAACAGGAGACCACCATCGTTAGGTGGCTTGCTGATTATATTAACATCTTATATACTGGAACTCTCAGTCTGAAAAGGTGGAATTCATTTCTCTTCATATATTTCTTGAGGGATATTGTTGATAAATATTTCTGTCTCATTTTAAGTAATTGAAACCACATTCTCAGCATCCATTAGGTAGTTGTCCATTTTCTCGGTCACCCTGTGCCCCAATACACAAAGAGTGACTTACACATAAGAGGGGCCTCAACCAGGAGTTTCCTGACCATTCTAAAGTAAGCTGGGTTCCACTGACCCCCCCATGCAAAGTGACTCCCATCACAGTAATTACATGTTTATTATTACACTGGTAATTTGAGAACAAAAAATTATTCTTTCTGCATGCAGGACCACTAAGGAAGACCAACGCCATTTGCTGGATATCAGGATATTTCAAGCTTACTCACAAGCTTTAGCTTTGTTAGAGACTGAGGCCTAGTGACTTTGTCCCTTTTCTGGAAGAGGGAATGAACATGATTTGGCTCCTACAGAAGCAATGGCAGCATGCTCAACCAGGAGCTTGTAGACTTTGTAGACTCCCTGTCATTGGAAGTAATTAATGGGTGATAGCATGGTCTTCTACTAATACATTAATTGCTCACTCTGGAGTCATCCTTTTATTTTTGGCATTCAAGTTTCTGTTGGCTAGAGCTGTAATTACAATCTTACTTTTTCTGCATAATAACCTTGTTTGTAATTAGCAATTTTCCATTCATTTTCTGCCAGGAAAATGGAAAACTACCATAAAATATTTACCATAATTTTCCATTCCTGATTACTTCCATGCCAGCATAGGATCCCTCCCTGTTGAGTAGGCTAGTTACGGAACACATGGACTTGATCAACCTCTAAATTTATGAGAGAGGGGTTCTATGAAGTAGGAGTGAGGCCGGAGTCTGCGCCGTTTATATGATATAATCATATGATGGAGCTAATCAGGAAAGAAAAATGACAGTAAGTATTTGATAACAATTCACAATTTTTGTGTTTATAGAGAGACACTTATGGGTACAGTTTTAGGAACTTTTATGATTTTAGTTGTTTCATATGTGTCTGATTTTAGCATAGTGATTTTGGCTGACAATTTTATGGCATGAGAACAAGTCCAGGACAGGTGAAAAGAGCTTCCCACATTTATTGAATGCAGCTAAATTATTAATTCCAAGGTTTTGGAGACAAAACACCTGTCCCACTTTATTAGATAGGAAGAGAGAAGTTAATAAATTAATGGAAGCAGAACGATGGATTCATACGATTAAGAACTAACAAGTGAAATTTAAAAACATATGGGCAATTTGGAAACACTATGCCCTCGAGATTAAGAGGGATCAAAATAGGTTAATTTACCCATGGCACAGGATACGGTTTCCAGATAGGTCTTTATGGTGGAGAGCAGGGGTTCCTCTTGTTTTTTCTCCCCTTCCCATTTTTTCCTTAGTACGTACTTAACTACCCTGGGTGGGTTTTTTTTCTCTTCCTCTCCTTTCTATTCACCTAGGGTTGATTACAAGGTTATTGAGCAATGGAATGCTCATTTGAGAATAATAGGAGAGATAATCTCTGTAACATGCACTAAGAGCGGGATAGAGTGAGAGTGTGTGTGATTAAGGTTTATTGTGTGCACTGAGATGATTATAGGAGAATAAGAAGAGATAAGAAGAGATATGGTTCTCTATGATACAGGTAAAGGTTGGGGTGAAGGGAGTGCATGACAATGATAATTGGTGGGTGGAGGGGGGGTTGAGGTGGGTTAGTGGTGGTTTGGGGGGAGTTTGATACACTTAAGGTTGATGATAAGGTTATAGAGAGCAATGGAATGCTCATTTGAGAATATAGGAGAGTTAATCTCCGTGACACGCACTAAGAGTGGGATTGAGTGTGTGTAAGTAAGGGTATGGAATGCACCGAGATGATGCTGGAGAGCAAGTTGGAGATGGTTCTCCATGAAACGGGTAAAGATTGGGGGTGAAGAGCGTGCACGACATTGATTAGTGGTGGGGGGGGTGTTTTTTTTTTTTACCTTAACAAAAGTGATTATAAGGTTTGTGTATTGGAGAGGCAATCTCCAAACATGCACTAAGAGTGGGGTAGAGTGTGAGTGGGTGTAAGCAAGGTTTATGGTGTGAACTGAGATAAATACTGGAAGAGAGATGTCCTCTATGACACGGGCAAAGGTCGGGGTGAAGTGTGTGCACGACATTTGACAATTGGTGGGAGGGGGTGTTGGGGGTGAGTTTTTTTTTTGCTTTGTTTTGTTTTGCACTCAGGGTTGATTATAGGGTTATGGAGAGGAGTGGCATGCTCATTTGAGAACAAAGAAGAGGCAGTCCCTATAATATGCTGTATGAATGGTGTAGAGCAGGGGTAGGGAACCTACGGCTCTCCAGCTGTTGTAGAACTACATTTCCCATGAGGTATTGCATGATGGGAAATGTAGTTCTACAACAGCTGGAGAGCCGCAGGTTCCCTGCCTCTGGTGCAGAGTGTCACTGTTTGATTTTAATAATATAATGTTAATTAAGTTCACTGGGTAGATCACTTGAGAGTTAAGAAGAGAGATTTTTTTTCTTCTTTCTTCCTTCAAGGGATGGAATGGGGACATGTGAGGGGAGGTTGGAAAGGGGGGGAGGGGGGAGGAGGGAAGGGAAGGGAGAAAGGGGAGGGGATTTTTTTTTTTGGGAGGTATTGTTTGTTTGTGTTTTATGTGTAGAAGAGTATTAAATAAGTAAAGAAGCAATATGTGTAGATGGAATGCTGTATGTTTACAAAAAGAATATGGCAAAGACTATTTTGTAAAACTTGTTTTTTTGTGACAAAATTCAATAAGGATTATTTAAAAAAATAGAAAAGAGCTTCCGTAACCCTCTGGAGAAATTTAAAGCCCATTGCAACATAAAAAAACAGCCACATGTTGTCTACTCCACTAACTCCAGTGCATTTCAGCAAAAAAGGGAACATTTTGTAGACACGCCTCAAATATAGGCAACAAAGAAGCCATGTTGTCCCTAAAAACAATATCACTTCTGTATCATAGGTAATCAAATTTATAAATAAAATGAAAATGACTCTGCAACTTAACTGGTTAAAGTAAAACTGTCACAGACATTTTTTTAGTTTTTTTGTGCTGTAAAAATACAAGATTGTATTATTTTAATTAAAACATTTTTTACTTGGCTGGTGGGGTCACCAAGTATGACCAAAATGAAAAGAAAAAAAAGAACATTTTGATATTATAGGAACATCTACAACAAAAATGTTATCTGGGGTTAGATACACTTCAAGGTAAAACCAGCTTACTTCCTTTAAAGTAGACGTAAATCAAATAACTAAAATCTAACATATTTTTTTTTATTTTTTTACACTTATAAAAAATGAATTAAATGTATTTATTAAAAAATGATGTATTTTGTTTAACCACTTCAATACTGGGCACTTAAACCCCCTTCCTTCCTGGACCAATTTTCAGCTTTCAGCGCTATTGCAGTTTGAATGACAATTGCGCAGTCATGCAACACTGTACCCATATGACATTTTTATCATTTTTATCACACAAATAGAGCTTTCTTTTGGTGGTATTTAATCACCTCTGGGTTTTTTTTTTTTTGCGCTACAAATTAAAAAAGACTGAAACTTTTCAAAAACAATGCATTTTACTTTGTTTCTGTTATAAAATTTTGCAAATAAGTAATTTATCTTCATAAATTTTGACCAAAAATGATACTGCTAAATTTCTTTGGTAAAAATAACCTAAATTGGGGTTTATTTGGTGTTGGCGGTGTTGGCGGTGATGGTGGACAGACAGATGTTTTGTGCACTGTGACAGATGTGATGGGGACAGACAGATGTTTTGTGCACTGTGACAGATGTGATGGGGGACAGACAGATGTTTTGGGGACTGTAACAGATGTGATGGGGGACAGACAGATGTTTTTTGTATGGTGACAGATGTGCTGGGGACAGACAGGTGTTTTGGGGACTGTGACAGATGTGACTTGGACAGACAGGTGTTTTGGGGACTGTGACAGATGTGATGGGGACAGACAGATGTTTTGTGTATGGTGACAGATGTGATGGGGACAGACAGATGTTCTGTGTATGGTGACAGATGTGATGGGGAACAGGCAGATGCTTTGGGGACAGAGACAGATGTGCTGGGGACAGACAGGTGTTTTGGGGACTGTGAAAGATGTGATGGGGACAGAAAGATGTTTTGTGTATGGTGACAGATATGATGGGGGACAGACAGATGTTTTGTGCACTGTGACAGATGTGACGGGGACAGACAGATGTATTGTGTATGGTGACAGATGTGATGGGGAACAGAAAGATGTTTTGGGGACAGTGACAGATGTGATGGGGGACAGACAGATGTTTTGGGGATTGTGACAGATGTGACGGGGACAGACAGATGTATTGTGTATGGTGACAGATGTGATGGGGACAGACAGATGTTTTGGGGACTGTGACAGATGTGATGGGGACAGACAGATGTTTTGGGGACTGTGACAGATGTGATGGGAACAGACAGATGTTTTGGGGACAGTGACAGATGTGATGGGGGACAGACAGATGTTTTGGGGACAGTGACAGATGTGACGGGGACAGAAAGATGTTTTGTGTATGGTGACAGATGTGATGGGGGACAGACAGATGTTTTGTGCACTGTGACAGATGTGACGGGGACAGACAGATGTTTTGTGTATGTGACAGATGTGATGGGGAACAGAAAGATGTTTTGGGGACAGTGACAGATGTGATGGGGGACAGACAGATGTTTTGGGGACTGTGACAGATGTGACGGGGACAGACAGATGTATTGTGTATGGTGACAGATGTGATGGGGACAGACAGATGTTTTGGGGACTGTGACAGATGTGATGGGGACAGACAGATGTTTTGGGGACTATGACAGATGTGATGGGGACAGACAGATGTTTTGGGGACAGTGACAGATGTGATGGGGGACAGACAGATGTTTTGGGGACAGTGACAGATGTGACGGGGACAGACAGATGTTTTGTGTATGGTGATAGATGTGATGGGGACAGACAGATGTTTTGGGGACTGTGACAGATGTGATGGGGGACAGACAGATGTTTTGGGAACTGTGACAGATGTGACGGGGACAGACAGATGTTTTGGGGACTGTGACATATGTTTTGTGCACTGTGACAGATGTGATGGGGACAGACAGATATTTTGGGGACAGTGACAGATGTGATGGGGGACTGTGATAGATGTTTTGGGGACTGTGACAGATGTGATGGGGGACTGTTACAGATGTTTTGGGGACTGTGACAGATGTGATGGGGGACTGTTACAGATGTTTTGGGGACTGTGACAGATGTGATGGGGGACTGTGACAGATGTTTTGGGGACTGTGACAGATGTGATGGGGGACTGTGACATATGTTTTGGGGACTGACAGATGTGATGGGGGACATACAGATGTTTTGGGGACTGTTTTTTGGGGACATTGATGTGTAAGTGGTCAGGGGTATCAGTGGTGCTTGGTGTACTGTGTGGGGGGCAATCTGTGACAGCTCTCTGTATAAAATCATCCTCATACAGAGAGCTGTACCATAGCTGCAGCTTCCCCCCTCCTCCCCACCCCCGCACTGAGCTCTCACTGAGCTCAGAGGGGGGAGAAGTGACACAGAGACACGTGCCTCTGTTTACATTGTGACGGCTGTGATTGGACACAGCCGTCACATGATCGGGAGGGCCAATCACGGCGCCCATATCCCGATCTGTGCTCGGCTGGATCCTGTGATCATAATGATCACAGAGATTGAGCCACAGCGCGATGCGTGGCCGCGCTGCGAGCACCCGTTCTGCAGGACGTACATGAACGTCCAGTCATAACGGTGAGGCTCCCACCCGGCCGTATATATACACATTGGCCGGGTGGGAGGGGGTTAAATATTTTTAGCCGTCATTAACCAGTTGCTGACCGCCCGCCGTGGCTTGATGGCGGCAACTTGGTTCGATATCGCGAATCGACGTCAGGTGAGGACGGCTGCGAGATTGTGCACTGTGAATGCACATGTGCCGCCGGAGGCGCGCTCGCATGCTCACTGTGTTACGGGGGAGCCAGGGAGCGGGTAGGGCAGACTCAATGTTCGGCGGCTACTTGCGATTATCTCCCCGGAGTGACAGAATGGGGATCCATGTATGCAGACACGGAACTCCATTCTGACAGAGGGGGTAGGGATGTGATCACAGGCTTCCTGTGTATGGGAGCCACGATCTCTCTCCTCCCCCAACCAGCCCAGCCCCCATACAGTTAGAACACATACAGGGAACACAGTTAACCCCTTAGAGTGCTCCCTGAAGGTTAACCCCTTCCCTGCACAGTAATTAGTGCATTTTCATAGCAATAATCGCTGTATAAATGCCAATGGTCCCAAAAAAGTGTCAAAATGGTCCGACGTGTCCGCTGCAATATCACAGTCCTGATAAAAATCGCCGCCATTACTAGTAAAAAATACAAAAAAGATAAAAACCCCATATATGAATTCTCATCATTCGTAAACGCTGCAAATTTTTTGCTAACCAATCAATAAATTTCGATTGCTATTTTTTTTTTACCAAAAATATGAGGAAGAATATAAATCGGCCAAAAGCGATGAAAAAAAAAAATTTTTTGGATATGTATTATAGCAAAAAAGTAAGAAATATTGATTTTTTTTTTGCAAAATTGTAGCTCTTTTTTTGTTTATAGCGGCGATCAGAAATGACGCATTTGTGGGAAAAAAGGACGCAAATTTTGTTTGGGTACAACGTCGCACGTGCAATTGTCAGTTAAAGCGACGCAGTGCCGATTTGCAAAAAGTGCTCTGGTCCTAAAGTGGGAAATCCTTCTGGAGCTGAAGTGGAAGTAACTAAAGCCAGCTTTTTTTTTATAAATAATCAGTTACCATAGCATGCTGAAGCTATCCACTGTAAAACTGCTCAAAATTTCTCGTTATAAATACCCTTGTTTTGTTGTATAAATGATCGCATCTTCCGGGTATAGGCTGCTCCATTTTGACTAAGGACTTTGAGGTTTTGTGCGGACGTCATTTCCGCCCTTCCTTCTCTCCCCAGCATAATCCTGCGCAGCTACAGTAGGTTGCTCATCTCCATCCGGTCTATTGATATTCTGCCTCACTCCCCCTGTGTGACATTGCACAGGGGGCAGAACCAGGAAGCATTACAAAATGGCACAAGCACACTCTTGTGATGCTTGTGTGCTGTGCCATTGAGATGGTAAGGGAAGTAATCCCGGCATGCAGAGCAGACAGAAACGGCACACACAGCGTGCCATTTCTGTATGTAAGAAGTGCCCAGGCGCTGCTGACGTCATCATTATTGTCTGAAGAGATAAAGAAGACACTGCAACTGTAAGTAACATGAGAGAAGCACTGATAAGGAGCATTTAATGTGCTGATTAGAAGGCAGTAAAGTGGAGATGGAGGGTTTACAACCACTTTAAAATAATCGCTGTCAACCCTACCATGAAGTTCCTTGTTCAACCACTCCTTGTTATAGGGTAACACTTCTCTGCTCCTGTCTCCCAATGGCACTCCTGCATTGCCACCATCAGGAAATCAGCTCTGAAAAATAGTAAAATGATGGAGTGCATGTTAACAGAAACTACATGCAAAAATGCTGCACAAGATCAGCAGCATTGAGATGTAACAAAACTATTAAAAAAGGCGAAAACAATGTTTTTATTTAACCGGTTCCAGACCAGCTTGCGTACATTTACTGCTGCAGAGTGGCACGTTCCCGCGAATCGCCGTCTATAAACGGCGGCTCGCTTGTGCGCGGCTAGCGAACGGGAGCGCACCGCCGCCAGCGCACTCTCGTGTCCGCCGCACTCTGCAGCAGTATGGCCGCGGGTTGGGCAGACTCGATGTCCACCGGCTACTAGCGATTGCCTGGCAAAGAAAATAAACGGAGAACCACCAATGTAAATACAGCGGTTCCCCACTCTGCCTGGTGGCATGTGAGAGATCTACTGATCCCTGTCACTGGGATCAGTTAGATCTCTGGTGCCCCTGACAGCCCAGCCCCCTCACAGTTAGAACACCCAGGGAACACAGTTAACCCCTAGATCACCCCCTGCAGCTAAACCCCCTCACTGCCAATGACATTTATACAGCAATCAGTGGACATTTAAATTTCCGATTGCTGTATAAATGTCATTGGTCCCAAAAAACTGTAAAAGATGTTCGACATGTGCACCCCAATATCGCAGTCCCAATAAAAATCGCAGATCACCGCCATTACTAGTAAAAAAAAAATAGTAAAAACGCCATAAATTCATTTTCATGGTTTGTAAACGTGGCAACTTTTGCGCAAACCAATCAATAAACGCTGATCGCAATTTTTTTACCACAAATATGGAGGAAGAATATAAATTGGCCAAAACTGATGACTAAATTTGGTTTTTTATATTTTATTTTTTGGATATGTATTATAGAAAAGGTAAAAAATATAGTTTTTTTTCCAAAATTGTTGCTATTTTATTGTTTATAGCGGTGATCAGAAATGACGCAGAGGTGACCAAATACCACCAAAAGAAAGCTCTATTTGTGGGAAAAAAAGGACGCAAATTTTGTTTGGGTACAACGTCGCACGACCGCGCAATTGTCAATTAAAACGCCGCAGCGCCGAATCACAAAAAGTGCTCTGGTCCTAACGTGGGAAATCCTTCTGGTCCTTAAGTGGTTAAAAAAAAAATATGACAATTGTTTATGATACACAGTGCACAGAGCAAACTAATTATCATTACATTAGGGTTTACATCTAATTTCAGTTTAGGATAGGAAGGAATATAAATAAAACAATTCTGGCAGATTGGTAGATGTTTTTGAAACTCTTATCTCTAGTCATAATTTTTCTTATTTAACCATTTCCCACCCGGCGTATAGACAAATGATGTCCGGGCAGTGGTCAGTTACCCCGACTGGGTGTCATATGATGTCCTCAGGATAACCCACGATCGCGCGCCCGCGGGGGGCGCGCATCGCGGCGATCGGTGGTGTGGTGTGTCAGTCTGACCCACCGCATTACCGACCTTGGTAAAGTGCTTCCATCGGAACCTCTTTACAACGTGATCAGCCATGACCAATCACGGATGATCACGATGTAAACAGGAAGAGCCGTGTATCGGCTTTTCCTTTACTCGCATCTGAAGATGCGAGTAGTGGAGAGCCAATCGGTGGCTCTCCTGAAATGAGGCATCTGCGCTGATTGTTTATCAGTGCAGACCCTCCTAGGATCACCACCCTAGACCACCAGGGAGCACACCCAGGGACCACCAGGGAGTAGACCAGGACCACCGGGGAGCCGGTCAGGACCAGCAGGGACACCGTCATGGAGCCCACCCTAGACCACCACATAAGGGGCACAATGCCCAGCATAGATGGCAGATGTCACCCTAGACCACCAGGGAATCGGTGCAACCTATCAGTGGCCACCAGTGTCACCTATCAGTGCCCACCAGTGTCACCTATCAGTACCACCTATCAGTGCCACCTATCAGTGCCGAGTGCCACCTATCAGTGCCCATCAGTGCCGCCTATGAGTGCTCATCAGCACTGCCTATAAGTGCCCATCAGTGCCGATTATCAGTGCCTGTCAGTGCTGCTTATCAGTGCCGCCTATCAGTGCCCATCAGTGCTGCATATAAGTGCCTCATTATCAGTGCCCATCCGTGCCACCTCATTAGTGCCGCCTCATCAGTGCCCATCAGTGTAGCCTCATCAGTGCCCATCAGTGATGGAGAAATGTACTTATTTACAAAGTTTTGTGACAGAAACAGAGAATTTCAAAATTTTCTGATTTTTTATTTGTAGCGCAAAAAATAAAAACCACAGGTGATCAAATACCACCAAAAGAAAGCTCTATTTGTCTCAACAAAATAATAAAAATTTTGTTTGGGTACAAGGTTGCACGACCGCGCAATTGTCATTAACATGCGTCAGCACTGAAAGCTGAAAATTGGTCTGGGTGGGAAGGGGGCTAAGTGCCTGGTATTGAAGTGGTTAAGCATCAAAGAGAGGATAAGGATAATGTGAGTATTCATTTCAAAGGTTAACTCCACATTCGTGGGAAAAAAGAATAGAAATTAAAGAAAAAATAATATAGTGCATATAATTGCAACACTAATCATATTGTAATTGAATGTTATTAAAAATCATCTTTCCTTTTTCCTCTGCAGCCACTGTAAGTTCCTAAAAATGTAGAATTGAGCGATACCGACCAGACTTTGGGGCATCCGTGTCCAGAACCCAAACATTTTTGAAAAAGTTTGGGTTCGGGTAATTTTTCACGCCTGTTGAATAGCTGCAGGGCAGTCAATCAACAAGCGTTTTACTAGTTTGCCCTTAGAAGACATCACAGCCACCCCTACTAATGGCATGGCTGTGATTGGCCAGTGCATCATGTGACCCAGCCTCTATATAAGCTGGAGTCACATAGCTAGCGCTGCATGTCACATCATCTCATACTAGTGTAGGTAGGGAGAGGATGCTGCTGCTGGTGTGAGGGACAGATTAGTGTTCTAAAATCATCTCATACTGGTGTAGCGAGAGGATCCTGCTGCGTCTACATTGCTGGTTTAAAAAAAAAATAATATTTTTTTTAAAATTATATTAATAAATAGTGCTACATAGTACATTTGTACCTTGCTGTGCATTTCTCGCACAAAATTAAAAAGGGCGTCAACATTGCTGGTTTAAAAAATAATCTAAATTTGTGCTAAATAGTACATTTGCGTCCAGAATGAAGAGAGCGTCAAATAAGGGACATGGTCATGGCTGTGGTGCTGCTGGTGTTGGTGGTGTTGGTGAAGCTCCTGTTGCAAGGAGAGGACGTGGTCGATCTGTGCCAGCTACACGCACAAGTGAAACACCTTTCTCAGGTGGGAGTAGCCGACAGAACCTTCAACATTATATGGTAGGCCCAAATGCCGCTCAACGAATGGTGAGGCCAGAACAAGTACAGGCGATAGTAAATTGGGTGGCTGACAATGCCTCCAGTTCCTTCACATTGTCTCCCTCCTGGTCCCTTGATGAAAGCTCAGAGTTGGCACCTGAACCCCATGGCCATCTGTCTTTCACCTCAGCCCCTTGTAAATCAGCCAAGCAGTCTGAGCCCCAAGTCATGCAGCAGTCTTATGCTTTTTGATGACTCTGCTGGTGTGCATTCCGTGGGCCATCCACATAGCACTGCCCCAGAAGTGGAAGACATTGAGTGCACCGATGCCCAACCACTTCTGTTTCAGGATGAGGACATGGAAACACCACCGCAGCACGTCTCTGATGATGACGAAACACAGGTGCCAACTGCTGCGGCTTTCCTCAGTGTGCAGACTGACAAGAAGGGCAGTGGTGAAGGGTGGGTCAAAGATGATGTGGAGGATGATGAGGTCCTAGACCCCACATGGAATGAAGGTCATGCGAGTGATGTGTGGAGTTGGAGGAAGAGGTGGTGGTCGCACAGAGGCACCAGCACAGCAAAAAAGAAAGCAGGTTGCAAAAGCGGAGCGAGCATCCCCTAGACAGTAGGCTTGCTACTACCCACAGCACCCAGGGACCTAGCACACCAAAGGCAGCTCAAAGGCATTCCCCGGCGTGACAGTTCTTCAGACAATGTGCTGACGACAAGACTCGAGTGGTTTGCACGCTGTGCAATGAGAGCCTGAAGTGAGGCATAAATGTTCTAAACCTGAGCACAACCTGCATGATCAGGCATCTAAATGAAATGCTGTGATTCCGTCTGGTGGACACGGACAGTTTTAAAAACCTGATGGCGGTGGCTGTCCCACAGTACATGGTTCCCAGCTGCCACTACTTTTCCAGGCAAGCCATCCCTTCCCTGCACAAACAAGTCGGGGACAAGATCAAGTGTGCACTGCGCAATGCCATCTGTGGCAAGGTCCACATAACCACGGATACGTGGGCCAGTAAGCACGGGCAGGGACGCTATATCTCGCTAACTGCACACTGAGCAAATGTAGTAGCGATTGGGCCTGAGGTGGCTAGCCATTTGGCGCACGTCCTTCCGCCACCGAGGATTGCAGGGCATTTCTCTTTGCCTTCTGTTGCCTCCTCCTCCTACTGCGCTTCCTCCTCCTCGACCACCCACTCATCCGCTCAGCGTAACACCTTCACCACCAACATCAGCACATCCAGGGGGAAATGACAGCAGGCTGTTTTAAAACTGATATGTTTGGGGGATAAACCCCACACTGCGAGGGAGCTGTGGACAGGCATTGAACAACAGACCGATGAGTGGTTGTTGCCACTGAGCCTCAAGTCCGGCCTGGTGGTGTGCGATAATGTGCGAAATCTCATAGCAGCTCTGGGTCTAGCCGGTTTGACGCACATCCTTTGCCTGGCGCATGTGCTGAATTTGGTGGTGCAGAAATTTCTAAAAACCTACCCGGATATGTCAGAGCTGCTGCAGAAAGTGCGGGCCGTCTGTGCGCGCTTTCGGCGTTCTCACCCTGCTGCTGCTGCTCGCCTGTCTGCGCTGCAGCAGAACTCCGGCCTTCCCACTCACCGCCTCCTATGCGACGTGCCCACAAGGTGGAACTCCACCTTGCACGTGCTGGAGAGACTGTGCGAGCAGCAGCAGGCAATAGTGGAGTTTCAGCTGCAGCACGCACGGGTCAGTCGCTCTGCGAAACAGCACCACTTCACCAACAATGAACGGGCCTCCATGCGAGACCTGTGTACCATATTGCGGTGTTTCGAGTACTCCACCAACATGGCCAGTGCTGATGATGCTATTCTCATCGTTACTATCCCACTGCTATGTCTCCTTGAAAAAACACTTTGGGCGATGATGGAAGAGGATGTGGCACAGGAGGAAGGGGAGGAAGAAGAGGGGTCATTTCCACGGTTATCAGGCCAGTAGAGTTGAGCGAACACCTGGACGTTCGGGTTCTGCTGGTCCGTCCGAACTTCGGGACAAAGTCCGGGTCCGGGTCCGGACGGAACCCGAACGATCGCACGGACAACGAACCCCATTGAAATCAATGGGGACCCGAACTTTTAGGCACAAAAATGCCTGTAGCAAAGTCCTGGAAAGCCCCAGAGGGGTGCAAAAGGAAGTAAAATGGGGGTAAGGGTAGGGCAAGTGCCCTACAAAAAAAATGGGGACAGGGAAATAACTTTAAATATTTTTAAAAAAATAAAAACAAAAAAAAGCAAAAATGGAGGTGAATGTGGATCATCTTCAAACTGTGTCTGAAAAGTATTAATTAACGGTAGAAACCATATAACTGTTCCAAAATCATCTTCAAACTAGGGCAAGTGCCCTACAAATAAATGGGGATAGGGAAAATAAATTAAAATCAAGTAAAAAAATGGGAAGGGGGGTGGATGTGGAGTAGGAGCCTAGAGGTTGACTAGGCCGTGACCGTGGTAGTGTAGGTGGAAGTGGCGGTGGGAGAGGAGTAGGAGGAGGTAGCCAACATGGTATTTTTTTTTTGTATTGAGGCCTATTCAAAAAAAGAAGTAT
>BLSH010287576.1:45443-60972 GCA_018402905.1 Glandirana rugosa | reverse complement strand
TACGGGGAGTTGCTAACCACTCCGGTCTTGTTCATGTCCGCTATCATCTAACCCACCGACTGTTAAGGAGGTCAAGGAAGTGTAACAGAGAGAGGGCCAGGGAACTACTTTCAAGTCTCAACTGTGGACTTGGGGTACCGGTAGACAGAAAGTGGAGTCGGGGAACATTTAATCGGTTCGTCAGACTCGGGGTTCAGGACGTTCTCTGAAAATACGAAAAACTACTGAGAGGACCACACGAAAGGCACCCGGTAGGTATCTCGCGACGGGGTCTTCACCTTCTGTAACTCACGTGGCTACGGGTTGGTGAATGTTTCGTCATCATCAGAGATGTGCTGCGCTGGTGTTTCCATGTCCTCATCCTGCAACAGAAGTGGTTGGGCATCGGTGCACTCAATGTCTTCCACTTCTGGGGCAGCGCTCTATGGATGGCCCACGGAAAGCACACCAGGAGAGTCATCAAAAAGCATAAAAGTCTCTTGCAGGACTTGGGGCTCAGACTGCTTGGCTAATTTACAAGGGGCTGAGGTGAAAGACAGATGGCCATGGGGTTCAGGTGTCAACTCTGAACTTTCATCAAGGGACCGGGAGAGAGACAATGTGAAGGAACTGGAGGAATTGTCAGCCACCCAATCTACTATCGCCTGTACTTGTTCTGGCCTCACCAATCGTTGAGGGGCATTCGGGCCTACCATATACCGGTGAAGGTTCTGTTGGCTACCTGAGGAAGGTGTTTCCCTTGTTCGTGTAGCTGGCATACCTCAACCACGTCCTCTCCTTCCAACAGGTGGTTCACCAACACCACCAACACCAGCAGCACCAGCAGCACCAGCATCACTAGCAGCACCATGACCACGTCCCTTATTTGCTCTCCTCATTGTGCCCACAATTGTACTATGTAGCCCTATGTAAGTATTTATTAATACCAATTAATACCTTTTTTTATTTTTGAAAACACCAACGTAGCTGGACTTTTTTATTTTGGTGCAAGAAATGCACTGCTCACACCAACAGCTCTCCCTTTAGAACTAGGAGATGATTTTTGAACAATAATGTGTCACTTACAGCAACAGCTGGAAGCTCTCCCTTTAGAACTAGGAGATGATTTTTGAACAATAAATAATCTGTCACTTACAGCAACAGCTGGAACCTGGCCCTATAGGAGTAGGCAATGATTTTTGAACAATAATCTGTCCCTCTAAGCAACAGCACGAAGCTCTCCCTTTAGAACTAGGAGATGATTTTTGAACAATAATGTGTCACTTATAGCAACAGCTGGAACCTGGCCCTATAGGAGTAGGCAATGATTTTTTAACAATAATCTGTCCCTCTAAGCAGAAGCCTCTACCTAATGCAGTCAGATAATTGTGTAAGGCAGGGTTTGATCTGCAATCTGTCACTCAAAGCAGCAGTATGTGAAATCTCAAATTACTCCCACAATCTGATCGTTGTGTACGATCGTAGTGATCGTTGTGTTATGCAGAATTTGATCTGCAATCTGTCACTCAAAGCAGTAGTATGTGAAATCTCAAATTTCTGCAATCTGTCCCTCAGAACAACAGTAGTAGTAATCTTAGGATGCAGGATCAGATGTTAAAATGTCTGCAATCTGTCCCTCACAAAAACGCTGGCAGCTTCCTCTCACTATACTATTCAGAGTCTCAGACAGCATGTGACTGCAGCATCAAATGACTCCAGCTTATATAGAGGCTGGGTCACATGATGCACTGGCCAATCACAGCCATGCCATTAGTTGGCATGGCTGTGATGGCTTCTAAGGGCAAACCAGTGAAACGCTTGTTGATTGGCTGCCCTGCAGCTATTCAACATGCATGATCAACTACCAAAACCCAGAACACGAACGTTTTTTGAAATGTCCGTGTTCGGGGTCCGGGTCCCAGACACCCCAAAGTTCGGTACGGACCCGAACGTTACTGTCTGCGTTCGCTCAACACTAGTAGTAAACCCTCTTATCATTTTCAGCCAAGGAAGCTGCCATCTTGGCCTCTGTTTAATCTACAACTGCACACATGATCAGCTATGACACCAGCCATTGGATGGTTTGACAGTTTGGTTTAGAGCACAATCAATGGGAGTGTTACATTTCCGGCACGTGCTGGAAATGTAACTGGTTTTTAAACTGTTTAATTGATGTGTTTACTACCGCTTTAAGAGATATACATGATACAGCTCTTGTTTATCACAGGTTATCAGTGTTGGCGATTTCTAAAAAAGTCTTGTCATTGACTTTACCGTTATGTGTTCTTAAATATCTTGGGGACCTTGAGACTCCGTTTGTTCTGCTGCATATTCTACACTTACTCTGACAATGGTGAACAGATGATCCTTCTGTGTATTTTTCAATTGCAATGTACATTGTAAAGTACACCTTGATTTGGAGTATGTTCCATGTTTTTCTTTATAATACCAATAAAAAGATTGAACAGAAAATGTTTGTATCACTCAGACACAAACAAAATGAAAAAAAAAATGGACATTTTTACTAAGAAATGTACTTTGTGTGTTGTTTAACTGCATGCCAACTGTGTTGCGTACATTTACTGCTGCAGAGTGGCTCTGTCCTGCGAATTGCCATCTATAAATGACGGCTCACTCATGTGTGGCTAGCAGACACTCCTCTGCAGGAGTGTGTCCGCGGCTTGGGTGGACTCGATCTCCGCCGGCGAGCCACTATTGCCTACCAGAGCACAAAAACAGGGAACCGCCGATGTAAATGCGGCGGTTCCCCATTCTGTCAGGCGGCATGTAAGAGATCTACTGATCCCTGTCACTGGGATCAGTTAGATCTCTTATGCCCCTGGCAGCCCAGCCCCCTCACAGTTAGAACACACACAGGGAACATAGTTACCCCCTAGATCTCCCCCTGCAGGTTAACCCCTTTACTGCCAATGACATTTATACAGTAATCAGGGGATATTTAAATTTCTGATCGTTGTATAAATGGTCCCAAAAAAGTGTCAAAAATGTCCGACATGACCGCTGCAATATCACTGTCCCGATAAAAAAAAAGTAAAAAAAAAATTGTAAAAAACCCACAAATGAATTCTCATGGTTTGTAAACGCGGCAACTTTTGAGCAAACCAATCAATAAACGCAGATTGCGATTTTTTTCTACCAAAAATATAAATTGGCCAAAACCGATGAATACATTTTTTTTTTATACATTTTCATTTTTTTTGGATTTGGATTTTAGCAAAAAGTAAGAAATATTGTTTTTTTTTTTGCAAACTTGTCGCTCTTTTTTGACACAGAGGTGATCAAATACCACCAAAAGAAAGCTCTATTTGTGGGAAAAAAAGGACTCAAATTTTGTTTGGGTACAACGCCGCACAACCGCGCAATTGTCAGTTAAAGCGACGCAGTGCCGAATCTCAAAAACTGCTCTGGTCCTAACGTGGGAAATCCTTCCGGGGCTGAAGTGGTTAATAATCTTTTAGTACTTTGTGAATGTGATTAACCTTTACACTGTAAAGAAACTTATTGTGTGTTAAAAATGATGCCTCCTTCTTTCCACCTCCCTCCTTTTATAATCACATGAAAGCGAAAATAAGACCAGAGTCAAGTTCTTGCTATGACTTAAGATCTAACGAAAAAACTGAGAAAGAGAAAACTATCCAAAAAATAGCAAACTATCAGAAATGGACATTAAACAGTTGAAGGACAACATCCTGAACTTCAGCCTGCATGATGGAAATTGGGGCAATCAGGGCTATAAACGTGTCCTACTACAACTGTTTGGCTACACCGGCCATGGAAAATCTTCCTTCATCAACTCCTGTAAGTACGTTCTGGAAGAAGGTGAGCACTTCAAAGAATATGCCGAGGCCTGAGAAACCGACCACGGACTGACCAAGATAAGAAATGCCTATCAACTTTCCAGAATGATCACCATGGTAGATAACAGAGGCTGCAGCAGAATGGATGATTTTGAAAGAGCTGAAGTGTATGCCCAGCTGGGTGAGTAGCATTCAGAGAGACTCAAATGTTACGGGACTGGCAGGCTAACCAAAAGAAGTAAAAACATGAAATTAGGTGTTGCTAAAAATAATCCAGATGCTGCATCTTAGCTTTAGTGTAATGCTTTGTTGGTCACTCCCTAGCAGACTCTTACTGTAAAATCAATGGAATAAAAATCTGCCAAATAAATAAATATAAAAAATAAATATAAAACATAATCTGATAAAAAAATATGTATGTAAATAAAAAATCCCTTACTATCTTTCTTTCTTTGGATGGAAACAGAAAATACTGTATATATGGAGGACCTACTTTATCCTATAATCTCCTAGGGAATATATTATTCTTAGTTGTGTCTTAAGTGGAGACAAATCACTAACCTAGTCTCAAAATACCAACCAAATGGTTCTCTTTGTTCCTCCCAAGACCTCCTGTTCTCTAGCTCCCTTGTCATCTCCTCCCACTCTCGCCTTCAGGACTTTTCCCAAGCCTCTCCCATCCTAATGAACTCACTACCCCAATCTGTCCAATTATCTCCTACTTTGTTTGCTTTTAGATGATCCCTGAAAACACTCCTATCAGAGAAGCCTATCCTGCCCCCACCTAACAACTGTATTTTAGTTTTCTCTATCACCTCCTCCCATACAGTTATTACCTTTTGTATCACTTGACCCTCCCTCCTAGATTGTAAGCTCTAATGAGCAGGGCCCTCTGATTCCTCCTGTATTAAATTGCTTTGTAACTGTACTGTCTGTCCTCATGTTGTAAAGCACTGTGCAAACTGTTGCCACTATATAAATCCTGTATAATAATAATAATAATAATAATAATAATATGCATGGAAAGACTTAAAATAATTAAGTCAATAATAGCATTATGGCCATTATTCTATGCTGTATTATAAAACAATTAAAATCTAATTCTATTTTGAGGCTGTTAGAGGCCAAGTGGTGGTGATCACAGCAAGAGGTGGTAGTTAACCACAACAAGAGGTGGAGGTGTTTTGTAGTGCAAAAAGGTTTTAAAGACACTGATGATTTTGTAGGCTAGTACAAGGACACAAGCACTGTAATCTTGATCTCCTTTTCCTCATATGTTGTTTGTTAGAACACTGGTATTTTGAAAGAATTTTGATGGGGATTTTGCACGAGTATCTTAAATTTGTTTATGTGCACTGAATACTCATATAATATCTAGTTATATAGTGAAAAGATGTGTTGTAAAAAGATTTTTCCTGGAAATTCAGGATTAATCTCCCCTCTTCACACAACAACCTGCCTCCCTAGGCTTACCTGTTTAACCTGTTCTCATTGGTATCATACCTGTAACCAGGTACTGGCAGGTTCGTCCCCACTAAGTGCTTTGGAACACTTAGCAACATGAAGCTGTGGGCATCAGCCACTCCTGCAAACTCTTTCATTGCCTCGCTCCCCCCACCCCCCAACTATCGGCTCAGACTCGAAGAAGAAAAAAGAGATGGACGAAACAACAAAAGATATGCTGGGAAATGTAGTTCTGTGGATACTCAGTTGTGTTGTGTTAAGCAAAGGCAAAACTACAGCTCCCAAGGTACAACAGGACTTGAAGGAGGAGCCGGGGGAGTCATAGAATACTGATTCGTCCCAGGGCAGTTGGCACCAGGACAAAGCAAAGAGCAGACCTCCATGACAGTGTGTCCAGTGTGTCAGGACCCTAGTCAAGTGTGCTTAAGACTTGGTGGGATAGCGAGGTGGGGACCCATCTACCTCTGCGACTAGCGCTCAACAGCAGGACTGTTGATAGTGTTCTTAACCTGCTGTCTTCACTTTTGGCAGGAACAGATTTGCCCCAGAATTTGTCTCAAAAAAGTGCACCAATGCCAGGAAGGGCCCAATGATTGCTGGCAGAAGAAATACCTCAAAGACTGCCCACTTGACTCAATTCTATCCTCACCTCCTGTCATCTATGGTGGCCTGGCCAGACCCAGGTGGTGTCCCTCAGTCAGCCTTGAACCTAATATAGCCACCCCACTGCATTTTTGCACCAGGAGTTTAGACACATCAATCTTTATGGCTGCCCTCTGCTGCATGCTGGTTGACAGTACTGTTTAAGCTCACCTGGGTAGTAAGGGAGACTGTGGAATAAATGGTATTAAACATTGCCCTAGAAAGCTATACACATAGTTATGTACATTTATTTGAGTGCACAATCACTTTGGCTATTTACTGCCGCATCCTCTTATTATTCTATCTATCATATTGTTAATCATTATTACACCTCAATAAACAAGGCTTTCCATTATATACACTGTGCTGGTGTATATTCTTTCAACACAGCAGGATTGCTGGGCTTTAGAGTGTTAGCAGTGATCTCCCTATGAAAGATAGTGTTTGTGTACTCAGTTAGGTGAGTCAGAGCAGTTGAGGGCTTTAAAAAGGTCAAGGCCAGCGTCAAAGTACCCAACTACCAGTGGCTCCTTTGGGAGTAGTCCTACATGTGGGGGCTCATCCGGGATTACTCTGATTTACTGACGAGACAAGAAGACAACAACTTAGAGACTGTTAATATGGATAATGCAGCTAGTTAGTGGTTTCTGGAGGAAAACAGGCACCAGAGTTAAGTTTCGTAATAGAGACCCCTGGGACCGGTTGGTCAGAAGAACAAGTTTGTCAGGCTGTGATGGCTTTGGTCCCCAGGGAGAAGATGTCTATCGTAGAGCTCAAGACCAATCAGAATGCAGCCACTACCCTGACACTCATGGAGTATTGAAAGTGGATCCCAGCAAGCTTCCAGGGGTCCACCCTGCAACTGATCAACAAGACTGAGGCCCACCTAATACAGAGGAGGGCGCTTGATGGAAGTCAAGGGGCATTGAGCCATGGTGTACTCACTAACACCATACCCGGGTCTGCTGCTTCAGTTACTATTGGAGCAGAATTCTTGGCAGCCTTGGAGGGCTTTATGACTAAATATAAGCAGGACAGCATGCCTACTCTGGTGCTGGTTACAGAAAGCTAAATCTCTTCTCAGAGCCACAGTCAGTGGCAAAAAGAGAGGAAAATGAGACCTGTATAGAGCAGGCATTTCAAGCCCTTGAGGAATGGGATGTTCTAGAAGCTAAAAAGAAACAGCATATCACCAAGAGTTTGAGAAGGGCTGCTAAGAAGCCATCAGGAACTTAAAGGTTATCCAAAAAGCAGGCACAACTTATGACGATCTCACCATGTTACAGGAAGAGTTTGGATCCACTGAGAAGGCATTACGAATACGAACATACCTTTAAGCACCAGGGCAAGCAATCACAGCCTAATAAAAAAAAAAATATTTTTTCCTGGTGCTTTGGTTATTAGACCTATTCTTGGGGTTATTTGTGATGCTGATTCAGAAAATTATATTAGCTAGACTGCATCAGCTCTAGTTTCTTGGATATGGTCAGTGTTGATGGGTAATCCCTCCTGCAGCGCTAATGTGTTTAGACAGCAGGGAGTCTACCCTGCCAGCAGAACACAATAATCACTGCTGGCAGCAAGGATCGCATGAAAAAATTTGACAGGGTGGTTGTATTGAAGTCGATCAATGTATTGACTTCAGTACATTCAGCCTGCCCAAAGATGGATTAAATTTTGGCCTGTCCATCAATTGCCAGCTTTAGTGTATTACACATTTCTACATTTTCAATGTGCTTCTTTCATGCTACAATTAAATAAAACACTACATTAAAATATCTTGATTTTTGACTGGCGACCAGAGTGAAGAGTGGTATCCATCTGACCTTGCCATTGGAGTTCAGAAGGCATCACAGAAGCTGCTTCTCGGAATGATGGCGGGAATCTTCAGGGGGCCCCAGTGAAGGAACAAACTGGGTGCCTGCCTACAGCAACTTGCTCCAAGCTTAAAGATATGAGATAATAGCAGTGAGAGTCTAGGGTCCTGCCAGGGGCTCCCCCCTTTTGTTTCTGAGCAGAAAGGCAACTCACTTCTTTTAATTCTAGGTGGCCAACATTGAGGGGACCATGTACACCAATCTCCTAGAGCCTTAAGGCAACAAGTCCAACTTCAAGAACAAAGAAAGAAGAAGGTGAAGATCTACAAGGCTTGTCTGGGGCAAAATGGTTCAATGTGCTGGATCTGAAGAGTGGGTATTATCAGATCCCCATGCATCCTGAAGACAAGAAGAATATGGCTTTCATCTCCCCAGTAGGGTTCTTCAAGTTCAATAGAATGCCTCAAGGCTTATGTTAGATTCTCTCTAAATTAAATGATATGATATGTCTTTGCTCTAATTTTGAACCATGAAACAGGATTGTCAGATTACCCAAAAGCTAGCATCACATGAAATGTTTCTCAGTAAATGATAAAATCACCTCAAGGGATTGTTTGCCAAAACAGTGAGTTTAATCAGTAAAAGACCCTGAAAAACTGTCTGTGACAGGAGAATCGTTTGATACTTATGGTAAACAGGGTAACTTCTCGAGCAATGACAATGGGTCATGTTTATCCATAAACACCTACTTAAAGTGATATTAAAGTCTTGTTTTTTTGTTTAAAAATAACAAACATGTTATACTTACCTGCTCTGTGCAGTGGTTTTGCACAAAGCAGCCCAGACCTTCTCTTCTTGGGTCCCTTCCTCCTGCCGAGCTCCTTACAGCAAGAAGCTTGCTATGGGGGGTACCCGAGCTGAGCCAATGCTCTGTGTGTTCATTCAGACATGGAGCTATGGCTCAGCCCCACCCCCTCCCTCTCCTCATTGGCTCACTGACTTTGAATGACAGCAGTGGGAGCCAATGGCGTCCGCTGCTATCTCAGCGAATGAAGAGGGAGATTTCCAGAAAGCAGAGACTCTTGTGCAACATTGCTGGATTGAAATGAGGCTTAGGTAAGTATTAGGAAGATTGAGGGGGGCTGCTACACACAGAATTTTTTTTTATCTTAATGTATAGAATGAATTTAGATAAAAAAAACCTTCTGCCTCTAGAGCCACTTTAAATTGAAGCGGTCTAAGGAAAATGCACTCTTCAGTAAAGTTACTTTCTATGTTTGCCAGGACTTGTACACAACAACCATGGGTTATATGTGGGAAAAACACAGAATATCTTTCTTTCTATTATCCAAATTAGAAAAGAACAAAGGGAACCCTGTTTGTCCAGCTGTTTGCCATTCTTCCCAAGCCAATGAAAGTACACTAGAGACAACTCACCACACAATGAAATGCCTGAAATCTTTCAACAGAGGAGATTGGAACTGTTTAATATTTCAAATAAAATAAGTCAATCTCATCGACTCTATAGCAAGTCATAAGGTTAAGACCTTATGACACTGTTTTATTATATACATCTATGCAAGGTATCATATTGTCTACAACAGACTGATTTCAAGCAAATGTTTCACACGGGGGCGGTGCGCTTGCAGGAAAAAAAGTCCTGCAAGCAACATCTTTGGGGTGGTTCAGGAGCGGTGTTTATAGCGCTCCTACACCACCCTGCCATTGCAATGAATGGCCTCCGCTTCGGAAGTGCCGGGGGACTTTTCACCCCATTTTAACCCCTTATTGGGGGTTAAAATTGCCCCGCTGCCACCTGATTGGCAGTGCCAAAGTGCTGCTATAACAGCGGTAAAGCGCCACTAAAACTAGGCAGGATATTTAGGGGAAGTATCTGCCCTTACAAAGCAACCCCACTTAGACCCGCCCCTGAAATGCATTGGCCGCACATGCAAATTTTTTTCTTGAGCAACTTAAAATGTAATAAATAATTTTGGACTCCGCCTTTATTGTGTGACACATTCTCTGTGTCTTGTTGATTCCAGGAAACTTCACCCCCATTGGACAGAAAGTTGAATGGAAAGACAATTACAGCGCTATGATGGAGGCCATTGAAAACTCAGAATATGAACCAAATTACACAGACTTCACTGTCCCCATCTTTGTCTACAGGTGAGTGATTCTTGTATTAGAAGATAAATCCTTGAAGCAGGTTGGTTGCCATGCATTAGGTGAAGGGCTGATTTTATAATATATTTGATGGTGATACGTTCAGAACTGGAGGTGAGCGTGTTTTTTTTTGGTGTTTACTGTAAGTAAAACTTTAATCTATTTAATCTCTATAAGGAGTGTATATTTCTTTTCTGTAAATGTATCTGGTGATTCTGCTAACAAGGGTACTTCTTATCATAGGATGACAACACTGTTGCTGTGGTGTCTCCCCTTCAACTGTGCAATGAGGGTTGACCAACTCTTCATGCATTCTGCTTACAAGCCATAGAAACTGCAGCGCTGTAAGCTGTTTTCTGCATGAAATAGTAACACCCCCTCCCCCAAAAAAAGCTTATTTAAAAATAAACGTACAAAATACAGTATATACTTTCCACTCAAACGAAATAAAGACACATTACAGCATGCACTTAGATGTGAAAGGGCCGTCTTATCCATTTTCCATTGATATACATGGTGTTCTTTTACTTTTATTTAGTGTCAGACATCGAGTACAAGCTGAAGAAATGAATGATGTGAAAACATTTTTGGACAATTGCGTAAGAATGACAGGTAATGTATTCCGGTGTAATTTTATTTTGGTGACATCATTCTATAAGGGCCCATTTACACTTGTTTCGGCTTCAAAGCTCCTTCTGCTTCAACAAGCTTTTATGATGCATTTTTGATGCTTCGGTGGTGCTTCAATGAGGCTTCAGTAAGGTTCTTTTGAAGCTTGGCAGATGCCCTGTGTGTTTGTTGATATCTCACACCTGCAATTTCTTCAAAACAAAGTGAAGCTAAAGCTGATTTAGCTGAGTTCTATGAAGGCTTTGAAGACGCTTTGAAGCACCACTAAAGCTACATGGGGTATCATTTTTTGAAGCGAAGCTGAAACAAAGCAAACACAAGGTGTAAACAGGACTGTAAGATAACCATTTTACTTAGTGACAGGAGTTTTGACTGGCATTAAGAGAGCTTTAACAAAGCGTGTCTGACGCTCTGCTTTGAAGCAATTGTAAACTAGCCCTTACCATTTCTTTCTATTGCAATTTTGCATCAGCGATGCCAGCACTTTGGACAGCATCAGGCTGGTATCAACCAGACAACAGGGGTGGGAGTACTGCAGACAGCCATGGTGGGGAGGAAAATACTGCACTTTAGAGAGGAATTGAGATCCACAGAGAGAAAGTGGGAACCATAGAGAGAGGAAATGAGATCCATAGAGAGGAAGTGAGATCCATAGAGAGGAAGTGAGATCCATAGAGAGAATGTGAGATCCATAGAGAGAAAGTGAGATCCATAGAGAGAAAGTGAGATCCATAGAGATATAGTGAGATTCATGGAGAGAAAGTGAGATCCATGGAGAGGAAGTGAAATTCATAGAGAGGAAGTGAAATCCATAGAGAGGAAGTGAAATCCATAGAGAGGAAGTGAGATCCATGGAGAGGAAGTGAGATCCATAGAGAGGAACTGAGATTAACAGAGAAAATGTGACATCCTTAGAGAGGGAATGAAACTTATAGAGAGAAAACAAGATATGTAGAGAGAAAGGGAGATTCACAGGGAGGAAGTGAAATCTATAGAGAGGGAGTGAAATTCACAGGGAGGAACTTACATTTATAGGGAGGAAGTGAGATCCAGAGAGAGGAAGTGAGATCAATGTGCACAGTCCCTCCCCTTGTGTTGCTTAGGAGCTGCAGCAAATTTTCAACAAATATGATTTGACAATAAGAATGAACACAGGGAAGGACATGGAGGTATCTAACACACAGCCACACCTAGGCAAAGGCCTGCCATGTCCAATTAAAAATGCCAATTTTGCTACCGAGAATTCCTACAACTGTGAGATAGCCTTTCCACATTCCTCTTCTTTAGGTATCGTTCCCATCATTGTCCTCACCTTCAAAACCAGAGCAGATTACCAAGAAATTGAGAAAAGATTTAAACTCATGGGAGCGGAGACGGTGATCGCCATTGAGAATTACACACCAACGAGCCACATAAAGACTCTGGGAAGAACCACCGACATCCTGATGGTGATAGACGCCGCCTTGAGAAATGTCAGATTCCGTCTGGAACAGACAAGAAACCCGAGAAGAGAACGGATAGAGAGGAAGAAATTTCTGCTTAACTACATCAATGAGATCCAACTTCATCAGGAGAGAGAGAGATTAGAGAGAGAAAGATTAGTGAGAGAAAGAAATGAGAGAGAAAGCGCACAAGATATAGTATCACCACTACCATACACAGTTCAGTACACACAGGGGGTAATCTGCTATAGTGCCACCAAAATAGTGGCAAAATTCCAGCGACTCACCCTAAATAGCTAAAGCCCGCAAATCGCTGTAAGTAGCATTAAAATGCTGCAAATCGGTATTCACAATAACGCTGGAGCAGAATTGCTCCCAAAATGGAAATCACTATAGCTCCCAGGTTCCAAATAGCGCCCAAATCCTTACTCCTGTCAGGACCTGGAGAAGTGCACATGGAAATAATGTTTAGAGCATGATATAATCACCTAAATTGTACTAAAATATGCGGTATGTTGTTAAAGATAATCTTCTTGTAAACTGTGTGAAAAAGCGATTTCTACTCTGAAATGTCTTAAAAAGTCTGACAAGAGATAAATTCCCCGTCTTTTTACTCCTAGGTGCAGAGCACAGCTGAGCACAACTGAGCATGCTCAGACCTGAAACTGCTCTAAATTTTGCTCCCATGGAATAATTACAGGGCGCTATAGTAAATACCAAAATGCACACTTTTTTAACCACTTTACCCCCTTACTGACTGGAGCACTTTTTGCGTTATGGAACTGCGTCGCTTTAACTGACAATTGCGCAGTCGTGCGACGTTGTACCCAAACAAAATTGGCGTCCTTTTTTCCCCACAAATAGAGCTTTTTTTTGGTGGTATTTGATCTCATCTGCATCATTTCTGATCACTGCTATAAACAAAAGAAGAGACAATATTGCAAAAAAAAAACTATATTTTTTACTTTTTGCTATAATACATGCCCAAAATAAAAAAAATATAAAGAAACAAATGTATTCATCAGTTTAGGCCGATATATATTCTTCCTCATGTTTTTGGTAAAAAAAAAAAAAAAATCGCAATTAGCGTTTATTGATTGGTTTGCACAAAAGTTGCAGCGTTTAGGAACCATGTGAATCGATTTATGGCATTTTTATTATATTTTTGTATTTACTAGTAATGACGGCGATCTGTGATTTTTATTGGGACTGCAACATTGCAGCGGACATAATTTTTTTTTAAATATATTTTATTTGAATTTTAAGAATACAGAGGAAAATAAGCCAAAAGGGGTTACATATCAAGTACAGAAGTTGTATACAATAAACCTGACAATGTGCAAAAGAGAACAAGGCTTGCTAAGGTTACATAACTTCAGGTAGTTGGAGCCCTCTTATGGCAGGGGGGAGATGGAGGAGGGGTAGGTAGGAGGAATGGGGGGATGGGGGGGGGGGGTCGGACATTTTTGACACTTTTTTGGGACCATTAACATTTATACAGCGATCATAGCTAAAAATAGCCACTGATTACTGTATGAATGTCACTGGCAGGGAAAGGGCTAATCTGCAGGGGGCAATTTAGGGGTTAACTGTGTTCCCTGTGTGTGTTCTAACTGTATGGGGGCTGGGCTGCTAGGGGCATTACAGATCTAACTGATCCCGATCACAGGGATCAGTAGATCACTGTCATGCCCACTGACAGAACGGGGAACCGCCATGTTTACATCGCCGTTTCTCCGTTCCGCCTCTCTAGAAGGCGATCCTGAGTCGCCAGCGGACATCTAGTCTACCCGACCTGCTCACGTGCGGATCGCCGTTTATAAACAGCGATCTGCATAGCAGAGCCAACTTGTGCGCGAGGTTAAAGAGAGTTTTTTGGGAGTGAAAGTTGGAGCTATGTAGCCCAATGCAATTTTGAGCCTTTCATTCTAATGGTACAATTGTGGCTTCCCCAAAGAAATCCTTTTAATGTTGAGATGAAATGTGTCTTTCTCGCAAATAAATTGTCCTTTCAACAATGTTGCAATTTTGATAATCTATTTTGTTTTTAAGAATGGTAGAATGTGTAATCTGTAATCTTTTCACGTTTTGGTAAAATATTTTTTTCTCTGTCACTTTCACTTGTTGATATCTCACAAACATATTTCCCCAAACTCACACAGGAGTCTTTACAAACCCAAAACAATACCATTGCTTATGGAAATATAAAATTAGTCCCATTTTTTTATTTTTTATTCTTTCCAAATGATCTTAATTTGAACCCAAAAAATGTGATATGTGTATCAACATCAGAAATAAATATGTAATTCCCAAAAATCTGAGGATAACATTACTATTCTATGCTCACACAGCAAGAACCACCAAATATCACAAAATAAACCAAGAAGAAGAACTCCTGATTAATGTAATTCATATATATTTAGCAGTGGCTAAATGTCATGCCAGCACGCAAGACACAGCCGCCAACAGCCGACAAAAGTTTAACGTGCGGTTGTACGACCGTTACACTGTGTGTACGAGGCTTTAGTCCATAAGACAGCCTTCCCAGAAGAGTTGAAGCTGTTATAGCTGCAAAGTGTGGGGCAATTCAATATTGAACCCTACGGACTAATGCCTCGTACACGCGGTGTAACGGTCATACAACCGCACTTTCAACTAAATCGGCTGTTGGCGGTTGTGTCTTATGTACTGACATGAGTCAAGTAGTTATACAACAAAGCTGAATGTAGTGACGTGTTACGAGTGTATAACGAGGAAGTTCAGGTGAATGTGACTTGTGAATTAGGAACATGTTACACGACCGAACACTTCCTGGATTCAAAGCATGCGCGTTTAGCACTTACAAGGCTCCCACTGACTGCTGTCTCTTTGCTTTGACAGGGGTTATATTGTCAAGGGCAGGGCCACTCAGTGACGGTAGCCAGGTTATACCGCACCCTTCTGATGTCACATGCCGGCCCTTGCCTAGAAAAGAGCTTTCAAAGCGCACAGAACGCATACAGCGGGAGCCCTCCCATCGAGGCTGGGTGTTGACAATATGTACTATTTTTGGGTCCGTCAGGCACCTTTATTGACCATGAATCTACATTTCGGAACACTTTTTGAACATTACTGACATAAAAGATTTGGTTAAAAGTAGAGTTGAGCGAACACCTGGAAGTTCGGGTTCTGCTGGTCCGTCCGAACTTCGGGACAAAGTCCGGGTCCGGGTCCGGACGGAACCCGAACGATCGCACGGACAACGAACCCCATTGAAATCAATGGGGACCCGAACTTTTAGGCACAAAAATGGCTGTAGCAAAGTCCTGGAAAGCCCCAGAGGGCTGCAAAAGGAAGTAAAATGGGGGTAAGGGTAGGGCAAGCGCCCTACAAAAAAATGGGGACAGGGAAATAACTTTAAATATTTTTAAAAAAATAAAAACATAAAAAATGCAAAAATGGAGATGAATGTGGTTCATCTTCAAACTGTGTCTGAAAAGTATTAATTAACGGTAGAAGCCATATAACTGTTCTAAAATCATCTTCAAACTAGGGCAAGTGCCCTACAAATAAATGGGGATAGGGAAAA
>BLSH010287569.1:10416-29382 GCA_018402905.1 Glandirana rugosa | reverse complement strand
TAGAATTCCCCCGCACCGGCTCGTCCCGTACACTCGCCAAGTCAGAGTGCCTCGAGGGCGTGTATTGGCTGCTAACTAGGAAAGGGGCCGGCCATATGAGCTGTCCTAGCCGTGGCCACGTGCGTCCTCTGCTGGTCCTCAGGCTGCCATGGCGAGTGTTGCTATCGACTGTACAGATTTCCCGTTTTCGTCTTTCCTCCGCGGCGCCGGGTCCTGCCGGTTGTACCGCGCCTCCTCGGCGAAGGTGTTTCTTGGTGCTCCCCGTGTCTTTTCTTGGTCTTCCTGTGCCCACGTGCCTCATTTGAAGGTTCTGGACGTCCATTTCTGTTGGGACCCCTGTCAGCGTCACCCTGTGTCTGTGTTCTCAGGTCTGACAGTCTCTTGGCATAGTACAGTATGTCCCCAGGGTTGTCTTTACCTGCAGGTCTTGGAAGTTTACTCCGTGCACCCGTGTCCTTCTGGTTCTTTTCTGTGCCCCTCGTGGTTCTTTGTGGAAGCGGCTCCTCCGCGCCATGTTGGCCGTCCTGGGCCGCGGCGCCTCCTTTCTGCTTTTGCCCTTTAGACATGTCAGCTATCGTTGTGAGCGGTACCGTCGGACTCCTGGTCGTCTCCTGCGTGCACCGGTGCCGATCCTGTCGAGTATACCGGCCGGGGAAAGGATCAATCGTCGGTTATGTGCGGGAGCTCCGTGAGACTGAACCGCTCACATGCCCTGCTCGGCCACGCCCCCTTAAGATTCACACATTTTTTACATAAGATTTTATTACAAAATGTTTGAATCTTGGGAGAAAGTTGGGTGAATCTTGGGTGAAAATATTGATAAATAGGGGGCGTGGCTACCGCGCAAAACCATGGACATCGCTCCAGCACGAGGAACCCAGATCATCCGAGGCACCTACCCGACCCATAAACGACACCACCGTGCGTCTGAGACCCCACACAACATGGAGAGATGACCCGAAAACGAAAGGAGTCTACCCAGCCGAAGAAATTGAAAGATTTCTTCTCTCCAGCAGCGCAGAGTCCACTCCAAGATAGCGTCAGTGACGGATCTCTGGCCTCCACACGTGGCTCAGCCTCTGCTGCATCCAGCCCTGCATCACTAGGAGGATCCGATCGCTGCTCTCCCGAAGCATCCACGCCGATGTCCCGCAGCCCGGCCAAGTCCAGGCCGCAGTTGTCAGAGGAACTAATACACAACAAGGTGAGCCCACAGCATGAATCCCTAGAAGACACGAGGGAGCTCTTTTTTTGTTTATTGTTATCTGATGAGATCTCTTCAAGTTGCGCAGGCCTGCCCACCAAACCACCTCACGCTGACCAACAACAGAAACGTCAACCTCCGGAACTACAATTGCGCGGCGAGTGCTTGTGCGCCTTCTGGGCATTACACATTCATATCCATAATATACTAACATGGCTTACAATATAGTATTCTTTAATACCCATGGGTTGAACCACCCAACGAAAAGGACATCATTGTGGAAAGAGGCTCACAAATTACGGCCAGATGTCTTATGTGTCCAAGAGATGCATTTTCCGGTGGCTAATCCGCCCCGATGTCAGTACAAGAACTACCCCCATATTTTTACAGCCTCTGCCCAAAAAAAGAAATCGGGTGTGATGATTGCCATTGAGGACTCTATTACCTTTGCTCTACATGAACTAATAACAGATTTGGATGGCAGATACTTAATCCTTATAGGATCATTCAATAACAAACTTTCTACAATTGTCAACCTATACGCCCCAAACAAACATCAGTTGAGGTTTGTGAAAAAACTATTCCTCAAAATTAATAAAGTTAAAAAGGGTGATTTAATCATCTGTGAAGTCTACAACATCGCATCTGACTTCAACATAGATTCTACGACCAAAGCAAAGTGCCCACTGCCTATGCTACAGAACGTATTACATGCAGAAGACGTGTATGATGCCTGGAGGTGGCAACATCCCAGTGAACGAGACTTCACTTTCCACTCCACCAGGCACAACACATACTCTCATATAGACATGATTATTGTTGATCGGAGTGTTTTGTCGAAGGTGTCCTCCTCTACCATCCATGACATCTCGTGGTCGGACCACGCACCAGTGTCAATAACGGTGTTGGAGGGGCTCACTTTCAACCAACCTCAGGTGTGGTGGGCTAATACTCGTATCTTTAACTCTCAACACACATGTGAATGCAATTACTAATCACCTAAAGACTTTTTTGAGACTAACGAGGGTTCGGTGTCCAGTCCCAGTACCCTGTGGTAAAGCCTTTATTAGAGGCATCATTCTACAAGCATGCTCGAGAGAGAAGAAGATTAGGGTGCAGAGGATGGACACTTTACTAGAGGAAATAAAACTCCTAGAGTCTCAAAATAAGGCTCAGACCTCCAAAGATCTAGCAAACAGCAAACTTAATAGATTGCGTTTTAATCTTAGAACTACACTATTGGAGCAATATAGTACATATGTAGACAAACTAAAACTGTCCCACTATTCCTCAGGCAATCGAGCAGGCAAACTGTTGGCACAAAGGTTGGAAGAACACAGAGTGCGCTCTAGGATCCCATACCTGCTTAGAACCTCAGACAACAGCAAGGTACTAGACCCTAATGCCATTGCAGACTCCTTTGCAGAATACTATTCTTCCTTATTAGAGTTGAGCGAACACCTGGATGTTTGGGTTCGGTGGGTTTGGCCGATCTTCGGGAAAAAGTCCGGGTTCGGTACCGAACTTGACCCGAACTTTACCCCGAACCCCATTGAAGTCAATGGGGACCCGAACTTTTCGGCACAAAAATGACTGTAAAAAATCCTGGAACCTGCTAGAGGGCTGCAAAAGGAAGTAAAATGATTTTAGAACAATAATCTGTCCTTTACAGCAACAGCAGGAACCTGACCCTATAGAACTAGAAGATGATTTTAGAACAATAATCTGTCCCTATAAGCAGTAGACTCTACCTAGTCCAGTCAGATCATTCTGTAATGCAGGATGATAGGTTATTAGATCTGCAATCTGTCCCTAAAAGCAGTAGTAGTAGTAATCTCTATCTAGTCCACAATCAGATCGTTCTGTAATGCAGGATGAGATGTTATTATATCTGCAATCTGTCCCTCACAGCGCTGGCAGCATCCTCTCCCTACACTACCCAGAGAGCATGTGACATGCAGCACTAAGTGACTCCAGCTTATAAAGAGGCTGGGTCACATGATGCACTGGCCAATCACAGCCATGCCATTAGTAGGCATGGCTGTGATGGCTGCTAAGGGCAAACCAGTGAAACGCTTGTTGATTGGCAGCTATTCAACATGCGTAATCAAATACCCGAACCCAAACTTTTTTTCAAATGTCCGGGTCCGAGTCACGGACACCCCAAAGTTCGGTACGGACCCGAACTTTACAGTTCGGGTTCGTTCAACTCTATTCCATATATGATCTCAAAGAAGACATTAACACCACCCAACCATCGAATGAACTGATCCAGGATTTTTTAAAATCTGTCAGGCTCCCATCGGTATCTGCACCCCAATTATCAGCACTTAATGCACCTATCACCACAAAATAAATTTTAAAAATTATTACAACCCTCCCACAGGGGAAATCCCCTGGGCCAGACGGCCTTCCCATCGATTATTATAAAACTTTTTGTAACATCCTAGCCCCTACATTAGAAACAGTCTATTCCCAAGCTATGCATTCCGCATCTTTCCCCCCAGAAATGCTTAAAGCATATATAGTAACTATCCAAAAACCGGGAAAAGAGCCTACCTCTCCCCCTAATTTTAGACCAATTTTGTTGCTGAACACAGACGGTAAATTATATGCTAAAATACTAGCCCATAGGCTCCTCCCAATCCTCTCCATTTGTATTTGTACAATATGCTAGATCCTGTCGGATTCCTTCTCTGCTCCTCTCTTTGGATGCAGAGAAGGCATTAGACAGGATCCACTGGGGGTACATGAACCAGGTTCTAAGAAAATTTGGATTCTCAGGACCTATACTGTCCGCTATCCTAGCATTATATTCAGCCCCTTGTGCCCAGGTATTCACATCCAATGCCCTCTCTAAGAATTTTGATATTACAAATGGGACACGACAGGGCTGCCCTTTGTCACCCTCAATTTTCAACCTTCTTATAGAGCCCCTAGCACAAAAAATACGGTCCCACCCAAACATATCAGGACTGACCCTTTCAAATAAATCATCTCACCATATCAACCTTTTCACGGATGATATTATTTTATTCATATCAGCTCCGACAGATGCCCTGCCCTACGCCCATCGTACCCTGGAAGAATTCAGCAAAATATCCTACTATAAAGTTAACTGTACCAAATCAATGATACTAGGCATAGAGATCCCCCCACAAGTCCAATCCTATTTAATAGCTAATTTTCCATATTCCTGGGCTACTTCAACTATACCATACCTGGGCATAAACCTAACAGCAGACCCCTCCAAATTAGCGGAGGTAAACTTCCCACCATTAATAAATAAGCTTAATAAAGATATCAACAGACTTGCCAAAACCGAGTTTTCCTGGTTGGGACGCCTAGCCGCTTTTAAAATGCTGATACTCCCTCAGATATTATATCTGTTTTGCACAATCCCTACCTCTATCACTCAAAGCCACATATTTCAAGGCCCTAAACTGCCTCTTAAAAAACTTTATCTGGTAATCGAAAATACCCAGATGCGAAAAATCTATACTAGTGAAACACAGATCCGCAGGGGGTATGGGACTTAACGACCTGCGAGATTATTACTAGGCCTCACAGCTCACACAACTTAAAACCTGGTTCCACACAGAAAGCCAGGTTCCGTGGAGAAATATAGAGCAAGACTTAACTCCAACCAAAGATCTCAAATTATTATTGCTCTTAGACTCATGGAAGCCATTCCCGCTCCACCAACTCCCACTAACCATTAAAGCCACTCTGATGGCATGGAGATGGTTGCTCAAGCTTGAGAGGACCACAGACAGGGACATTAATCTCCCTATCCCAATAGACATTCTCCCAAAGGCCATTCCCAACATAGATGTGGCAGGATGGAAACTCAAAGGTGTGAAACATATTTCAGACCTATATAGAGAGGATCAAATAAAATCCTTTCAGATATTAAAACAAGAATTCAATCTCTCGCAAGTAGACTTATATACGCACTACCAAATATCCCATTTCCTTCCAACAGTGAACACCCACCACATACCTGTACACAGAGATGCCTGGGAATTCTATTCAAATACTCCACAGGGGATTAAAGGTATTTCTTTGTTCTACAATCTCTCCCAGCAGAAATTAAGGTTTATTAAATTCGCTCACCACCTTAAATGGGAAGCTGAATTAGGCAAAGCCTTCTCACCTAAACAATGGACCATAGCAGCAACCACAACATTTAGATCCTCAAAATGTATTAATCACTGAGAACTTTATCAAAAAGTGGTTCTGAGGTGGTACCTTATACCTCTCAGGATCTCTAAATTCTCGCAGAATGTATCACCCCTATGCTGGAGGGATTGTGGAGAGGTGGGAAACATCATGCATGTTTTTGTAAGTGTAAAAATCTAACTAGTTTTTGGAATAGCCTCTTCAGGAAAATCTTCTCAATTACAGGCATCCTTATGAAGCCAGACTCAGGCTTGTCCCTACTAGGCCTGGGCATAGAGCACTTCCCTCCTAGCTTCCATTGTATAATTACACACATTTTTCTGACAACCTAAACTCTCATAACAAGAAACTGGAAATCAAACAAAATGTCTCTGAAGTATTAGCTTTAGTACATGCCCACTACACCTATGAGAATCTGCTAATAAACAACCTTGAAAAAACCTTGAAAAAAGGAAAACATTCATAGCAAAGTGGGAGCTATGGAGGGAACAGCTCCAGTAGCCTACCTCTCCGCATCCCTTAGGCTTAAGGATTAATGGATTTGTATCTATTCTATGGAAAGCAGTACCCAGATTGGCTAGCCAAGCACCCAGTCCAAACTGATCTAATCGTTCTGTAACTACTGCTACCCCTTCCCCACTTAGTTGTTCACTTGTCTTTATTTCTTTTTTTTTTTTTTTTTTGGCTTTGTATTTCTGCTCATTGGTACTTGTGGTATGCAATGTGCAATGGTCATTCTCTGTAATCCAAACTGCTCTCGAAAATATCACTCTAATCAGTGCCTTTTAACCTTCAATGTAGCTCATAGATGTCCCAACGATTGCTTTACCAGACTGACTTTGTATACTGTACCTGTTTAACCTTGCATTATACTGAAAATTTCAATAAAAATATTGTTTAAAAAAAAAAACACTGATAAATAGACCTTTAACTGTGGACTGTTTCACCATGGCAGATATATTACAGCGTAACTCTTTAGACATTTGATGCTACATCCAAACAGCGGAGGATTCTATTATTTAAAAAAATAAAAATAAAATATGTTTAAAAAAATTGTTACGTCTTTATTTTACCCACTTTAACAGTTTTATGTTTGAAGCTAATCGCTACTTAAGCACGGAAAACAGTGTACCACATTTTTTTTCTTGCAGCAGCAATTACCTTTTTAATGTCTTTCAGTTATTTATCACCCAGGTTCTTAGAGACATAAGTAGAAAAGTCTTGTATCTCTATGATATGTTTACAATGGTGTCTTTGCACAGACATTGTAATAAAGACCAATCAACATACACATTTTTTACTTGATGATTTTTACTTTCAAGTGACAGCTTCAATTAAGGGGAATAAACCACTTTTTACAAGCCAACAAAAACAGCCTTATCACTGCTTTTAAGAAATACGCCTTTTCTCTCTGTCTCCGGCTTGTTAAAAGGCTGTGGAGCATATCCCATGGGCACTAAACTGGAAATTGGAGCACAGGATAATGGATTTAGCTGGAGTTAAATTCCACATCAAATTCTTGGAAACAGCGTGCTGACATGTGTGAAAGTGACTGGTCCAAAACATGGCAGGTATTTTAAATGTAGCAAAATGTAAAGTTTTTTTGCAGAGAACATGAAAACGATATCATTAATAACAACACAATTAACATATACAATTTGTGATCCATGAATTTTATTTCCCATATATGAGGACTTGAAATAATTTATTGTAAGTATGAGAGTAAAAGAGGTTACCTTTTACATAACAAAATAAATGTTAATTCTTTAAATACGCATACACTTGCAAATAAAGGAAAATGCTATACTGAAATATCAATTTATATTATATTAAAGGACAAGATAATGGTAATAATTAGAGTTGAGCAGACACCTGGATGTTCGGGTTCGTCGGGTTCGGCCGACCTTCGCAAAAAAGTTCGACTTCGGCACCGAACTTGACCTAAACTTGAGCCCGGACCCCGAACCCCATTGAAGTCAATGGTGACCCAAACTTTTGGGCACAAAAATGGCTCTAAAAAAGTCCTGGAAAGGGCTAGAGGCCTGCAAAAGGAAGCAAAATGGGGGTAAGAGTAGGACAAGTGCCCTGCAAACAAATGTGGATAGGGAAATAACTTAAAATCACATAAAAAAAAAATTGGAGGAGGAGGTGGATGTGGAGTAGGAGCCTGGAGGTTGAGGAGGCGGTGACCATGGCGATGTAGGTGGAAATGGCGGTGGAGGAGGAGGAGGTAGCCAAAACTGTTTTTTGTTTGTTTGTTTTTTTTTTCTAATTGGGGTAGCCCCCAAAAATATTGAGACATATTCAAAAAAAAAGTATACCAATGGCTGTGTGAGGCCGGTCTAAATGTCTATTCTGCACAAGGTACAGACAAGTCTTGTGGGATCCATGCCTGGTTCATTTTAATAAACGTTAGCTTGTCCACGTTAGCTGTGGACAGGCAGCTATGCTTGTCTGTGATAACGCCCCCCTGCCGTGCTAAACACACGTTCAGACAATACACTGGCTGCAGGGCAGGCCAGCACCTCCAAGAGATAAAGGGCAAGCTCAGGCCATGTGCCCAATTTGGAGACCCAGAAGTTGAATGGGGCAGACCCATCAGTCAGTACGTGTAGGTGTGTGCACACATACTGTTCCACCATGTTGCTGAAATGCTGCCTCCTGCTATGACGTTGCCTATCAGCTGGTGGTGCTGTTTGTTGTGGCGTGCTGCTGACAAAGCTTTTCCACATTTTGGCCATGCTAACCCTGCCTTCTGAGGTGCTGGCGGTGCCACAGCTGCGTTGGCAACCTCTTCCTCCTCCTCTGCCTTCGCCTTGTGCTTCCACTGAGCCCCCGGTGTCATTTGGGAATGCCCTCAGCAGCGCATCTATCAGCGTGCGCTTGTAGTCGCCCATCTTCCGATCACGCTCCAGTGAGGGTATTAAGGACGGCACATTGTCCTTGTAACGGGGATCCAGCAGGGTGGCCACCCAGTAATCAGCACAAGTTAAAATGTGAGCAACTCGGCTGTCATTGAGCAGGCACTGCAGCATGTAGTCGCTCATGTGTGCCAGGCTGCCCAGAGGCAAAGACAAGCTGTCCTCTGTGGGAGGTGTATCATCTGTGTCCTCCGTATCCCCCCAGCCACGCTCCAGTGATGCCCACAAGCTGCGTTGGGTGCCACCCTGCTGAGAACACAGTTCCTCCTCATCATCCTCATCCTCCTCATCCTCCAGAACTGTGTTGTGGCTTGAAATTTTTTTTACCTGGCCTATGCTGGTTCAGGAACCCACCCTCTGAGCCACTTGTGAATGACTGGCCTGATAACCATGGAAATGACCCCTCTTCCTCCTCCTCCTGTGTCACATCCTCTTCCATCATCGCCCGAAGTGTTTTTTCAAGGAGACATAGAAGTGGGATAGTAATGCTGAGAACAGCGTCATCAGCACTGGCCATTTTGGTGGAGTACTCGAAACACCGCAATATGGTACACAGGTTTCGTATGGAGGCCCACTCATTGGTGGTGAAGTGGTGCTGTTCCGCAGAGCTACTGACCCGTGCGTGCTGCAGGTGAAACTCCACTATTGCCTGCTGCTGCTCACGCAGTCTCTTCAGCATGTGCAAGGTGGAGTTCCACCTTGTGGGCACGTCGCATAGGAGGCGGTGAGCGGGAAGGCCGAAGTTCCGCTGCAGTGCAGACAGGCGAGCAGCAGCAGGGTGAGAACGCAGAAAGCGTGCACAGATGGCCCACACTTTCTGCAAAAGCTATGACATACCCGGGTAGTTTTTTAGAAATTTCTGCACCACCAGCACATGCACCAGGCAAGGGATGTGCGTCAAACCGGCTAGGACCAGAGCTGCTACAAGATTTCGCCCATTATCGCACACCACCAGGCCAGGCTTGAGGCTCAGTGGCAACAACCACTCATCAGTTTGTTGTTCAATGCCTGTCCACAGCTGCAGCGCAGTGTGGGGTTTATCCCCCAAACATATATACGTTTTAAAACAGCCTGCTTTCATTTCCCCCTGGATGTGCTGAAGTTGGTGGTGAAGCTGTTATGCTGCCTGGATGAGGAGGTGGTAGAGGAGGAGGAAGCGGAGTAGGAGGCAACAGGAGGCAAAGAGAAATGCCCTGCAAACCTCGGTGGCGGAAGGACATGCGCCAAACAGCTAGCCGCCTCAGGCCCACCAGCCACTACATTTGCCCAGTGTGCAGTTAGCGAGATATAGTCCGTGCTTACTGGTCCACGTATCAGTGGTTATGTGGACTATGCCACAGATGGCGTTTTGCAGTGCACACTTGATCTTGTACTCGACTTGTTTGTGCAGGGAAGGGATGGCTCGTCTGGAAAAGTAGTGGCGGCTGGGAACCACATACTGTGGGACAGCCACCGCCATCAGGTTTTTAAAACTGTCCGTGTCCACCAGACAGAATGACAGCATCTCAAAGGCCAGGAATTTTGAAATGCTGGCATTCAGGGCCAGCGATCGTAGGTGGGTAGGGGGGTACTTTCTCTCTCTCTCTCCAGTGTTTGGGAGATGGAGAGCTGTAAGCTTCCATGGCAAAGTGTGGAAATGCTTGGAGACGGTAGCGGACATGGTGGAATTGCTGTCACATCGTCTCTTTGCTGGGGGGCAGGTGACACTGACACTGTAGAGGTGGAGGAAGAGGCCGAACAGCAGCAGAAGAGGAAGCAGGAGGAGGCCGAGATCTTTCTTGGGTTTTGAGGTGCCTATTCCACTGCAGCTCCTGCTTTGCATGTAGATGCCTAGTCATGCAGGTCGTGCTCAGGTTTAGAACATTTATGCCTCGCTTCAGGCTCTCATTGCACAGCGTGCAAACCACTTGTGTCTTGTTGTCAGCACATTGTCTGAAGAACTGCCACGCTGGGGAACTCCTTTGAGCTGCTTTTGGTGTGCTAGGTCCCTGGGTGCGGTGGGTAGTAGCAGGCGTACTGTCTAGGGGACGGTCGCTCCGCTTTTGCAACCTGCTTCCTCTTTTGCTGTGTTGGTGCCTCTGTGCGACCACCACCTCTTCCTCCAAACTGCACACGTCACTCACATGACCTTCATTCCATGTGGGGTCTAGGACCTCATCATCCTCCACATCATCTTCCACCCACCCTTCACCACTGCCCTCCTTGTCAGTCTGCACACTGTGGAAAGCCGCAGCAGTTGGCACCTGTGTATCGTCAACATCAGAGACGTGCTTCGGTGGTGTTTCCATGTCCTCATCCTGCAACAGAAGTGGTTGGGCATCGTGCACTCAATGTCTTCCACTTCTGGGGCAGAGCTACATGGATGGCCCATGGAAAGCACACCAGCAGAGTCATCAAAAAGCAGAAGAGACTGCTGCATGACTTGGGGCTCAGACTGCTTGGCTCATTTACAAGGGGCTGAGGTGAAAGACAGATGGCCATGGTGTTCAGGTGCCAACTCTGAGCTTTCATCAAGGGACCGGGTGGGAGACAATGTGTAGGAACTGGAGGCATTGTCAGCCACCCAATCTACTATAGCCTGTACTTGTTCTGGCCTCACCATTCGCTGAGCGGCATTCGGGCCTACCATAAAAAGTTGAAGGTTCTGTCGACTACTGGCACCTGAGGAAGGTGTTTCACTTGTGCGTGTAGCTGGCACAAATCGACCACGTCCTCTCCTTGCAACAGGAACTTCACCAACACCACCAACATCAGCAGCACCATGACCACGACCATGTCCCTTATTTGACGCTCTCCTCATTCTGGATGCAAATGTACTATGTAGCACTACTTATTAATAGTAAAAAAAAGAATAATAAATTATTATTCTTTTTTTTTAAACCAGCAATGTAGATGCACTTTTTATTTTTGTGCAAGAAATGCACCGCTGGCCGCAAATTTAGTATTTAGAATTTTTTTTGTTAACCAGCAATGTAGACGCACTTTTTATGCACAGCGCGGTGCAAATGTACTATGTAGCACTATTTATTAATACTAAAAAAATAAATAATAAATTATTATTCTTTTTTTTTAAAACAGCAACGTAGACGCATTTTTATTTTTGTGCAAGAAATGCACCGCTCACACCAGCAGCAGGAACCTCTCCCTACACCAGTATGAGATGATTTTAGAATGATAATCTGTCCCTCACAACACCAACAGGAACCTCTCCCTACATCAGTATGAGATGATTTTAGAACAATAATCTGTCCCTCACAGCACCGACAGAAACCTGTCCCTACTGCAGTATGAGATGATTTTAGAATGATAATCTGTCCCTCACAGCACCGACAGGAACCTGTCCCTACTGCAGTATGAGATGATTTTAGAACAATAATATGTCCCTGAAAGCACCAACATGAACCTCTCCCTACACCAGTATGAGATAATTTTAGAACAATAATCTGTCCCTCAAAGCACTGACAGGAACCTCTCCCTACTGCAGAATGAGATGATTTTAGAATGATAATCTGTCCATCACAGCACCACCAGGAACCTGTCCCTGCTCCAGTATGAGATGATTTTAGAATGATGATCTGTCCCTCACAGCACCGCCAGGAACCTGTCCCTACTGAAGAATGAGATGATTTTAGAACAATAATCTGTCCCTCAAAGCACCGACAGGAACCTCTCCCTACACCAGTATGAGATGATTTTAGAACAATAATCTGTCCCTCACAGCACCGACAGGAACCTGTCCCTACTGCCGCATGAGATGATTTTAGAACAATAATCTGTAATTCACAGCACTGACAGGAACCTCTCCTTACTACAGTATGAGATGATTTTAGAACAATAATCTGTCCCTCAAAGCAACAACAGGAACCTGTCCCTATTTCAAATATTCACAGTGTAGCGCTAGTGATAATATAAATGAAAAAGAAAGCACAAATAATAAAATAATCAAAAACGCATTGCAATGCAAATAAAACAGTGCTCCAAATATTAATATAATAATTTGTGCATCAATGTGTATAAACATAAATACTAAGTGTCCATAAAAATCCATGCATTGACCATCAAAGATAGTAAATACAATGAATATGTGAAAAGCAAAATCATGAATAGTTCAACAAATCCACATAAGCATAAGAGTAATAGTGGATAGATCCGTACAGTCCAAGATGGACAAGATCCCGATAGTGAGGAGCATAGATGAATCCACACGTGGTGATTATATATCCTCCACCAGCCTATTGAGCCTCTCACCTCATAGACAAGTTAAAAACTCATGTCTCCGATCTCCAGGGAATTAGACTCCTCTAATAGCTGTCCCTACTTCAGTAGAAGATGATTTTAAAACAATAATCTGTCCCTCACTGCACCGCCAGGAACCTGTCCCTACTCCAGTATGAGATGATTTTAGAACGATAATCTGTCCCTCACAGCACCATCAGGAACCTCTCCCTACTGCAGTATGAGATGATTTTAGAACAATAATCTGTCCCTCACAGCACCGACAGGAACCTCTACCTATACCAGTATGAGATGATTTTAGAACTATAATCTGTACCTCACAGCACCAACAGGAACCTGTCCCTACTGCAGCATGAGATGATTTTAGAACGATAATCTGTCCCTCACAGCACCGATAGGAACCTGTCCTTACTGCAGTATGAGATGATTTTAGAACGATAATCTGTCCCTCACAGCACCGACAGGAACCTGTCCCTACTCCAGTATGAGATGATTTTAGAACGATAATCAGTCCCTCACAACACCGCCAGGAACCTGTCCTTACTGCAGTATGAGATGATTTTAGAACGATAATCTGTCCCTCACAGCACCGACAGGAACCTGTCCCTACTGCAGTATGAGATGATTTTAGAACTATAATCTGTCCCTTACAGCAATGCCAGGAACCTGTATCTACTCCAGTATGAGATGATTTTATAATGACAATCTGTCCCTCACAGCACCGACAGGAACCTGTCCCTACTGCAGTATGAGATGATTTTAGAACGATAATATGTCCCTCACAGCACCAACAGGAACCTCTCCCTACACCAGTATGAGATGATTTTAGAACAATAATCTGTCCCTCAAAGCACTGACAGGAACCTCTCCCTACTGCAGTATGAGATGATTTTAGAACGATAATCTGTCCATCACAGCACCACCAGAAACCTGTCCCTGCTCCAGTATGAGATGATTTTAGAACGATGATCTGTCCCTCACAGCACCGCCAGGAACCTGCCCCTACTGCAGAATGAGATGATTTTAGAACAATAATCTGTCCCTCAAAGCACCGACAGGATCCTCTCCCTACACCAGTATGAGATGATTTTAGAACAATAATCTGTCCCTCACAGCACCGACAGGAACCTGTCCCTACTGCCGCATGAGATGATTTTAGAACAATAATCTGTAATTCACAGCACCGACAGGAACCTCTCCTTACTACAGTATGAGATGATTTTAGAACAATAATCTGTCCCTCAAAGCAACAACAGGAACCTGTCCCTACTTCAAATATTCACAGTGTAGTGCTAGTGATAATATCAATGAAAAAGAAAACACAAATAATAAAATAATCAAAAACGCATTGCAATGCAAATAAAACAGTGCTCCAAATATTAATATAATAATTTGTGCATCAATGTGTATAAACATTAATACTAAGTGTCCATAAAAATCCGTGCATTGACCATCAAAGATAGTAAATACAATGAATGTGTGAAAAGCAAAATCAGGAATAGTTCAACGAATCCACATAAGCATAAGAGTGAAAGTGGATAGATCCATACAGTCCAGGATGGACAAGATCCCGATAGTGAGGAGTATAGATGAATCCACACGTCGTGATTATATATCCTCCACCAGCCTATTGAGCCTCTCACCTCATAGACAAGTTAAAAACGCATGTCTCCGATCTCCAGGGTTAGAACAATAATCTGTCCCTCGCAGCACCGCCAGGAACCTGTCCCTACTCCAGTATGAGATGATTTTAGAACGATAATCTGTCCCTCACAGCACCATCAGTAACCTCTCCCTACTGCAGTATGAGATGATTTTAGAACAATAATCTGTCCCTCACAGCACCGACAGGAACCTCTCCCTACACCAGTATGAGATGATTTTAGAACTATAATCTGTACCTCACAGCACCAACAGGAACCTGACCCTACTGCAGCATGAGATGATTATAGAACGATAATCTGTCCCTCACAGCTCCGACAGGAACCTGTCCTTATTGCAGTATGAGATGATTTTAGAACGATAATCTGTCCCTCACAGCACCGACAGAAACCTGCCCCTACTACAGTATGAGATGATTTTAGAACGATAATCTGTCCCTCACAGCACCGCCAGGAACCTGTCCCTACTCCAGTATGAGATGATTTTAGAACGATAATCTGTCCCTCACAGCACCGCCAGGAACCTGTCCCTACTGCAGTATGAGATGATTTTAGAAGGAAAATCTGTCCCTCACAGCTCCGACAGGAACCTGTCCCTACTGCAGCATGAGATGATTTTAGAACGATAATCTGTCCCGCACAGCACCGACAGGAACCTGTCCCTACTGCAGTATGAGATTATTTTAGAATGATAATCTGTCCCTCACAGCACCAACAGGAACCTGTCCCTACTCCAGTATGAGATGATTTTAGAACGGTAATCTGTCCATCACAGCACCACCAGGAACCTGTCCCTACTGCAGTATGAGATGATTTTAGAACAATGATCTGTCCCTCACAAGCACCACCAGGAACCTGTCCCTACTGCAGTATGAGATGATTTTAGAACAATAATTTGTCCCTCACAGCACCGACAGGAACCTCTCCTTACTACAGTATGAGATGATTTTAGAACAATAATCTGTCCCTCAAAGCAACAACAGGAACCTGTCCCTACTTGAGTATAAAATAAATTAGAACGATAATCTGTCCCTCACAGCACCGCCAGGAACCTGTCCCTACTCCAGTATGAGATGATTTTAGAACGATAATCTGTCCCTCACAGCGCCAACAGAAACCTCTCCCTGCTGCAGTATGAGATGATTTTAGAACAATAATCTGTCCCTCACAGCACCGACAGGAACCTCTCCCTACATCAGTATGAGATGATTTTAGAACTATAATCTGTACCTCACAGTACCAACAGGAACCTGTCCCTACTGCAGCATGAGATGATTTTAGAACGATAATCTGTCCCTCACAGCACCAACGGGAACCTGTCCTTACTGAAGTATGAGATGATTTTAGAATGATATTCTGTCCCTCACAGCACCGACAGGAACCTCTCCCTACTCCAGTATGAGATGATTTTAGAACGATAATCTGTCCCTCACAGCACCGCCAGGAAACTGTCCCTACTGCAGTATGATATGATTTTAGAATGAAAATCTGTCCCTCACAGCACAGACAGGAACCTGTCCCTACTCCAGTATGAGATGATTTTAGAACGATAATCTGTCCCTCACAGCACCGACAGGAACCTGTCCCTACTGCAGTATGTAGCGCTATTTATTAATACTAAAAAAAAGAATAATAAATCATTGTTCTTTTCTTTTTAAAACAGCAACGTAGACACACTTTTTATTTTTGTGCAAGAAATGCACCGCTCACAACAGCAGCAGGAACCTCTCCCTACACCAGTATGAAATGATTTTAGCACTTTAATCTATCCCTCACAGCACCAACAGGAACCTCTCCCTACACCAGTATGAGATGATTTTAGAACAATAATCTGTCCCTCACAGCACCGACAGGAACCTGTCCCTACTGCAGTATGAGATGATTTTAGAATGATAATCTGTCCCTCACAGCACCGACAGGAACCTGTTCCTACTGCAGTATGAGATGATTTTAGAACGATATTCTGTCCCTCACAGCAACACCAGGAACCTGTCCCTACTCCAGTATGAGATGATTTTATAAATATAATCTGTCCCTCACAACACCGACAGGAACCTGTCCCTACTGCAGTATGAGTTGATTTTATAACAATAATGTGTCCCTCACAGCACTGACAGGAACCTCCCCCTACTGCAGTATGAGATGATTTTAGAATGATTATATGTCCATCACAGCACCACCAGAAACCTGTCCCTACTGCAGTATGAGATGATTTTAGAACGATGATCTGTCCTTCACAGCACCGACAGGAACCTCTCCCTACACCAGTATGAGATGATTTTAGAACAATAATCTGTACCTCACAGCACTGACAGGAACCTGTCCCTACTGCAGCATGAGATGATTTTAGAACAATAATCTGTATTTCCCAGCACGGACAGGAACCTCTCACTACTGCAGTATGAGATGATTTTAGAACAATAATCTGTCCCTCACAGCACCGACAGGAACCTCTCCCTACACCAGTATGAGATGATTTTAGAACCATAATCTGTACCTCACAGCACCAACAGGAACCTGTCCCTACTGCAGCATGAGATGATTTTAGAACAATAACCTGCCCCTCACAATACCGACAGGAATCTGTCCCTACTCCAGTATGAGATCATTTTAGAACGATAATCTGTCCCTCACAGCAAAGCCAGGACCTTGTCCCTACTGCAGTATGAGATGATTTTAGAATGATAATCTGTCCCTCACAGCACCGACAGGAACCTTTCCCTACTCCAGTATGAGATGATTTTAGAACGATAATCTGTCCCTCACAGCACCTACAGGAACCTCTCCCTACACCCGTATGAGATGATCTTATAATGCAATCGGTCCCTCACAGCAACGCCAGGAACCGGTCCCTACTCCAGTATGAGATGATTTAATAACGATAATCTGTCCCTCACAGCACCGACAGGAACCTCTCCCTAAACCAGTATGAGATGATTTTAGAACAATAATCTGTCCCTCACAGCACTGACAGGAACCTCTCCCTACTGCAGTATGAGATGATTTTAGACCGATAATCTGTCCATCACAGCACCAACAGGAACATGTCCCTACTTCAGTATGAGATGATTTTAGAATGAAAATGTGTCCCGCACAGCACCGCCAGGAACCTGTCCCTACTCCAGTGTGAGATGATTTTAGAACGATAATCTGTCCCTGACAGCATCGACAGAAACCTCTCCCTACTGCAGTATGAGATGATTTTAGAACAATAATCTGTCCCTCACAGCACCGACAGGAACCTCTCCCTACACAAGTATGAAATGATTTTAGAACTATAATCTGTACCTCACAGCACCAACAGGAACCTGTCCCTACTGCAGCATGAGATGATTTTAGAACAATAATCTGTCCCTCACAGTACTGAAAGGAACCTGTCCTGACTGCAGTATGAGATGATTTTAGAACGATAATCTGTCCCTCACAGCACCGACAGGAACCTGTCCCTATTCCAGTATGAGATGATTTTAGAACAATAATCTGTCCCTCACAGCACCGCCAGGAACCTGTCCCTACTGCAGTATGAGATGATTTTAGAATCATAATCTGTCCCTCACTGCACCGACAGGAACCTTTCCCTACTCCAGTATGAGATGATTTTAGAACGATAATCTGTCCCTCACAGCACCGACAGGAACCTTTCCCTACTGCAGTATGAGATGATTTTAGAACAATAATCTGTCCCTCACAGCATCGACAGGATCCTGTCCCTACTGCAGTATGAGATGATTTTAGAACGATAATCTGTCCCTCACAGCACCGACAGGAACCTGTCCCTACTGCAGTATGAGATGATTTTAGAACGATACTCTGTCCCTCACAGCATCGACAGGAACCTGTCCCTACTCCAGTATGAGATGATTTTAGAACGATAATCTGTCCCTCACAGCACCGACAGGAACCTTTCCCTACTGCAGTAGGAGATTATTTTAGAACGATAATCTGTCCTCACAGCACCGACAGGAACCTTTCCCTACTGCAGTATGAGTTGATTTTAGAACAATTATCTGTTCTTCAAAGCACAGACAGGAACCTGTCCCTACTGCAGAATGAGATGATTTTAGAACAATAATCTGTCCCTCAAAGCACTGACATTAACCTGTCCCTAATGCAGTATGAGATGATTTTAGAACGATAATCTGTCCCTCACAGCACCGACAAGAACCTGTCCCTACTGCAGTATGACATGATTTTAGAATGATAATCGGTCCCTCACAGCACCGACAGGAAACTTTCCCTACTACAGTATGAGATGATTTTAGAAAGCTAATCTGTCCCTCACAGCACCGACAGGAACCTCTCCCTACTGCAGTATGAGATGATTTTAGAACGATAATCTGTCTCTCACAGCACCACCAGGAACTGGTCCCTACTCCAGTATGAGATGATTTTCGAGAGCTAATCTGTTCCTCACTGCACCACCAGGAACCTGTCCCTACTCCAGTATGAGATGATTTTAGAACGATAATCTGTCCTTCACAGCACCAACAGGAACCTCTCCCTACACCTGTATGAGATGATTTTAGAACAATAATCTGTCCCTCAAAGCACCGACAGGAACCTGTCCCTAATGCAGTATGAGATGATTTTAGAACGATAATCTGTCCCTCACAGCACCGACAAGACCCTGTCCCTACTGCAGTATGACATGATTTTAGAATGATAATCGGTCCCTCACAGCACCGACAGGAACCACGTCATCCCTCTCCAAGGACAGCCACGACACTCCCTGTCTAATCGAAAGATTTTAGTAGAGTATGAC
>BLSH010287504.1:224890-238523 GCA_018402905.1 Glandirana rugosa | reverse complement strand
ATGCTTGCCCTCCGTGATAGAGCTGGGGTAAAGTCGAAGCTTCCCTTCGATAGCTAGGGCGAACAACCCCGGAGATAAGGGGCAGCCTTGTCGAGTGCCCCTTCGAAGCTGAAATGGGGTCGAGATAGTGCCTCCCGTTCGTACCCGAGCCGTGGGATGCTCATAAAGCATTTGAATCCAAGAGATGAATTTGGGTCCAAAACCAAACCGCGTTAGCACTTGCCAGAGGTAGGGCCACTCCACAGAGTCAAAAGCTTTCTCTGCATCTAGAGTGGCCACTACCTTCTGGGCGTCCTCTCCCCCAGAAATATCTATGTGGGTAAGTAGACGTCTGAGATTGATGTCTGTCCCCTTTCCTGGCATAAACCCAGTTTGGTCCCCATGAATTAAAGTCAATATAATTGAATTAAGTCGTAGCGCCAAAATTTTTGTCAATATCTTTGCGTCTACGTTAAGAAGAGAGATCGGGCGATACGATTCGCATAATTCGGGGTCCTTGCCGGGCTTGGGTATGACCACTATAATGGCTTCCGCCATCGAAGGGGGCATAGAACAAGTCGCTAGCACCTGAGTCATTACTTCAAGGTACCAGGGGGCTATTGAGTCGATATTTGTCTTATAAAATTCTGTAGGAAGTCCGTCAGGTCCGGGGGTTTTACCCAGCTGTAGAGACTTGATCGCCAATTTAACTTCCTTAAGTGTAATGGGGTCGTCCAGCTTTTGTGCGTTGGTTCTGGTCAGTCTCGGGAGCTCCACCTGGTCCAGATATGAGGACAGTTCTTCGTCAGAGTAATTGACCCTAGAGTCGTATAATTGGGCGTAATATTGACGGAATCTGTCATTGATTTGTTGTGGGTCAGAGAGAAGGAAGCCTTCCACCGTCCTAATATTAGCTATGCTTGTATTACTGGCCCTTTCCCTGGTCAGCCAGGCCAGAAGCCGGCCTGGTCTTTCTCCCTGCTCAAATATGCGGTGAGATTGAGCCAGGAGGAAGCGTCTAGTGTTCTCCGCCCTAAGAAGGGCCAAGTCACGGTAGGCTATGAGCATGTGTTCATGTGTGTCCGGGTCTAGGGACCCAACATATCTAGCCTCAATAGTGTGTGCCCGGCGTTCCGCTTCTCCCAGCTGAGCACGGGACTGTTTCCTGATTTTGGCGATATTATGTTGGTACCTGCCCCTAGTGTATGCCTTAAAAGCATCCCATAGCATAGCTGGGGATGCCGATCCCTCGTTATGTGACCAATATTCAGCCAGTTCAGACTTCATTAAGGGTTCCACCTTCTCATCTGTTATCCAAAATCCCGATAGTCTCCATATCCCAACTCCCGCCGCCCTATCCGTATCGAGGCGCAGCATAACCGGAGCGTGATCCGAGACTCCTCGGGAGAGGATAGAGATTTCTTCTACTTTATGTAAGATCTGGTTTGTCGCATATATGAGGTCAATGCGAGAAAGTGTAGCATGTGTTGTCGAATGGCAGGTGTATTGTTTGTCATAAGGGTGTCTCCACCTCCACACATCCTGAAGGCCAAACAGTTCAGCCCACTGAGACAACCCAGATCTGTGTCCCCCTCCAGCCGGCAACCTATCTACCGCCGGATCTGGTACCATGTTAAAATCTCCGGTAATTATTATGTTGGGGGTGGGGTATCGTGATATAAGCGTCTGTAACTTACGGAGGGAGGCTACCTGTGAGGGTGGTGGGAGATATATACCAGCCAAGACCACTTCTATACCATCGCATCTTGCATGAATAATAACATACTGACCTTCAGGATCAAGGCACAGATCGAGGAGAGAGAAGGATAAGGATTTGTGTATAAGAACACTGACCCCCCGTGAGTGGGTAGAGTACGTGGAATGATAATACGCCCCCACCCACGGTTTCCTTAAAGACAGCACTCTGGCACCAGTTAGGTGGGTTTCCTGCAGAATACATATGTGGGGGTGATGCCTCTTCAGGAAGGAGAACACCAAGGAGCGTTTAAATTTAGTATTCAGTCCACGAACATTCCAGGAGATCAGCGTTAAGGGGGCCATAGCTCTAGTTGACAGATGTTATGAAGGATATCCCCGCCTCGATCCGTGCCTCTCATCCCACATCTCCCAGCAAACAAAACCCTACCAAGTACTCCCATAAGAGTTCCGACTCCACATCCTGGGAGTATGGTCATTACTGTACATAGCATTATCATATACTTCAAAAGTGCCTCATTTAAAGAAAACAAAAAAACGAAAACAGTCCCAATAATCCCCAACCGCCCCCCACCCTACACAGCCCCTAAAACTCGGGTGCGTTTGGATCCCCAAACTAAACATAACAACTAGTCTTGAGGGAGCAGTGAACTAGATCTTGCGACCACTGGGCTCAGGCTGTCGGCGCAATGTCATTTCTCGCCAGACCAGCGGCCAAAAGGCTCCCATCTTCCTGCCTGCAGCCGGAGCGCCGCCCAAAGGCAGCGACATGTAGCTTCTGCGGGGAGTTTTCACCCAGAAAAAACTGGGGGTACAATGCTTAGAGAGATAACAGGGAAGACAAAAAACAAGTGTGACTACCCATATAAAAAACAACAAAAACCCAAGGGTCAAAAAAGAGAGGTGAGCCAGTCATTAAGGCACAATAGGGTCAAGAGGCAGAACTGGTATTCGCATTCGGGTGGTCTGAGTTCAGACAGTGCCCCTGTGCCAAAAGCTGTTCCATCCAGATCTTCAGCCCCAAAACACCTGGGATCACAGGGCTCTGTCTTATCAAAAGGGTTGACTATAGTCACCCAGTAGGTTCAACCTATTAAAGAAGGATGCACTGGGCACCAAGCACAGTCTAGGCTAGCCAAGCTGTATAACATTAATTACTCACGACCTCTTGCAAGGGAGATGATTTTCTTTAGGCCTGACGGTGCGGTAGACTCCAACCAGTTAGAGGCTTCCTCCGGTGATGTGAAAAACTTAAGAGACTCTCCATCTTGAACTCTGAGACGGGCTGGGAATAACATACTGTACTTTATGCCCCTTCTTCTCAGGTTGATCTTGACTTGGTCAAATGACTTGCGCTGCTTTTGCGTTTCCACAGAGAAGTCTGGGAAAATCATCAGGCGGGCGCCCTCATACCGCAGTTCCTCAACTTTCCTGCTTTCCCGTAGTACCAGGTCCCGGTCCCTGAAATTGAGGAGCCGCAGGATAAACGTGCGTGGCGGGGCCCCAGGTATACCACGAGCTGTAGGCATCCTGTGAGCGCGTTCCACCGCAAAGAAGGGGGAAAATGCCGCATGCGGGAGTAACTGCTGAAGGAGCTTCTCGGTGAAGGCCGGAGGGTTGGGGTCTTCCGCTCCTTCCGGTAGACCAAGGATCCGGAGGTTGTTTCTTCGGTTCCGGTTTTCAGAGTCCTCAGCACGGAATTCGAGGTATTTCACCTTTGTTGTAAGGGTATGCAATTGTGCAGAGTGCTCCCGTACCGTGTCCTCCACCTCCCCCACTCGGGCCTCCACTTCCGTCATCCGCGCTCGGAACTTATCCATATCTTTCCTGATGATCCCCACTTCCATCTGTACCGTCTCTATTTTACCCGTCAGCGCTGTTTGACACGAGGTGATCGCTTGCATGAGGGCGTTAAAGTTGTCTTGCGCCTGGGAGAGGGAGACTGGAGTATCCTCCTCTGTCTGCGACGCCATATTGGACCGCCTGACTGACCCCTTCCTCGTGTCCTTGGTCCTGCTGCCAATAGACGCTGGGGAGCTCTTATGTAGCGACGCAGGGTACTTTTTCTTGGGCATATCCAGCCAGGACAAGTTAAGAGAAAAGTTCCGACCCGTTTAGGATTCTTTCCCCCGCAGAAATCAGGATAATAGCAGGCAGGTTTGCGGAGCTCTCAGGCTAAGCGACTGGTCCGGTCGCCATCTTGGACACGCCCCCCACTACTACTGTTTTTAGGGACAGATTGCAGATCTCATCCTGCATTACAGAAACATCTGACTGGACTAGGTAGAAAAATGTAGTAATACCACTATATACAGGAGTTTCTGAATTTGGGAATTTAACATATCAGTAGGGGTTCAAGGGTGATTGCCTCATTGGATGCCAAGAAAGCATTTGACATCTTGACTATGAAGATAGGGCTAGGGGCAACAGTTTTGAGTCGCTACTAGGGTTACACCAATACCAATACTAGTATTGGTTTCTCTATCGGTGACGATACCGAGCATTTGCGCGAGTACTTGTACTCCTGCAAATGCTCTGATGCTTGATCTGATACCTGGTAGGAGGCCAGTACACCCGGCGTCCTCAGTGTAGCGGTGGGACCGGGTGGCATCACAGATGAGCCACCAGCCGTGCAAGTTCCGGAGGTGACCTCAATGTAGAGTCTGTCCAGATCTGAACATGGAATGAAGTTGAAATTACCCAAAATTAACCACTTCAGCTCAAGAAGATTTTACCCCTTTTATGACCAGGCCATTTTTTTGCTAGTCAGCACTTGACTACTTTAACTGGCAATTGCAGGGTCATGCAATGCTGTATGCAAACAAAATGTATATAATTTTTCTCCACAAATAAAGCTTTTTTTTGGTGGTATTTGATCACCTCTGCGGTTTTTATTTTTTGTGCTATAAGCAAAAAAATACCGACAATTTTGAAAATAATACAATATTTTTTACTTTCTGCTATAAAACATGCAATAAAAATGTTTTAAAAATCGAATTTCTTCATCAGTTTAGGCCGATATTTATTCTGCTACTTATTTTTGGCAAAAAAAAAATCCCAATAAGCGTATATTGATTGGTTTGCGAAAAAGTTATAGCGTCTACAAACTATGGGATAGATTTAGGGACTTTTTATTTTTTTAATATTTTTTACTAGTAATGGTGGCGATCAGCGATTTTTAGCGGGACTGCAACGTTAACGATTTGGATGAATTGGGCACTAAGTGACACTTTTTGGGGGCCAGTGACACCAATACAGTGATCAGCGCTAAAAAAATGCACTGTCACTGTATAAATGACACTGGCAGGGAAGGGGTTAACATCAGAGTCGGTCAAAGGGTTAAATGTGTTCCCAGTGAGTGCTTTCTAACTGTGGGGGAGGTGCTTTGCCTGGGGGAAAACAGAGATCCATGTTTTGCTTAGCAGAAACACAAGATCTCCATTTTTCTCTCTGGCAGAACGGCGGTCTGCATTGTTTATATAGACAGGCCGCCATTCTGCCTCTCTACAAACAATCGGTGGGTTCCCGGGGGACATCCCATCCGCCGGACCCGCTGATTGGCTACGGCTGTGTCCAATCACAGCGGGAACGGGGCTCCGGTGGCACATGCATGTGCCCCAGAGCTGAAGAAGAAAATCACATACAGTTATGTGATTTTGCGTTTAAGGGGCGCCCTGCCGCAGTATATGTACGTAGGGCAGTTAATCTACCCATTAACCCGTTCCCGACCGGCTCGCATACTTTTACTGCTACACTGTGGCAGCGCCTCGCCATCTTTAAACAGCAGCTTGAGCACGTGCGGCTAGTGGGCGTGAGCACGCCACCGGCTGCACACTCTTGTGCCCGCAGCACTCTGTAGGAGTGTGCCCGAGGCTTGGGCGGACCCAATGTCCGCCGGCATGCCGCGATTGCTTACAACAGAAGAAAAACAGGGAACTGCCTATGTAAACACGGCGGTTCCCCGCACTGTCAAGCGGCATGTAAGAGATCTACTGATCCCTGTCACTGGGATCAGTTAGATCTCTTATGCCCCTGGCAGCTCAGCCCCCTCACAGTTAGAACATGCCTAGGGAACACAGTTACCCCCTAGAGCGCCCCCTGCAGGTTAACCCCTTCACTGCTAATGACATTTATACAGTAGTCAGTGGACATTTAAATTTCTGATCGCTGTATAAATGTCATCGGTCCCAAAAAAGTGTCAAAAATGTCCAACACGTCCACTGCAATATCGTAGTCCTGATAAAAATCGCAGATCGCCGCCATTACCAGTAAAAAGAAATAAAATTGTAAAAACACCAGAAATTAACTTTTGCGCAAAGCAATCAATAACTGCCGATTGCTATTTTTTTTAACCACAAATATGAGGAAGAATATAAATCGGCCAAAACTGATGAATAAATTTGTATTTTTATATATTTTTTTGGATTTGTATTTTAGCAAAAAGTAAGAAATATTGTTTTTTTTTTTTTTTGCAAAATTGTCGCTCTTTTTTTGTTTATAGCGGCTATGAGAAATGATGCAGAGGGGATCAAATACCACCAAAAGAAATCTCCCTTTGTGGGGAAAAAAGGATGAAAATTCCATTTGGGTACAACGTTGCACGACCGCGCAATTGTCAGCTAAAGCGACGCAGCGCCGAATCGCAAAAAGTGCTCTGGTCCTAACGGGGGAGATCCTTCCGGGGCTGAAGTGGTTAATATGCACGGTCACCACAGTCATGGTATTTGGCAATTCTTATCACCCCTAACTCATAATTTCTTAATTGCAAGAATAATGTTCCTGTATTGTCAGTCCCCATATCCCTGTATGTTGTAGTTATTGAGATGTACATCCAAGAGTTTTTTTAATATATCCATACTCCCCGCAGTCACCACTTGTTGTGGGAGAGAGTTCCACATCCTTATTGCCCTGACAGTGAAGAACCCCTTACGAATTCTTAGATTAAACCGTTTCTCTTCTAGTTTCAATGTGTGTCCCCTTGTCCTCCTACATTCCCTGAGACTGAACAGTTTATCTTTTATGCTTGGACCCCCATTGAGATATTTATAGATTACAATCATGGTCCCCTCTCAAACGTCGCCTCTCCAGAGAGAATAAGTTTAGCGCTTGCAAGCGTTCCTCGTAAGTGAGGTCTTCTACTCCCCTTATCAGTTTGGTTGCTCTCCTTTGGACTCTCTCCTTTCTGAGGACCGGTGACCAGAACTGGACAGAATACTCCAGATGTGGCCTCACCAGGCTTTTATAAAGTGGCAGGATTATAGTTTTATCCCCTTATTTATGCCATGCTAATATTCTAGCTGCTCTGGCTGCTGTCGCTTGACAATGCATGCCATTGCTCAATCTGTCATCTACTAGGACCCCCAGATCCTTCTCCATTCTCGATTCCCCCAGAGGCTCACCCCCTAGTGCGTACTTTGCATTTATGTTTTTTGCCCCCAAGTGCATTACCTTACATTTCTCTACATTAAACCTCATTTGCCATTTTTCTGCCCACTCCGTTCGTTTGTTCAGGTCATTCTGTAAGATGCCAATATCCTGTTGTGATGTCATCGCCCTGCTTATCTTTGTATCATCAGCAAAAACCGAGACTGAGCTATTAATCCCGTCCCCCAGATCATTAATGAATAGAGTTGAGCGACTACCGTACCGAACTTTGGGGTGTCCGGGACCCGGACCCGAACCCGGACTTTTCAAAAAAAGTTTGGGTTCGAGTTCGGGGTTCTGGTATTTGATTCCACATGTTGAATAGCTGCAAGGGCAGCCAATCAACAAGTGTTTCACTGGTTTGCCCTTAGAAGCCATCAAAGCCATGCCTACTAATGGCATGGCTGTGATTGGCCAGTGCACCATGTGACCCAGCCTCTATATGGGGCCGGAGTCACCGTGCTACATGTCACATGCTCTCAGGATAGTTTAGGGAGAGGATGCTGCTGGCTCTGTGAGGGACAGATTGCAGAACATCTCATCCTGCATTACTGAACGATCTGATTGTGGACTAGGGAGAGATACGAGTACTGCTGCTTTGAGCTATCTGACTGGACTAGGTAGAGTCTGTTGCTTAGAGGGACAGATTATTGTTCTAAAATCATCTCCAAGTTCTATAGGGAGAGGTTCCCACTGTTGCTTTAAGGGAAAGATTATTGTTCTAAAATCATCTCCTAGTTCTATAGGGAGAGGTTCCTGCTGTTGCTTAAAGGGACAGATTATTGTTTCTTGCACAAAATTAAAACGTGCATCTACATTGCTGGTTTAAAAAAAAATAAAAAAAATCCAAAATCTACATTTACGGCCAGCGGTGCATTTCTTGCACAAAAAAAAAAAAAAGTGTTGGCTACCTCCTCCTCCTCCACCGCCACTTTCACCGCCTCCTCAACCTCCAACTCCACATCCACCTCCATTTTTGATTTTGTTTATGGGATTTTAGCTTAAAAATTATTTTAAGTTATTTCCCTATCCCCATTTCTTTGTCATGCACTTGTCCGCCCCTTAGCCCCATTTTCCTTCCTTTTGCAGACCTCTAGGACTTTCCAGGACTTTGTGCCTAAAAGTTCGGGTCCCCATTGATTTCAAGCTGAACCAGCAGAACCCGGACTTCCAGAGGTTCGATCAACTCTATTAATGAATAATGAAATTGTCTGGCTTCATAAAAGACCCAAATTTAACAACCTCCTATACCATTCCCAACATTGTGGTGGCCTAGACCTCCCTAATCCTTGGCAATGTTATCTGGAAGCTGGATTAGTCCAATTGGCTGAATGGCATATCCCCCACACCCAACATCCCCTGGTTGTATTTTGAGTCTTCTTCAATATTACCTAATTGCTTCTACTTTGGGCCAAATCCATTCATTATGAGGACCTATAAGGATGGTTAATCAAATAGTTTTCCACCCCCTTCACCTTTGCTGGCAGTATCACAAGAAGTATGATCCAGCCTCTCCTACCTCACCTCTGACATCCTATTTACTAAGAAGAAACCCCTATTGGTGGGACTTTAGAGGTAGTGGTACAGAATGTACTCTAGAATTTGTTTGATATAAAAATATACATTTATTGCACATAAATCCGTCCATAAAATACAAACATCAATGGAAAAAATGTGTATGCATCAATCTATAATCTGTTAAAACCAAAGAGAAATTACAGCATGTATTGCACAAACCAATGGTTGAATATGTATAGGAGTAAATGACATTCCGCAGTCCTATGCAAAAGGAGAAGAGCCCGACGCGTTTCAGGTTCAAGCCTTTCGCCAGAGGCTTATTAGCAGAACGTGTTTAATTTGATTCATCCGATAAAGAGGGGAAAACATAAATGAATATACGGTGCAATAACACAGAAACAAGATGCGAAGGGCCAAAAAAAAAAAAACACAAAATACTCCACAGGAGGTAATGCTCAATTGATTGTTTTATGATATGTTATATCAATCCTGCCTACCTGCTGGTGTCTCAAAAAGTCCTTCAATGAGATAATGTGCAGAAAAGGATGATTTGTGAGTAGAAAAAGGTCAAGTAAATGCTTCTATGCTGGTATAACATCCTATTTAGGCGATCACTCTTTTTCTCCGGCCTTTTATTGAAGCAATAATTATTCTTGGTGACTTCACAACTCCATATTTACCTTTAAAATTCTCCAAGACAGCTCAATCTTTATAGAAACTCTCAACAAAAACCCCAAAAGAATGCCTAGTACACACGAGTCGGGAGACATCGGCCGGTTCAATAAAAAATGGCCGACATTCGTCCCATGTCAATAATGGTTTCAGACTATAAAATAATGAAATAATAATATAATATAATAATATAATAATAAAAACTGGAAAATGATTCATTATTTTATAGTCTGTAACCATTAGTCCCCTGAGGAAGCCGGACAGGGCGAAACATGTAGAGAGATGGCCCATCAAGACCCCTGCAATTTCTTTGTACCAATATGCCGTTTATTCTGTACAAATGTACTGCTGTTTTTAATCATTTATATACCAATTTAATTGAGAACTATTAAATATCTTATTTTTACTCTGTGGTTTAATATGGTGTACTAGCATCGCTAAAAATCCCCACCCCATACAGACCTAATTGGCCTACTCTTTCCAATATCGACTCATGGGGGATGAGATGAACTTCATATACTTGGCCAGTGGTAAATCTATGTATGCTTTTCTAATCTTAGAGGCAAGTGGGGGGTCATATCTATTCTATAATCAGATTAAACAGCACTGATGATTACTTGGGAAACCAATCAAGGTGTAGCTTTTACCCACCCCCCATCCCCCAAGTTTGTAAGGTAATGATCAGTAACTTGTTCAAATGCACAAGATTGCTTTTGGTCTGTGAAACAGCGATACAATTACTAGACATGTGCAATTCGTTTCGGTCCGAATGTAAATTCTGACAAAGTTTTAGTTATTCGGAGATTCTGATGTATCTGAATATCTGAATGAAAATAGTAACAAATAGTAACGAGTTTCAATAAAATTTGTATTGTTTCTTCCTTTTCTAATGAATTCCACATTTTCGTAACGATTCAAATTCAGATCGGTGGAAAAATGATCGACTGATTCAAATTCTGTGTGAAAAATAGCTGGTTGTTAACCACTTACCTACCGGAGTCCTTTTTTACATTTGTTGGTTACAAGTTAAAAACTGTTTTTTTGCTAGAAAGTTACTTAGAACCCCCAAGCATTATATATAATTTTTTTCAAACACCATAGAAAATAAAATGGCGATCATTGCAATACTTTTTGTCACACGGTATTTGCTCAGCAGTCTTTCAAGAGCGATTTTTTTGGAACAATTTCAATTTTTTTGCGTTAAAAAATAAGAAAACAGTAAAGTTAGCCCATTGTTTTTTATATTGTGAAAGAGGAAGTTACGCCGAGTAAATAGATACCATACATATTAGGGTTGAAAATTGCGCACATTTGCGGAATGGCGACAAAGTCCGGTACTTAAAAATCTCCATAGGCGACGCTTTAACATTTTTTTTAAGGGTTACCAGGTTAGAGGTGCAGAGGAGGTCTTTTGCTATAATTATTGCTCACACTCTGGCGATCGCGGCGATACCTCACATGTGTGGTTTGAACACCGTTTTCATATGCAGGGGTGACTTACGTGTGCGTTTTCTTTGCTGCGCGAGCTCCCGGGGACGGCGGCACTTTCAAAAATTTTTTTATTTATTTATTTTTTTAGCAAAGTTCCTTTTTTATCACTGTTCCCCCCCCCCATCCCTCCTTTATACTTCATAGTATTCAGATCGCCAAAAATGGTGATTCTGAATACTCTAATTTTTTTAAAACCGGCGCCGTTGGCCGCCGAGTAAAACGGAAGTGACGTTGTGACGTCGCTTCCGGAATTTGACAAAGGAGACCCAATTGGAGCCGATCTCCTTCTAGCCAGCGGACGTGCTGGATCGTAGCTCCGGTCTCCTGGTGGGATGGGAGGCCGGAGAAGAGCGGCGGGCGGCGGCGGGAGGGGGGGTAGTCCCCTCCCGCCCCCTGGGATACCGACCGAACGGCTCCCGAGCCAGATTGGCCATTATCACCGGATAGCCGATCGCCCACTCTAAAAAAATGTTACTGGGATATAGCCTGCAGCAGACTATACCCCAATACGTCCACTTAAAGGGGCCGCCGTATATATACGGCGATTCGCGTTAAGTGGTAGCGGGGCTGGGAAACCGGCTGCTGCGTCCTTAACAACTGATGAGTCATCAGCTGTCAGTGGCTTCCCTGCTGAGAGCTGAAATGCAAACAAAAGAATGCCAGCAGGCCAACGACTGGGGCATTGACGTCACAAGGGGTCAGTGTCACCCATTGACATCATTGGTTGACTCCGTCCCTTAGCTGTTCAAGAAATGTGAGACAGAAGAGCAGGCGGTTGACGGGGAGCCTTCAATGAGGCCGGAGGTTTTTTTTTCTTTTTGTGGGTCCGGGGGTGCGGAAGGCGGCATGACTGACGATGGATCTACACCAGGAGACATTGCTTTTGATTGTTGATTTTTTTTAATAAAGGAATTGTCAAAAACTTGTATAGTGTCTTTATTCGCTTTGTACACTTTTTTGGTGAATGGGTAGGGGTACTATGTACCCTATAGTCATTCACATGGGGGGCACAATCTGGGGGACCCTTGTCAAAGATTCTGATAAGCCCCCCATCTGCAGACCTCCACAACCATAGCCCAGGGTTGTGGGGAAGAAGCCCTTATACCCTTCAACATGGGGACAAGGTGCCCCCCCTGCCCCAAAGCAACTCCTCATGTTGAGGTCATGTGGCCTTGTATGAGTTAAGAGGGAGAGGGCGCTCACTCATCCCCTTCCCTTTCCTGGCCTGCCAGGTTGCATGCTTGAATAAAGTTCTGGTATGGATCTTGGGGGGACCCCACGCCGTCTTTTTTTTTTTGGCATGGAGTTTCCCTTAAAATCCATACCAGACCCAAACCTAAGAGCTGCAACTCTAACTTTTGTAAGACACTTTATGGCTTCACTTTTAGGGGTGTTGGTGGGGCCTCTAAACTTTGGCACCATTGACCAGTTTTTACCACTCCATACCGAAGGACTCTATTTATTTTTAGAATGACACCTTCCTTTGACTCATGTCTCCAATTTTAGGCTTGTGGGTGCTTCCGTCCATTAACCACTGGCCAATAATTATTTTCCACCCCTATGTAAGCCATACATTTTTGTTTCTGCAAGCCAGCTACCTGTGTCTCGTGTTTCTGCATTTTAGGACTGTTGTTGCTTCTGCCAAACTGTGTTGACCCTGGAAAATGTTTGCTTCCCTTACGGACTACCAACTGTTTGACTCAATGATGTTTTTAATGGGAAGCCCTTATAAAATGTAGCTGCACAATGATGGAAGTCAAAAGAAAAAATCGTGTTCCTTTTATAGTGTTTTAGGTCACTCTGTCCACTACCCAATAAATAAAATAGATGAAAAAAAGATAAAAACGCTTTCAGTGGATTCTAGATTCAAATTTTAAAGACTCTTCTCAGTTATAGAAAAGGGGCTCCCAAGGTGTTATAAATGAAATCTTTAGAGATCAATAATGAGACTTTCAGCTTTGTGTTCTTACAACACAGCAGATTATCCTGCGGGAATGCCAACATTTTATATAAGAATAAATCATTTGGTGATAGAAATGCCCACATGTAAATCTGAATGTAATGTGTAGGTGCACCGTACAGGTTTTCCTATTATTCCTCAGATCCATCATCTTATTATTCTTCTATGGTGATACATATAAAAAATAATAATAATATGAGGAATGTGACTGAGATTTCCTTTTTCACTCTTGTGGGTCTATCAGACCATCCACTGACCATGAATGGACTTTTTGTGCTCTTCCTTCTCATCTATCTGATGACTCTTATCACAAACCTTCTTATTTTTCTCTTGGTCCTCACTGACCACCATCTTCACAACCCAATGTATTTTTTTCTTGCCAACTTGGCATTTCTGGACATGTCCTATTCATCAGTGACCGCACCAAGGATGCTCTTTGATTTGGTCACAAAAAGCCGATCAATATCCATTCCTGCCTGTATAGCCCAAGTCTTTTTCTACATCTCCTTTGCTGACTCAGAATTTTTCTTGCTCTCAGCTATGTCCTACGACCGCTACGTTGCCATCTGCCACCCCCTACATTACACACAAATGATGTCTTGGAGGGTCTGTGCTCGTATGACCTCTCTGGTCTGGGTTGCAGGATGTTCTCTCTCTTTGGTTCATACTTTATTTTTGCTCAGGTTGTCCTTCTGCAGAACATCTTCCATCCACAACTTCTTTTGTGACCTTCCACACTTATATCAAATCACATGTACTGACCCCTTCATAAACATGTCCTGTTGGACTCGTTTTTATTTCATACTTGGTTTCTCTCTCTTGTAGGACGTTGGGTCTGGTCTCTCCAGTATGCTCGTGTCTGGGAGGTTCTGT
>BLSH010287504.1:192978-224880 GCA_018402905.1 Glandirana rugosa | reverse complement strand
GATAGAAATGCCCACATGTAAATCTGAATGTAATGTGTAGGTGCACCGTACAGGTTTTCCTATTATTCCTCAGATCCATCATCTTATTATTCTTCTATGGTGATACATATAAAAAATAATAATAATATGAGGAATGTGACTGAGATTTCCTTTTTCACTCTTGTGGGTCTATCAGACCATCCACTGACCATGAATGGACTTTTTGTGCTCTTCCTTCTCATCTATCTGATGACTCTTATCACAAACCTTCTTATTTTTCTCTTGGTCCTCACTGACCACCATCTTCACAACCCAATGTATTTTTTTCTTGCCAACTTGGCATTTCTGGACATGTCCTATTCATCAGTGACCGCACCAAGGATGCTCTTTGATTTGGTCACAAAAAGCCGATCAATATCCATTCCTGCCTGTATAGCCCAAGTCTTTTTCTACCTCTCTTTTGTTCAATCAGAACTTTTCTTACTCTCAGCTATGTCCTACGATCGCTACATTGCCATCTGCCACCCTCTACGTTATACACAAATTATGTCTTGGAGGGTCTGTGCTCGTATGACCTCTCTGGTCTGGGTTGCAGGATGTTCTCTCTCTTTGGTTCATACTTTATTTTTGCTCAGGTTGTCCTTCTGCAGAACATCTTCCATCCACAACTTCTTTTGTGACCTTCCACACTTATATCAAATCACATGTACTGACCCCTTCATAAACATGGTGGTCATATTCTTAGTAGGTGCTAGTTTTGGATTAGGAATTATTCTTATGACCTTCCTTCCCTATGTCTATATTCTTAGTACCATCCTCAGAATCCATAGCAAGACTGGAAAGAGGAAAGCCTTCTCCACCTGCACATCTCACCTCACCGTGGTCTCCATCTTTTATGGCTCAATTCTTTTTATTTATTTTTTCCCCTCCTCCAGCAATATGTTCAATTTAAATAAACTGTTTACAGTCATCTCTTCCCTCATTAACCCATTGCTGAATCCTCTGATCTACAGCCTGAGGAACAAAGATCTCATGGAGGCACTTATGAGGTCTTATTATCACTTAAAGTTAATCCGGGCTTCATTCTGAAAAATGTCATTGTGAAATTTGACAATTTTTGTATTTCTAGGACGTGTTTAGTCAATTAAAAATTTCAGTATTGTCCTTTATAAAACATAAGAATTTCAAGGACTTGTACTTACCCTTGCCTGAGCAGGAGTCACGGTGACCCACAGAGCAAAGGTTTCAGAATACTTTGGTAAACCTCAAAATAATTCTGTGACTCATTTTTCTACCATTTTTTTATGCACCTACAAAGCTTTTAATTGGAACAAAATATTTGTAAATATCGAGATCAGATTCTTTAAGAGCCGACAAAAAATTAAAAATTTGAAAAAAAAAATGCAGTTTAAATTTGATTAATGAGCAACATATAATTAATACTTTCTCAAATATTTTCAGATATTATTTTGTCCTTTTTTCTCGTTCAAGTTTTTTATTGATTTTATAGAAAGATACATAAAATACGTACAATGGTAAAGACATTTGTATACATATGATAGTTAACAATAATTAACAAAGCTATCCACAACTCTGCCCCCAGCTACATCACTAACCAATCTCAAAATACCAACCAAGCCACCCTCTTCAGCCCTCCCAAGACCTCCTGCTCTCTAGCTCCCTTGTCACCTCCTCTCATGCTCGCCTCCAGGACTTCTCCAGAGCTTCTCCCATCCTTTGGAACTCCCTAAGCCAATCTGTCTGACTGTCTCCTAATCTATCCATCTTTATATGATCCCTGAAAACCTTTCTCTTTAACCACTTGCCGACCGCCCGCCGCAGCGTGACGGCAGCAAAGTGGCTCGTTATTGCAAACCGCAGCTGCGATAACTAGTATTGTGAGCGTGCGCGCCTCGCCGGAGGCAAGCTGGTGCGCTCACAGTGTTCCAGGCTAGCCACGGGTAGGGTGGACTCGATCAACGCCGGCTACCCGTGATGGCTCCCCGGCAGTGAGAGAACGGAGGTCCATGTAAGTAAACACGGATCTCCTTTCTGACAGAGGGGGAAGGGATGTGATCACAGGCTTCCTGTATATGGGAGCCGTGATCACTCCCCTCCCCCAGCCAGCCCAGCCCCCATACAGTTAGAACACACCCAGGCAACACAGTTAACCCTTAGAGTTAAACACCCAACAGTAATTAACGTGGCATTGTGGTCATTTAGTGGTCAGTGACAAGACAGGCATAGATTTATGTAGTAGGCAGTCTGGGTGCCAGGTGGGGGGTAATCAGGTAAGATGACTGATTCTTCCCGCAAGGCCAAGTTCCAGCTAAGTGGCTTGGCGTGCTCTTGTGGGAACAGTAAACTACTGGACTATCTCAGGGGCACCAGCAATCGGTGGATTAAAGGTCCCTCACTGTTGGGGACATATCAGTGATAGAACAGGTGTAGTGGGGGGTATTCTGTCCTTTTTATTGCAAGTACAGGGACCCCGATGTAGCTTTTGATATATGTTGGATCTTTATGGTTGATAAGCAATATATTGTACTCCATGGATGAGTGGTTGATCATTCCTTACAGAATCCCTCACAATAATAAAGAATAAAGTAAAACAAGTATTTACTAAATCAATAGGTCTTTTTAGATGCCAAAGGAGACCATTAGAAAAGCGTTATGTATAACTCATCTTATCTTAGAAACTTAATTGCAAAATGCATCAACATTTTTTTTTCCTATAAGTCCAAATTTCTTTATTGTTACACGTGGCATAAGTAACGCAAACAAACCAACGAATATTAAAAGTATGGATATACACCAGCCTCAGATGCAACTAGGAGGATGGTCAATCTTCTGCACATAATGGAAAAGTCTAAAGAGCCTTCTCTGCTCCTTGCACTGGCAGCCGAGCGGTTCCTACAGTCACTACCTTACTGTATTTTACCGGATATCCCCCTTGGTGTTTTACACTATGAATCTGTACATCAGGGCTTCTCAACCTGGGTTCCTCCAGAGGTTGCAAGTAGAGTTGAGCGAACCCGAACTGTAAAGTTTGGGTTCGTACCGAACTTTGGGGTGTCCGTGACCCGAACCCGGACATTTGAAAAAAGTTTGGGTTCGAGTTCTGGGTTCGGGTATTTGATCACGCATGTTGAATAGCTGCAGGGCAGCCAATCAACAAGCATTTCACTGGTTTGCCCTTAGAAGCCATCACAGCCATGCCTACTAATGGCATGGCTGTGATTGGCCAGTGCATCATGTGACCCAGCCTCTTTATAAGCTGGAGTCACTTAGTGCTGCATGTCACATGCTCTCTGGGTAGTGTAGGGAGAGGATGCTGCCGGTGCTGTGAGGGACAGATTGCAGATAGATAGATAGGTAGAGATTACTACTACTGCTTTTAGGGACAGATTGCATATCTCATCCTGCATTACAGAACCATCTGACTGGACTAGGTAGAGTCTACTGCTTAGAGGGACAGATTATTGTTCTAAAATCATCTCCTAGTTCTATAGGGTCAGGTTCCTGCTGGTGCTGTAAGGGACAGATTATTGTTCTAAAATCATCTCCTAGTTCTATAGGGAGAGGTTCCTGCTGTTGCTGTAAGCGACAGATTATTGTTCTAAAATCATTTTGCAGCCCTCTAGCACTTTCCAGGACTTTTTTTAACAGTCATTTTTGTGCGGAAAAGTTTGGGTCCCCATAGAATTCAATGGGGTTCGGGGTAAAGTTCGGGTCAAGTTCAGTACCGAACCCGGACTTTTTCCCAAAGTTCGGCCGAACCCACCGAACCCAAACATCCAGGGGTTTGATCAACTCTAGTTGCAAAGGGTTCCTTGAGCAATGGTCAATTTCTACCTCTCAGATAAAATCCCAATGACACCATTGATCTTTTTAGCTATCTGTAAGGGGGGTATTTCTTCCCAATGACCACAAGTGTAAGGAGCATTCTTCCCATTGACCACAAGTGTAAGGAGCATTCTTCCCGTTGACCATCACACTATGTTTCATGAGTTGTAGATTTTTAATTTTTAGCAGGGGTCCCCTGAGACCGGAGAATTATTTCAAGGGTTCCTCGACGTTGAAAAGGTTGAGAAAGGCTGCTGTAGAGCCTCAGCGTTAGAAGGGGAGACCCCTATGGTAAAAATATTTTTTATCACTATTGACTGCCTCACAGGAGAATACTTTATGAACATTTAACCTTATTAGGAAGTCCTCATTTACAGTTGTGCTCATAAGTTTACATACCCTGGCAGAATTTATGATTCCTTGGCCATTTTTCAGAGAATATGAATGAGAACACAAAAACTTTTCTTTCACTCATGGTTGGTGTTTGGCTGAAGCCATTTATTATCAATCAGCTGTGTTTCCTCTTTTTAAATCTTAATGACAACAGAAACTCCCCAAATGACCCCGATCAAAAGTTTACATACCCCAGTTCTTAATACCGTGTATTGCCCCCTTTAACATCAATGGCAGCTTGAAGTCTTTTATGGTATTTGTGGATGAGGCTCTTTATCTTCTCAGATGGTAAAGCTGCCCATTCCTCAGTTCCTGGAAATTCTTGGGCTGTCTTGCATGAACTGCATGTTTGAGATCTCCCCAGAGTGGTTCAATGATATTGAGGTCAGGAGACTGAGATGGCCACTCCAGAACCTTCACTTTATTCTGCTGTAGCCAATGACAGGCCGGCTTGGCCTTGTGTTTTGGATCATTGTCATGTTGGAATGTCCATGGACGTCCCATGCACAGCTTCCTGGCTGATGAATGCAAATGTTCCTCCAGTATTTTTTGATAACACTGCATTCATCTTGCCATCAATTTTGATCAAATGTCCTGTGCCTTTGTAGCTCACACACCCCCAAAACATCAGCAACCCACCTCCGTGTTTCACAGTAGGAATGGTGAACCTTTCATCATAGGCATTGTTGACTCCTCTCCAAATGTAGAGTTTATGGTTGTGGCCAAAAACTCAATTTTTCTCTCATCACTCCAAATGACTTTGCGGCAGAAGGTTTGAGGCTTGTCTCTGTGCTGTTTGGCGTAATATAAGTGGGATACTTTGTGGCATTTGCGTAGTAATGGTTTTCGTCTGGCGACTCGACCATGGAGCCCATCTTTCTTCAAGAACGAAAAGGTAGTGGTCTGGTGTAACCTCTACTTATGCATACCTCCATCCCTATATCATATACAAAATGATTACATGCCCCATGGGACTTTGAGTGAGGGATGCATAAGGTCAACACACAAGAAAGAGTATAAAATTGAACCAATTTTATTGGCAAAAGTGGACATCATAGCATTGCATGAACATACATGTAATAGTCATGAACAGCAACCTGGTACAAAGTCTTACAGTCATATTCATAAATGGATGTAATAAGGAGTACAGTAATGGTAAATACATGCGTGTGCATCTATATTTCTCGACGCGTTTCGTGAGCACTGCTCATTTCCTCAGGAGAAGATGTGCCATATCTGTAAACAGAGTACCAGTTAGTGGTGATATATATAGGTAATGGTGGAATATTAAGCAGGGGGCCACCACGTAGTTACCCCATACTTACATTTTGTAGGTTGACTCCAAGGCTCAACCCCCAGGGGGCAACAGACAGGGCCTCCACCAGGAGCTGAAGGGGAGGGGATGGCGGCATCCAACCGAAGAGCAGGTGGGAGGTGGGCATGGCGGGAATTAGAAAAGGAAGGAAAATGGGAACATGTCCCTCGACATCCCTCACTGTCTATGACCCACAGGGAACTGTAAAAAATGAGTATATGCGTATACAGAAATATCACTAGGAACATAGTCAAAACAGATTAGGCAGTAATAAATTAATCACTTGCCGATCGTCAACCGCAGGTTGACAGCAACAAAGTAGCTCGATAACGCAAACCGCTGTCATACGATGGCTGCTGCGAGATCGTGCACTGTGAGCGCGCGCGCTCCGCTGGAGGCGTGCCCGCACGCTCACTGTGTTGGGGGGGGCCAGGGAGCAGGTGCTGTGGACTCAATCTCCGCCGGCTACCCGCGATGCCCCCCCGCACTGAAAGAACGGAGGTCTGTGTCAGTAAACACGGATCTCCGTTCTGTGAGGGGGGAAGGACTGTGATCACAGCCTTCCTCTACATGGAAGCTGTGATCACTTCCCTTTCCCTGCCAGGGCAGCCCCCATACAGTTAGAACACGCCCAGGGAACACAGTTAACCCTTAGAGTGCCCCCTGCAGGTTAACCCCTTCACTGCCAATGGCATTTACACAGTAATCAGTGCATTTTTATAGCACTGATCGCTGTATAAATGCCAATGGTCCCAAAAAAGTGTCAAAATGGTCCGACATGTCCGCCGCAATATCGCAGTACCGCTAAAAATTGCACATCGCCGCCATTACTAGTAAAAAAATAAATAAATAAAAACCCCAGAAATTAATTCTCATCGTCCGTAAACGTGGCCACTTTTGCGCAAACCAATCCATAAACGCGGATTGCGATTTTTTTTTTATCACAAATATGAGGAAGAATATAAATCGGCCAAAACCAATGAAAAAAATGTTTTTTTGTATTTTTTTTTGTATTTGTATTTTAGCAAAAAGTAAGAAATTTGGGTTTTTTTTGCAAAATTGTCGCTCTTCTTTTGTTTATAGCGGCGATCAGAAATGACGCAGAGGTGATCAAATACCACCAAAAGAAAGCTCCATTTGTGGGAAAAAAAGGACGCAAATTTCGTTTTGGGTACAACGTTGCACGACCGCGTAATTGTCAGTTAAAGCGACGCAGAGCCGAATCGCAAAAAGGGCTCTGGTCCTAAAGTATGAAATCCTTCCGGGGCTGAAGTGGTTAAATGGCCATGTGGGTATCTAACTGGGATGCAGGGGGGGGGGGAGAAAAGGAAACCAAAGAAGCAGAGGAGGGGAGAGTAGAAAGAGAAATAAAGGGAAAGGTAAAATAGTAGTGCAGGAAGATGATAGAAAAAGTGTGACAGGGGGGGCTTGCTACATTCTTCACACCGTGCTCACCATGGGGCCATTGCCATATGCATGGGCGTCCACAGGTAGGGGCAAGGGGGGGCAAGTGCCCCCCCCCTGGAATCAGGGATCGCAAGGTGTCCGCCATAGGTGTGTGCAGGGTTGTGCCCAGGCACGCACACCCTAATCACCCAAGTGCAGCGCACAGAGTGTGAGCGGGTGCTGGGCGCTGGAACACTCTCCATGTACCAGCACCCAGCACAGGAAGGTAGATTACACTGTGGATGGTAGCCGGAAGTCTAGCATCGGGAGTCAGCACACACAAAACCCTTCCTGCTCTCCCAGCTCTGCAAATACAGACAGAGGAGGAGGCAAGGTGGGTTATCCACAGCCACTCAAGCCTGCAGAGTGTATCAACAGGAGCCTGACCTGCCACTGTGAGTTATAGACAACTCTCTTCTGTGGGGGGATTGGATATGCATACTGGCATAGCACACGCCTGGCATCTGCACCCTGTACATAGCACACGCCTGGAATCTACACCCTGTACATAGCACACGCCTGGAACCTGCACCCTATACATAGCACACGCCTGGAATCTGCACCCTGTACATAGCATACTCCTGGAATCTGCACCCTGTACATAGCATACTCCTGGAATCTGCACCCTGTACATAGCACATGCCTGGAATCTGCACCCTGTACATAGCACACACCTGGAATCTGCACCCTGTACATAGCACACGCCTGGAATCTGCACCCTGTACATAGCACACGCCTGGAATCTGCACCCTGTACATAGCACACGACTGGAATCTGCACCCTGTACATAGCACACGCCTGGAATAAAGTCTGCCATTTCCCCCTTAAAAATAAATAATTGCGAGTCGTGGCTAAGCCACTCCCATTCATGACATTGTCAAAAGGGGCAGAGCATGGGTGAACTTAAAATGATGCCCCCACCTGAAAAAAGTTCTGCGGATGCCCATGGCCATATGGTTGTATTCCCACGTAGCCTCACTAGACCATGCCGTTGACACATGGACACTGTTACCCTGATCTGGGAGGCACTTACACTCTTGAATTTACGCTCATCGTGGAGCTATTTATAATTTACAATCTTTTATTCTTATCATGCTATTTATTCACGGTCACAGGTCAGCATCTGCACTCCCTGTCACACTCTTCCTTCACTAATATTCTTATATTCCGTATTATTTTGCCTTTTAGTTCCCCTGGAATTGTAGATTGTAGCTCATGTTCCCATGCTGCTAAATAGTTTGGGTAGTCTGGATGGTCTATAGCTTGTAAAGCAGCATAAAATTGGGAAATACCCTTTGGAGAAAGATTTGTTCGAACCAAAGATGCGTTCAATGTGGTTGAGGTCCTTAAGAGATCTCAGAGGTCTCGGCAAGGGCCATATAAATTGAGAGAGTTGCATGTAGTGGCATTTATCAAGCTTAGAGATGGATGAGGAAGTTTCGAGCATGGAGAGTGGTTTGAGTTCTCCATGTTGGATAATGTGATGAAGGAATAGATGTGAGGTGTTATCCCATGATAAAGTAACCAGTTTTTAGATTAGAATTTTTACTGTAATTTGCTCAGTAACCAAAGCAGCCATCCCAAGAACACCTAGCCTATTTTCCAAAAATTAGATACTGAGACATCCTAATACCTAAAAAAATGTAATTTTCTAAATTATCCTTTCTTCTGGAAGCGCCATTGCTTTGTGCTGGAACCAGTCAATGTGGTTTTGTGGTTAATTTATCAACTTTTATTGTTTGATTGATCTGTGAATATGGTTATGTTATTGTTTATTCACTGCAGCTTAGACTGTGTGCACCCTCTGCAGTCCCAAATTTTGCTAGGTCCCCTTTCCAGCTGTGGATTCCCTTTGAGGTCTGTCCCCCCCCGTGGAGGATGTGCCCTGGGTAAGTGGTCCGGCCTCTGGGGATGACTTGTTGAGTGTTTGGGTGGGGGGGGGGGGTTTGTTGCACAAATACGTTTGTATCTGTGGTTCTGATGTTCCACACTGCTTCTAAAATGAATCAAGTATGTCTAACTATATTTATATGTATTGATTTTTGTCAAATCTTCTTTTTAAGAAAACTGGATTGGTGTTACCGCTATAGTCCCCTGAGGAAGCCTGAATAAGGCGAAACATGTCGGGATACTTTCTGACCCAATCCCCAACTTTCCATTTGGGTAATCCCTAAAACCCATTGAAAGTGACCTGCATGGGCGTCCGCAGGTAGGGGCAAGGGGGGGCAAGTGCCCCCCCCCCCGGAATCAGGGATCGCAAGGTGTCTGCGCAGATTGTGAGCAGGTGCTGGAACACTCCATGTACCGGCTCCCGGCACAGGAAGGAAGATTACACTGTGGACGGCAGCCGGCAGGGCTTTCCATCGTCCGGTGTTAAGACAGCACTGACCCTCAGAGCCTGCAGAAGCCTGACCTGCCAATGTGAGTTATAGACAATTCTTTTCTGTGGGGGGAAGAGAGCTCTGTGCGGGGGATTGGATATGTATGCCTGGCATAGCACACTCCTGGAATATGAACCTTGTACATAGCACATGCCTGGAATCTGCACCCTGTACATTGCACACGCCTGGAATCTGCACCCTGTACAAAGCACACGCCTGGAATTTGCACCCTGTACATAGCACATGCCTGGAATCTGCACCCTGTACATAGCACATGCCTGGAATCTGCACCCTGTACATAGCACACGCCTGGAATCTGCACCTTGTACATAGCACACGCCTGGAATCTGCACCCTGTACATAGCACACGCCTGGAATCTGCACCCTGTACATAACACACGCCTGGAATCTGCACCCTGTACATAGCACACGCCTGGAATCTGCACCCTGTACATAGCACATGCCTGGAATCTGCACCCTGTACAAAGCACACGCCTGGAATCTGCACCCTGTACATAGCACACGCCTGGAATCTGCACCCTATACATAGCACACGCCTGGAATAAAGTCTGCCATTTCCCCCTTAAAAATAAATAATTGCGAGTCGTGGCTAAGCCCCTCCCTTTCATGACATTGTCAAAAGGGGCGGAGCATGGGTGACCTTAAAATGATGCCCCCCCCCTGAAAAAAGTTCTGCGGACGCCCATGGTGACCTGTAATCTTTTGTATATTCTTCTGATCCATTTCCGTTTGGGATCCTATGTATTTCATGTAATTAATAAAATATTTGATTTTATCTATAATCTTTTGTAAATTTGTGTTTTTGCACCGCATAATCCCAATGGGGAACACCCTTCCTTACAAATCGAATATGTTTATCTTGGGATGAGGTGCGTTCCGATAGTTAAATAGTGTTTTTTGGGGATATTGTGTAAGGGAGAACAAATCCAAATACAATAGGAACCAGTCAATGTTTTCCCTCGAATGTGTGATTCAAAAACTAAACCGGATAATGATCAATGATAAACTCTTGTGCACCCTTAATAACACTCCTTCAAATTTTGTTAAAATTTGGAAGCCATGGTTGCAGAATCTGGAGAGGGTTTAGAGCGACTTAGGAACTACCACTACCTTTACATCTCCTTCTGTTTTTTCCCTGGACCCTCTTCTACCCCTTTTCTTAATCTTTTTGCCCTGCTCTTCTCCAAGCTCTCTCCATCATTGTATTGTCCAACATCAGCAACTATATGGACATTAGTTGCATTAGTTACAGCCTGAAGATCTGTCACTAATATACAGGGCCGGGACAAGGGGCGGGCAGAAGTGACGGCTGCCCTGGGCGCAGTGTGTAATATAGGGATAGGGGAGCTGCAAGTTCTGCCCACTATAAGGCTGGCAGGAGTAGTGACAGCTGCGTCACTACTTCTGTCAGGCTGGAAGCAGCAAGGAGAGGAGGATAGCTGGGAGGAGGTGCAGGCTGTGCTCTCTCTCCCCTTCCTCCTCATAAGCTTGCACATAATGAAAGGGGGGACACAATTTGCAATCTTAGCCCTGGGCACTGGATGATCTTGTCCCGGCACTGCTAACATATACTCAGAAGGATATAAGAGGGTTAACCGGTTCCTAAGCGGCATACGACTGTAAGTGGGGACAGCGTGGCACTGTGCCGCGAATCGCTGCTTATAGTCGTCACTTTAGTGCATGGCTGCTAGGGGGCTCATGCCCGCCCCATGCTCCCTGAGCAGGCCTGTTAGTCGGGCATACTCGATGTCCGCCGGCGACTCGCAATGAGCCGTGTCAGAGCCAGAACGGGGAACTGCCAATGTAAACACGGCGGTTTCCCACTCTGTCAGGTAACATGTAAGAGATCTACTGATCCCTGTCACTGGGATCAGTTAGATCTCTGGTGCCCCTGGCAGCCCAGCCCCCTCACAGTTAGAACACGCCTAGGGAACACAGTTAACCCCTTCACTGCCCCCTGCAGGTTAACCCCTTCCCTGTCAATGACATTTACACAGTAATCAGTGAGTTTTTAAATTTCTGATCGCTGTATAGATGTCATTGGTCCCAAAAAAGTGTCCGACATGTCCAGTTCAATATCACAGTCCCGATAAAAATCGCAGCTCGCTGCCATTACCAGTAAAAAAAAAATGCCAGAAATGAATCTGCATGGTTTGTAAACGCGGCAACTTTTGCGCAAACCAATTAATAAACGCTGATTGCAATTTTTTTCACTACAAATATGAGGAAGAATATAAATTGGCCAAAACCGATGAATAAATTTGTTTTTTTATATATTTTTTTGGGTTTGTATTTTAGCAAAAAGAAAGAAAAATTGTTTGGTTTTTTTTGCAAAATTGACGCTCTTTTTTTGTTTATAGCGACGATCCCAAATGACGCAGAAGGGATCAAATACCACCAAAAGAAAGCTCTATTTGTGGGGAAAAAAGGACACAAATTTAATTTGGGTAAAACATTGCACGACCTCACAATTGTCAGTTAAATCAACGCAGTGCCGAATCGCAAAAAGTGCTCTGGTCCTAATATGGGAAATCCTTCTTGGGGGGAAGTGGTTAAAGATCAATATTACAAATATTATTAATCACCCCAGAGAATATAACAAAACACCCTAAAAGTAAAATGACATATTTAGGTTAACCCAGAGATAAATATAATTTATTCCATATATGAATGTGCTAAATCAAATCCAATTTTATTCCCAGAAGACCTAATATAGGGATTCATAGCCATAGAGCGCCATCTGGTGGACAAGTGAAAGCACTGACTGAGTAAACATTTAGTTCATCAGTAATATTACTCCCCAATCAGATGTGAGTAAGTATTCCAAACTACACCCTCCAGTTTAGTCCCTAGATAAAAGGAATTTTTGGGAATAAAAAGGGAGGATCAGAGAGAAGAGAGGATCCCCACTCCAAAGATCTTTGCTCTCTCTTCTGATAATCAGCCTACGCAAATAATCATCTCCCTCTCATATGTCACTGTTAGGAAAAAGGACTTGTGCCAGGCAAACTGGCTGTTTTAGCGGTGGTGTGCGCTCCCACGTGCGCGCACACGCGCCGAAAACGGCGCCAAATGACGCTGTTTAAGCCTGGAGATCCCTGCAGTAAGTGCTGCTTGTTCTACAGTGTCCGAGACCTGTGAGCCACAGCTCCCGCCACCTGTTCCTGTGTTCGTCTGCTTCCTATTTGACCTGGCTTGCCTTGACCTGTTGTTCGCTACCTGCACCGACCCCGGCTATCCACGACCATCCGCTTGTCTGCTCCTCTGTACCTCTGCTGCCCGCCCGTTGAACGAACCTTTGCCTGGACTTGACTACCCGCCTGCCTGATCCTTTGTACCTTCCTGCCTGCCTGTTGCCGACCCTACCTGCACTACCACTCTTCTATCTGCACGTCTTCCTGGAACCTCACTACATCATCAGTGACCATCCAGCCCTCGTGCCATCCCGCACTCTTGGCCCTCTGTCTACTCTACCAGGGGTCCTTGAATCGGGTGCGCAAGAGCGGTTGTTCCCTGCACAAGACAGACTCCACCGTCAGGTATGTAACGGTCACACAATATTGTTCTTCAAGCTTGATCAATTTATTTTAAGGGTCTCTACATATCTTTCACAGGTTATCACATAGACAGCTTTACTGGAGTATGGCTCTGAATTCCGCACAGATAACTCTCTGGGTAAAGTATAAGTTGATAATTACTTTGAGAAACCTTATGCTTACTTCTGATTCTTCATAATTGTATATTACAATACTTTCAGGGTATCACAACCCCTTAAGGAATACGTAATCAAATCCAAATGCTTTTAACGCAGTCTGTAGCTCACTCTTGACCCCTTTATTCTGCTGCAGAAGGAGTAAAGGGGAAGGTCTGATAGTGGGGACCTGGTTGTCTGCTAGTTTAGTCCAATTAGTTGTACTCAATGCAGGGGCGGTGAAACTGGTGGGTGGGAAGTAAATTTACCCAGTTCATCCTAGTTCCTAGGTATATATATTTAGCCATATTAATTGTGGCTTTAGTTACTGAATGTTAAATTGAAAATCTACTGATCAATGTGATTGTTAGTGACTTAATTGTTAATTTTTTTTTTTTTTTTTTCCTTTCTGTAGTCCATATTTTCGTATACTTTTATTGTGCTTAAAAATATCTACATAGAGAAATAAATTCAGAGAATGATTGTTGTGTTAATGTATTTAAATGTATAAATTTTATTTTATGCCAAAAGGCTGGAGGCACTGTTGTATATCGATCGATTAAATAATCAATATCACTGACTTGATTGACCGTGTGAACTTCCTGACACCCACATCTCAGGGCTTCAGCACTAAGTTTTTTTTAAGAAGGTTGTTGGCTTCACTTTTGGGGCTGTTGGTGACGCCTTCAAACTTTGTTACCGGTAGCCATTTTATACCCCTCTGTCACGCACCTGGTGGTGGAGTCTGTCTTGTGCAGGATGCAGCCACTCTTACGGCCCTGGTTCGGGAACCCCTGGTAGAGCAGACAGGAGGTTCGAGAGCACAGGGGGGGGGACGACTGTCGGACTGGATCAATGGTGGTGGTGTGAAGGGTCCAGTAGAGGCTCATGCAATCCATAGAGTAGTGATGCAGGCAGGGGTTGGCAACTGGCTGGCAAATTGGTACAGAAGGTGCAGACTGAAGGATCGTCGGGTACAGGCAGGTGGGTAGTGAGGTACACAAGGGTCAGGCAGAAAAGTCGTCATGGGCAAGCTGGGGGTCGGTGCAGGCAGAGATCAATCAAGGTCAGACAAGCCGGGTCACAGGAACAGAATACAGAATACAGGTCACTTCAGGAACTCACTCAAACGCTGTAGAATGGACAGCACCTGCTGCAGGGTGCTGTCTGCTTAAATAGACCGTTTGGCGCCATTGGCGCACACAGGCGAACGCACACGCGCATGGCTTTCCTAACCCCCCTTTATACCTCAGGCCTGCAGATCTATTTAGTTTTAAAATGATACCTCCCTGTGACTTATGTCTCCAATGCTAAGCTTGTTGGTCATGTCGTTCATTGACCACTTCCCAATTTATTAGCCACCCCAATGTAAGAACTGAAGCTCTAATGTTTGCCAGTAAGAGGGCTACCTGTGTCTCGTGTTTCTGCATTTTGGACTGTTGTTGCTTCTACCAAACTGTATTGACCCCGGGCAATATTTACTTCCCTTACTGACTATCAGCTGTAGGATTCAATGATGTTTTTTAATAGGAAGCCCTTAAAAAATGTAGCTACAAAATGATGGAAGCTTAAAGAAAAGCCGTGTTCCTTTTGTGGTGTTTTCGATCACTCTGTCCACTAACCAATAAATAAAAGAGATGACAAAAAAGTTAAAAACAATTTTCCATGGATTTTAAATTAAAATTTTAAATACTGAACTCAATTATAGAAAAGGGCCCCCCCAAGGTGTTATAAATGAAATCTTTAGAGATCATTAATAAGACTTTCAGCTTTGTGTTCTTACAACACAGCAGATTATCATAGGGAATGCCAACATTTTCTATAAGAATAAATCTTTAGTTGCTAGAAATGTAAATCTGAGTATAATGTGTAGATACACCGTACAGGTTTTCCTATTAATCATTGGATCCATAATTTTATTATTCTTCTATACTGATACATTTAAACAGAGAAAAAAATAATATGAGAAATGTGACAGAGATTTCCTCTCTCACTCTTGTGGGTCTATCAGACCATCCACTGACCATGAATGGACTTTTTGTGCTCTTCCTTCTCATCTATCTGATGACTCTTATCACAAACCTTCTTATTTTTTTCTTGGTCCTCACTGACCACCATCTGCACAACCCAATGTATTTTTTTCTTGCCAACTTGGCATTTCTGGACTTGTCCTATTCATCAGTGATCGCACCAAGGATGCTCTTTGATTTGGTCACAAAAAGACGATCAATATCCATTCCTGCCTGTATAGCCCAAGTCTTCTTCTACCTCTCCTTTGCTTGCTCAGAATTTTTCTTGCTCTCGGCTATGTCCTACGACCGCTATCTTGCCATTTTTCACTCTCTACATTACACACAAATGATGTCTTGGAGGGTCTGTGCTCGTATGGCCTCTCTGATCTGGATTGCAGGATTTTCTCTCTCTTTGGTCCATACTTTACTTTTGCTCAGGTTGTCCTTCTGTAGAACAGCGTCCATCCACAGCTTCTTTTGTGACCTTCCACATTTGATCCAAATTACATGTACTGACCCCTTCATAAATATGTTGGTCATATTCTTAGTAGGTGCTAGTTTTGGATTAGGAATTATTTTCATGACCTTCCTTCCCTATGTCTATATTCTAAGTACCATTCTCAGAATCCATAGCAAGACTGGAAAGATGAAAGGCTTCTCCACCTGCACATCCCACCTCACCGTGGTCTCCATCTTTTATGGCTCTATACTTTTTATTTACTTGGTCCCCTCCTCCAGTGATATGGTCAATTTAAATAAACTGTTTTCAGTCATATCTGCCCTCATTAACCCATTGCTGAATCCTCTGATCTACAGCCTGAGGAACAAAGATCTCATGGAGGCACTTATGAGGTCTTATTATCGCTTAAAGTCAATCCAGGCTTCATTCTGAAAATATCATTGTGAAATTTTACACTTTTTTGTATTTCTAGGCCATTTTTAGTCAGTTTAAAACTTCAGAATTGTCCTTTATAAAACGTAAGCATGTCAGGGGCTCATATAAATGTACTTACCCTGGCATGGCCAGGGGTCACTGTACCCCACAGACCAAATGTAGGGGTTTCAATCTGCTTTGGTAACTTCAAAATAACTCTGTGAATAATTTGAGCACCAATTATGTAAGTTTTTATAAATACCCAGATCAGATTCTTTAAAAGCTGACAAACATAGAATTAAAAAAAAAGCAGTTTTAGTTTAAATAATAAACAACGTATAATTAACCACTTACCAACCTGAAGGTTTTCCAGCTTTAGGACCAGAGCACTTTTTGCGATTCGGCGCTGCGTCGCTTTAACTGACAATTGCGCGGTCGTGCGACGTTGTACCCAAACAAAATGTGCGTCCTTTTTTCCCCACAAATAGAGCTTTCTTTTGGTGGTATTTGATCGCCACTGCGTAATTTCTGATAACCGCTATAAACAAAAGAAGAGCGACCATTTTGCAAAAAAACCCAAATTTCTTACTTTTTGCTAAAATTCAAATCCAAAAAAAAATATAAAAAAACATTTTTTTTCACCGTTTTTGGCCGATTTATATTCTTCCTCATATTTGTGATAAAAAAATCGCAATCGGCGTTTATTGATTTGTTTGCGCAAAAGGGGCTGCGTTTACGGATGGTGAGAATTCATTTCTGGGGTTTTTATTTATTTTTTATTTTTTACTAGTAATGCGGGCGATCTGCTATTTTTAGCGGTACTGCGATATTTCAGCAGACATGTCGGACATTTTTGACACTTTTTTGGGACCAATGACATTTATTCAGCGATCAGAAATTTAAATGTCCACTGATTACTGTATAAATGTCTTTGGCAGTGAAGGGGTTAACCTGCAGGGGGCGCTCTAGGGGTTAACTGTGTTCCCTGGGTGTTCTTACTGTGGGGGGGTTGGGCTAACATGGGCATGAGAGATCTAACTGATCCCAGTGACAGGGATCAGTAGATCTCTCATGCCCCACTGACAGGGCAGGGAACCACCGTGTTTACATCGGCAGTTCCCCGTTCTTTCCCTGTAGCCGCTCATCGCGGCTCGCCGGCAGACATCGGGTCCGCCCGAGCCGCGGGCACACTCCCCAGGAGTGCGGCGGTTGCGCTTCTGCGCGCGCCCCCTGGTGGCTGATTGCAGATCGCCGCTTATTTACAGCGATTCGTGCTCAGCATCCCCACGGCACGCGGTCGGGAAGTGGTTAATACTATTAAAAAAAAAAAAAAAAAGACAAATTATTTTCTCCTTTGTTAGATCTTTATGGTTCATCAACAATATATTGTACTGAATGAATGCATGGGTGGGTGATCATTCCTTAGACCAGTGGTTCTCAACTCCTATCCTCTGGACCCACTAACAGGCCAGGTTTGCAGGATAACTGAAATACATCACAGGTGATATCATTTGCTGCTCAGTGATTGCAGCATTCTAGTCTGCATCTCCTCAAGGTAATACTTAAAATCTGGCCTGTTGGGGGGTCCCGAGGACAGGAGTTGAGAACCACTGCCTTAGACGAAATAGCGTTATACGCAGATGATACCCTACTTTTCCTAAGGGACATTCTTTGGTAGCCATTTTGTCTCTCATATAGGAGCTTTTCAGGTTTTATTAATTACCTTGCACTCTGTGCTGTTATACTTAGACCTTGTCACTGAGCCATTACCTGGCATTACTAGCCAGATAAAGATTGTCTCTCCTCATTTAAATACTTGGTGGTAGTGGTGTCTCCTACTATGACAAATTGTATTCACCTGAATTTCCAGCCACTACTCCTTAAAATGTAAAATGAAACTAGTGCCACTTGGTATAAGCCACCATTATCTGTCGTTTGGGAGAGCTATCCTTATTAGAATGGTGTGGATGGGGGCGCATGCGCGATGCGGAGCTGAGCTGTCGCATCTGATCGGAGCTCCGCCGGACCTGATCCGCCTATATCACCCTGCGGGCGTGCAGAACGACATCACGGATCCGTTCTCGCATATTATAGTGTGAGAAAGCCTGTGCATGCCTGCGGGCAAGAAGAGATCTCCCAAGAGACAGCCACAGCCACACAATTTAACTCACTACCTTCTCCGCTCAGCACAGAAGAGAAGCATAGCTCAAAATGGTGGCAAGGCCCAAGCCTCTTCCGGATCCTCAAAATCCCAGATGCTGCCTGGAAATCACAGTGAGTACTCTCCCCACCTCACTAAAGAGGATGTAGACGCCAGCCTCACAGTGATTTATGAAAAATTAGCAGACAAATTTCAAACTGAAATCGCTAAATCAACTAGCGCCCTTACTCAGGAAATATCAGCCCTTGGTAGTAGAACAGATGTGCTGGAAACTAAGCACGATGAACTCTCATTAGCTCACAACGATCTCAGAAGAGAGTTTGAGACCCTCTCAGATAACTTTGCGTTTATGCAAACGCAATTAGAGGACCTGGAGAACAGAAATAGACGCAATAATTTGCGCATTCGCGGGATCCCAGAAACCACAACAGATCTGATGCCAGCAGTCCTAAAAATTTTTCAGAAATTACTACCTGATAAAAACATTAATGATTTTATATGTGACAGAATTCACAGGGCCCTTAGACCCAAACCTCCACCAGAAAAACCTCCCAGGGATATAGTAATGTGCTTGAAAGATTTTCTTATTAAAGAAGATATCATGAGAGCATCCAGGAATACCTCTAACATTGAATTGGATGGGGCAAAGATCCAGATCTTTCCCGATATTTCACAAGCGACTCTGGAAAGAAGGCGCAAGATGAGGGAGGTCACTTCTGTCCTGCAGAGTGCCAGAATACGATATAGATGGGGATTCCCTTTCAAACTTACTGTCCCACACAATGCAACAATCGATACCGTTTTCAACCTAGAAGAAGGAAAGGATTTACTTATCAAACTGGGTCTCCTAGATCAGATTCATCCTCAGGCCCTTTCAGGCACACCAAGACCATCCCCTATTTGGAATACGCCAGCAGCCAGAGGTAATCAAAGAAGATGGCGACAACCCTTCAGGGACCAAAAAGCATAACTTTTCAACATACTTTATTTACTCCTTGTTTTTCTTTTTTTTTTTTCATGGATAACTTTTCATCATCTTAAAATCTCTTTATATCCACTCTGATCTTATTTCTCATTTAAGAGCCCTGGACAGAGCAAGAGGGAACACAGAAAAGAAGTACCAGCTCCAAAGTAAAATATCACATACATTTAGTTATACGCTCTGTCCTATAATAGTTTTTCAATGGATATATTGTTTTTTTTTTTTTTTACATTGGTCACTAGATCTCGCTATTGCATCATTTCTCACTGAATTTATCATTGTTCCGAGACATGTCATTTAATGTTCTCTCCATAGATGGGAGCAACCTTCTTCTCCTTTTGTTTTGGTGCTTTAATCAGACTAAGAGCATTGGAGACATGGCACTTGTTTGACTAGAAGGCCCTTTCTCCCTTAAGGAACACTTATCTGGAACAATCACCTACAGTTCTAATACTTTTGTGGCCTTTACATGTTATACGAATCTGGGCCTAGTGGGTCTAACACTCATAGTAGACAACATTTGAAAGCTGATACTTCCCACTTTGGTCACTAGATGCCGCTGTTACATTAGTTTTCATTTTTCTCATTGCATTTTATTGTTTATATTTTTACACTCTTCCTGTTTATTGTCATCTCATGTTCCATGCTTACTGAGAGACATGTTCCCGCTCTCCATAAGAGCTCTCCCATCTCACAAAGATCACTCATTTTTGTCTTTTAATCATTCCTCCATAATCATTCTAGGTTATAATAAGCTATGCCACATATGTCAAACACAAGGCCCGCGGGCCGAATGCGGCCCTCCAGGCCTTGTCATGTGGCCCTCGCACCCAGTTTTGCAGCCGGAATGTGGCAGAACTCCATTTTGCCACCTCCAACTTTCACCCTCTGCTTCCGCTCCCTGCAAGGTGAGACAAAGCTGCCTACAAAGGGAGGTAGTAGAGCCAGGCAAGGTAGAAGTGGGTTGGTGTTGCACATTGTGCATAGCGCACCCCTATACCCTGCATTCTGTACACTGCACACCACTGAACTTTGTTTGCAACACACTCCTGAACCCTGCACTCTGTACATAGCATAAACCTCAGTTCTGCACTCTGCACATAACGTTCTCTTGAACCCAGCACTTTTTACGTATCGCACCCAAGATACAACCGGCCCTTTTAGGGCAACCATACGGCTAATGCGGCCCTCGATGAAATGGAGTTTGACACCCCTGAGCTATGCAATGTCTGATAAACACCTGACTCTTTACATTTACATATTGTATACTGAAAACAAAACCCATTCTCTGTCTTTTTATCTTTATATAAGGTTTATGGCGGATTTACCGGCGCATGATTGTTTCCCCCACTCGACCCAGGTCTTCCGCTATGTCGTCGCTACCTGCTGTGGGTCATATTTACCTCGCGGTTGGTGAGTGGATGTATGTGGATGGCCGGGGCCGACTTGTGGACGTTTGTCCACCGTTGGTAGATGTTTTTTGGACCATCCTTTTTTTTTCTAAGGATGGTCTCCTTTGTTACTTGTTTTGATTATATTGTTTTCCTTATGGTTCTGTTTTTAATTTTATTTGGAAGGTTAAGATGGATCATTTCCATCCATATACTATTCTATCCTACCTACTGGCACAACAAAAAGCTAATGACATATTTCAAGTTATATACACTTATTTTGCACGCATACAGTCAAAACAAATACACACAAATTCAGATAAAGTCAAATTTATTATTTTTACCCCCCAATCACAAGATAACACTCAAGTGTTGCACCTTTTTAATTCTATTGAGGAAAGCCAACAAGAAATCCAATCAATCATCACCTACCCACACATATATTAACCCACACTTCAAAAAATGGTCTTAAAAGTTATTTCACACAATGTGCAGGGTTTTAACTCTCCACATAAAAGAAGAAAAGCTTTTCGTCACTATAAAAGGTTGGGAGCAGACATCATACTGATGCAGGAAACGCATTTTTTAACTGACAAACACCCCTGCTATTTTGATAAATCTTACCAACAACATTATTTCACTTCTTTTATTAATAAAACCAGAGGAGTTGCAGTGTTTATCCGTAACACTCTGATATTCGATATCCAAAACATATATAGAGACCCTAAGGGCCGGTTCACACTGAGGCAATCCGACTTCGGGGCGACTTTGCTAGGCGATTTGAAAAGGCGAAGCGGCGCGATTGCGAAGCGATATCAGGCGATTTTAGGCGATTTCAGGTGATTTCAACACGAGTACCTGGGACATGAGAGGGGTGTCTTCAGGCAAAATTATGTTTTTCTTCCTGGAAAGTCGCTTCTTCATAGACGGGGATCCGACTTGGAAGCGAACTTTCATTGACTTCTATGGGCTCAATTCGCCTAGAAGCCGCTTGAAAATAGTACAGGAACCTTTTTTGGAATCGCTTTGGACTTGAGTAGCGCATATTAAGACGGCTCCATTCATTCCAATGGGATTTCTGATGTCAGGCGATTTGAGGCGAATTGGGGCGACACAAGTCGGATCGCAAATCGCCTAGGATCGCCTCAGTGTGAACCGGCCCTAACAGTCGTTATATTATTCTAAAAGGAAGTATAAACAAAAAAGCAATCACTATAGCATCTATATATGCTCCTAATGAAACACAAGCAACCTTTTTCAAAGACTTCTTTAATACTTTAAGCAAATTTTCTTCCCCTCATCTTATAATAGGAGGAGACTTTAACCTTACCTCTAACCCTACCTTAGACAGAAGCTCCCATACACTCTCATCTAAAGCCTTCCCTAAATCTCTATCAAGATCTCTGAATGATTTTCAATTAATAGATACATGGAGAGCTCATAATATTGGCAGTAAGGCTTTCACATTTTATTCACACCCACACGACAGCTACGCAAGACCTGATTATATTTATACTTCCCCTGTTATAATGGCAAACTCTCCTAAAGCAGAGATCCACCCTTGCTCATGGTCAGACCATCTCATTGTATCATTTGACATATCCAACATAGGCCTAAAACACACAATATACAATTGGCGCCTTAATGATTCCATGTTATCTAATCATACCATCAAAGAACAAATGGACAACAATATTAAAGAATATTTTATCACCAACAATACAGAAGATATTTCCCCGCAATCAATCTGGGTTGCGCATAAGGCTGTAATCAGAGGCCACTGTATAAAAATAGCATCTAACATTAAAAAGGCAAAATCTAAGAACATTAAAGAACTCACAACAGAACTTCATGTATTATACAATAAACTCGGCCACTCCACAGACCCTAATATAACCTTACAAATTAAAAAAAAAAGAGAAGAACTAGATTCTCTATTGTCCTCGGACACAGAGAAAGTTCTTAGATTTTCAAAATCCAAATTCCTGCTCCATTGTAACTCTATGTCTACAATGTTTGCCAGAAAACTCAACCAACATAACAAACCTTCTCACCTATATAAATTAAAAGATAAGAATAATACTTGAACCTCTCACCCTCAAGAAGTCTTGGAGATCTTTACAAAATTTTATACAGATCTCCTCTCATCCCCCTCTTCCCAACCTAGTCCAGAGGCTCTATTCTGGCTAGATAAAATTCCTATCCCTACTCTTACAACAACGCAAACAGATTCCCTTAGTATCCCTTGCACAGAAGAGGAAATCAGCAATATTATCAAAAGCTTAAAAACCTCCACAGCACCTGGCCCAGATGGATTCTCTTCAACCTATTATAAAAAATTTTCCCATATACTTTCTCCTTGGCTTACTAAACTCTTCAATCATATTCTACAAGGTGGCCAATTCCCAAAAGAAATGTTACTGGCAAACATGTCTCTGCTCCCAAAACCCGATAAAGACCACACTCAACCCCAAAATTATCGGCCTATTTCGGTGCTAAATAATGACATCAAGATATTTGGCAAACTCTTAGCCAACAGTCATCACCTCTTTAGTAAACCCAGACCAAACCGGTTTTATCCCAAGTAGACAGATAACAGATAACATTAGATTAGTTTCCAACATTATCCAAGATGCTAATTTAAAACAAAAGTCTACTTATCTCCTTAGTCTTGACATACACAAGGCCTTTGATAGTGTTGATTGGTCATACTTATTAAAACTACTTCCCAAATTTGGTATCCCAGATAAATTTATCCATGGCTTTGCCGCCCTATATCATCATCCGCAGACAAGAGTCAAAATACCTGGATGCAACTCTATATTCTTCCCTATAGGAAGAGGAACGAGACAGGGCTGCCCCCTCTCTCCTCTATTATTTGCCCTTGCTCTAGAACCATTAGCCATAGCAATAAGAAATAATAACAATATCCAAGGCTATAAAGTGGGCTCAACAGAATTAAAATTATCTATGTATGCGGATGATGTACTTCTTTTCCTAACAAACCCGCTTAACTCTATCTCTGCACTTGAAACAGAACTACAAATATTTCAAGAACTCTCAGGCCTGGGTGTTAACTTCAGTAAATGCTCAATTATGGGCATAAATGCTGATTTAGACATAATATCCCAAATTAAAAACCTCAATCTAAAATGGTGCCCGGATATGTTTAAATACCTGGGCATTAATATAACTCCCTCTTACAATACCCTTGCCTGTAATAATTACAATCCACTCTTTAACAAAGTGTCAAATATAATCAAGTCATGGACTTCTTTCCATATCACCTTCTTGGGGAGGTTATGCGCAATAAAGATGATAATCCTCCCCAAGTTGTTATTTATCTTTCGCGCTCTTCCTGCCTTAATACCCAAAGGTAAAATAGAATATATACAACGACTTATAAATAACTTCATCTGGTTTAATAAGAAACCAAGATGTAGCAATGAAGTTTTATATAGACCCCAAACTCAAGGCGGTTATGGTCTCCCCAATTTATGGCAGTACTATTTGTCAGCCAGATTCTCACAAATAATTCAATGGTATGCTGAGTCAAAATGGATTCCCTGGATAAAATTTGAACAATTGACAGTTCAACCTTATTTCCTAGAAGGACTAATGTGGTCTAACTTAGTTCGACACAACACACTTTCAAAACATAACAAAATAGTCACCCATTCTTTACAATTATGGTCAAAATATGGTCATAACCTTTGCTCCCCATCTACACCTCATTTACTGGCCTCATTCTTGGGTGACCCTCGCTTACCACAGGCATTTGAGAATCCCACAGCCTTTCACAAATGGATTGATTTGAAACTTACAAATTTACAAGCTCTCTCCACACAATCCATTTTTAGCACATTTGATTCCATACAAAATAAATTTAAATTCCCTATTTCTGAACATCATAACTGCTCCACCATTAAGGATTTTTATTCCAAATATTATGCTCTCACAATTCCTCCCATTGGGAACATTGTGGAGAAACTATGTATATCATCCCCGAGACAAAGAGGCCAAATATCAATTATATATAATCACTTTAGTGATCAGGTCACATCTTCTAAGACTAAATACATGACCCAGTGGGAGACAGACCCAGATTGCTCATTCTCACTTAAAGAGTGGTCAATCATGATCCTTAATTTAAATAAATGCTCATGTTCAACGTCTTTTAAAGAAACACCACTGAAGGTGTTCACTAGATGGTACATGACTCCGCCTAGAATCCACTTATACTACCCAAGCGTCTCCCCTGGGTGTTTTAGAGGTTGCTCAGACCACGGTACAATCCTACACACATTCTGGGAATGTAAATTACTAAAGCCAATATGGGACTCAGTTAACCGAATTATAGATAAACTGGCTAGTAAACATATTACTTTGACGCCACAACGTTGCCTTTTATTCAGTAGATTTCCTGATCTTGATAAATATCAGAATATTTTAGCGCATACTTTGTGTAGTGCCACACAATGGATGATTGCATTTAATTGGAAATCATCCACACTTATTTGGCAACAAATCATACACAGAATGTCCATTATTAAATCAACAGAAAATATTCATCATACCCTGAAAGACTCTATGCACATCTTTAATAATAAATGGGATCAATGGGATCTTCTTAATATATAATCTGTTAAATAGTCAATTTTGATATGTATGCTTTATTGGTACATTTTTTATATCTTATATAAGTCTATAATACTATTTTACTTATCCCTATGTAACATAAATTATGTTATATAAACTCTGGATTTTGTATACAACCTTCCAATAAAAACGTTTGTAAACAAAAAAGAATGGTGTGGATGCCCCAACTCCTTTACATACCATGTTTCCCTGAAAAGAAGCCCGGGTCTTATATTAATTTTGGCCACCAAAAATACAGTAGGGCTTATTTTCGGGTTAGGGCTCGCCATTAAATGTGTTGTCTTCTCTCCCCCTCTCCCTGCCAGTGTGAAGTGAAGTAAAAGTGGTTGTAAACTGATAGAATCCCACTAGAGCAGTATATAATGAAAAAGGTGTGTGTGTCTCTGTAATCCATAGTGTCACATACCTTCTTACAGCGCTGATCTGAGCTTCCATAGACCGCCTGAGCTCTCTCCTCTGCTATCAGAGCATTGAGGGGGGGACCAAGATCCCCCACTAACAGGCTGGAGAAGAGGAGATCAGCTGAGCCCTCTCTGCATTTCCATAGCCCGCTGTGCTCCCAGGATTGTAGAGGGAGTGGGCCAAGATCCCCCACTAACAGGCTGGAGAAGAGGAGATCAGCTGAGCCCCCTCGGCACTTCCATAGCCTGCTGTGCTCCCAGGATTGCAGAGGGAGTGGGCCAAGATCCCACACTAACAGGCTGGAGAAGAGGTGATCAGCTGAGCCCTCTCGCCACTTCCATAGCCCGCTGTGCTCCCAGGATTGCAGAGGGGGGAGGGGCCAAGATCCATCGCTGACAGGCAGGTGAAGAGGAGGAGATCAGCTGAGCCCTCTCTGCATTTCCATAGCCCGCTGTGCTCCCAGGATTGTAGAGGGAGTGGGCCAAGATCCCCCACTAACAGGCTGGAGAAGAGGAGATCAGCAGAGCCCTCTCGCCACTTCCATAGCCTGCTGTGCTCCCAGGATTGCAGAGGGAGTGGGCCAAGATCCCGCACTAACAGGCTGGAGAAGAGGTGATCAGCTGAGCCCCCTCGGCACTTCCATAGCCTGCTGTGCTCCCAGGATTGCAGAGGGAGTGGGCCAAGATCCCGCACTAACAGGCTGGAGAAGAGGTGATCAGCTGAGCCCTCTCGCCACTTCCATAGCCCGCTGCGCTCCCAGGATTGCAGAGGGGGGAGGGGCCAAGATCCATCGCTGACAGGCAGGTGAAGAGGAGGAGATCAGCTGAGTCCTGAGTGGCGCTGTACCAAAGGTACCCGACTACAGATTAGACCACAGAAACAAACACAGTCTACACCATGCAATACCGTAACATTGAGCGTTCTAGCAGTTTACAACCACTTTAAACTAGGGCTTATTTTCGGGGTAGGGCTTATATTGCAGCCCTCCTTGAATATCACACTAGGTCTTATTTTCAGGGTAGGTCTTATTTTCAGGGAAACATGGTATTACACATCTCTCCACTCTGGATACCTCAACGACTATTTTGGTAGTTTTGTTCAGAGACCTTATATGAAAACGTAGAAACACCAGAATCCATCTAAGTACTTTACAGTTACCTAAAGATGGTGGGGGATTGCTGGTCCCCAATGCCCCAGCCAAACTGTATTTTCTTGGTAGGCAGTGGGGGGGGGCAGATGGGCAGACCTACTGATGGTGGGGGAGAGGATGGCATAGGCTCCTACCTTAACTGGAGGGTACATACCAACAGGTCCTACCCATTGTGTATAGATGAAGGGTACATGCCAACATGTCCTACCCATTGTATAGAATAGATGGAGGGTACATACCAGCATGTCCTACCCATTGTATAAAATAGATGGAGGGTACATACCAGCATGTCCTACCCACCCAACATGTCCTAGTCACCTTTTTATCTAATGCATAAACAAACCTGGATCCATTCAGGATCAAGTAATTCTCTGGACCCAAAAGGAATATGTTATTACATACAACAGAATATGTAAAAATGAATTAAAAATGAACATCAGGTTGCAAAGGAGTATATGGCAAATCCCCAAAAACCTTCATATATATATTAATAGTAAAAAGGTCAGGTAAAGGGAATTTTGTCTTATATCTTACTTGCGTAGAGTGACAACTGTTAAAATGTCTATCCTTCCAAAACTACTTTTTTTTCAGGCCCTTCCTTTGTGTGTTTCTAAATTCACTATAGATCACATTCAATTGGATATTAATAAACTTGTCTGGCTTCATAAAAGACCCAGATTCCACGAACACCTCTTATGCCATTCTCAGCGTTCTGGTGGCTGAGGCCTCTGGCATTATTACCTGGAAGCTAGAATGGCCCAATCAGCTGAATCCACACCCCCAACATTCCTTGGTTGCATTTTCATTCTTACCTTATTATTCAGTCTTACCTTATTATTTCTACTTTGGGCCAAATCAGTGCATTATAAGGACTTATAAAGTTGGTTAATGAAATAGTTCCCAACTCCCTTTACCTTTGTTAGCAGTACCACAAAAATGATGACCCGGCCTCGCCTATCTCACATCTGATATCCTACTTAAGTGATCCCACTTTCGCACCGGCCTTTCATTGAACGAATAATTATTCTTGGTGGCTTCACAACTCCATATTTACCTTACAAGATCTCCAAGACAGCTCAATCTTTATAGATTCTCTCAAATTGCAGAAAAAAGGGGAGTCATATCCATTCTATACCAATATTTGAAGAGCCTTCACCTGTCAGATAAAACAGCCTCACTGATTTATTCGGAGACCAACAAAGGAGTAGTTTTTTTTCCCCATAAAAGCTTTATTGTAGTATCCCAAGTATACATTACAGATACACGGGAACAACATAACGTGCCTAGTAATACAAACATATGGGGAAATGCACAGCAAGGATGACATCGGACAACGAGATTCCACACAAATATTACCTGAGTGGAATCATTTTGTCACCATGGTAAAAGGGAAGAATGGAACTGATTAACTGATAAGAAGGTCTATGTCACCCACATAAGTAAAATAGCAGATATTTATGGTTGCAAACTCTGAAGGTTGTGCCTAATCACTACCATCTCTATACCATCTGTAAGGTAATGCTAAATAAATTCATTAAAAAAAGGGGGGAGGGGGAGGAATAAATTAGGAAGCTTGTTATGGAAGAAGATGGGTGGGGGAGGAGAATATTCGTAGTGTACAGTAAAACAAGAGGTCATCCAAAGCACCAGGTACTGTATCTCTACTCTCCTTCCCACAGCACAGCTGACAAGGAGCACTGTAAAAAAAAGGGTTAATTATCCCGGATTAATGTTCTCACTAAGGTCCTATGTGGTTGCCCTGCTGGAAATCCTGGAGAGTAATTGCAGAGATCGATTGAAATAATGTTATGGTATGTAGAGGTTGTCTGGAAATATATCCAACATGCCCAAGTAGTTGAATACTTAGACAGTTTGTCATAGGCAAATGTATGAATTCTTCCATCTCAGCAACATTGTTTATTTTCTGGAACCATTCTCTCCTGGAAGGGATACAATGAGATTCCCAGTGTGTTGGCACACAGAGCCTAGCTGCATTTATCATATGCTTTGCTAAGGACTCTTTATAGGGTCTATGAGAGACTCTTGTGTAGTGAAGTAGATAAGAGGCGGGGAGTATTCCACCAGAAGCATGGACACCACCATGACTGCGTTGTGAACTGCTCACCAGAAATGTTGGATCTCTGGACAGGACTATTAGATGGGAAACAGTGAGCCTTCCTCTTTCTCAAAGCGCTAAGAGTTGAGAGTTTAATGGGGAGATTTTGTGGAGTAAGGTACCATCAGGACTGTATTTTATAGCCACATCAAGGGATCCCTTATGGACCCTCAAATTTCTAGTGGTCCAATCTTCTTCTAAGAATTTCCTGTCTAGGATAGGTGTGGCTTTTACCCCCTGAAGTGGGGATGTGAAGCTCACCAACTTAAGTAAATGCACAAAATTGCTTGCAGTCTGCAAAACAGCCATAAAATAACACAAAATGGTAGATGACCCCTCAAAAACTTCACACAATTATTCAGCATCAGGCACGGCCTATTCTTTGATGCGGTAAAGCATGGCATGATGGGAAATTACGTTTTCTGGATGTCCCAGGAAGTGTGGGCTTCCAAAGTATTTTTAAAAAAGTGTGAACAAATGTGTTCAGTTTCTAAGCTGTTATAGATGAGCCTCTTCCTTCCTTCCATTAGCCCACATATCTGAGACAATCAAGAGAAGGATGATCCGTGTCTTTGGGAGATTTATCTAAACTGAACAGTCCGCTTGCTGGAGAGGAGTAGTATATGGAGGAGTCTGAGGAGTGCATTACCCCTGTTGGCTGACATCTGTGTGAGCGCTTACGATCTTACTTGAGTGCCTACTTGAGATCCAACTGTTCTGGTAAGTGGCTCTGTTTATATGTGAGGAGCGCCTGATAAAACATTGGGGTTTATTTACTAAAGGCAAATCCAATTTGCCCAACAAGCGCAAAGCTAGTGCTCCACAAGTGCACTTGGAAGTGCAGTCACTGTAGATCCGAGGCGGACATGCAAGGACAATAAAAAACAGCATTTTTGCTTGCACACGATTGGATGATAAAATCAGCATAGCTTCCCATCATTTCAGATCTTCCCCTCAGATCTACAGCGACTGCACTTCCAAGTGCCCTTGTGGAGCAAAGTGGATTTGCCTTTAGTAAATAAACCCCAGTGTGTTCATTAATCACTTTGCACCCCTTGGAGTACCTATTGGACTTTTCCAAGTGTTATATTGTTTCTTTATTGCAGTGTTTCTCAAACTTTTATGTCTTGCGGCGCACCAAAAAGATCAAAACATTTTCGCGGCACACCTGAAAAGATTTTACAATTTTCGTAGTGAAGAACTTATTTATTTTTACTTATGTGTACTGATGGGGTATGCTCACACCTTGGCATCCAAGTGTACTCAGGACCCCTCCCCACCTCCATCCATTGAATGCCCCTGACAACTCATCCATACAGATCATGTGAACATCAAATCACAGCCAGTCATATCCTAAAAATATATTTCATTCCATTCCCATCAGCACTTTCTGAAATCTTATCTCACACATCTATAGAATGTATGTACGGCCTATCCCAAAGCCAGGACATGGCCCCCTCACAGCAGTGGGCTGCATGGGGAAGAGTTGGGACAAGCGTTGTCAACCCCAGCACTTCACACAGGCCGATGAGGCCACCTCGTCTCAGGCTCAGGCAGGACACTGGACAGGCTCCTCTCTCAGACTTCCAGTGCTCATGCTCCCTTCCCTCAGGCTCAGGCTGTGAGCCGTGATGCACTGGAGAAGATGGAGGGAGGTGGGTGAGGCTGGAGCCAAAATTGAGTCACTAGGCACGGTGTGGTGGATGGGGAATTTGAATCTGAATGCTGGGGCCTCTCCTCACTCTCTCCTTGCGGCCGCAGTAGAGGCCAATGGAGAATCGGACTGCTGCCCTGGATTAGGGGCTAATAATAAAAAACAAGCACCAGGAGGCCTGGGGGTTTTTGGGGGCCCACCCAGGGCTATAACACGGGTCAGCCCCCCTCCCAAAGCTTCCCACAGCACGCCTGCAATTCTCCTAGTGTGCCACGGCACACAGTTTGATAAACACTGCTTTAATGTATACATTTTCTGTTTGTGTTAATGGAAACATATTGATCCTGGAATTTACATATTTTGTACATAAGGTCTTAAGTCTATAGAAAGACGACTCCTCCTAACATTACTTCACATATCTCAGTATATCTCACGTTGCTCCATTTATAATTGTACATGTAGCCATCTGCTCCCTTGGGAGTAGCTGGTAGTAGTGGTTCACCTGATAGCTGCCCTCAATCCCACCACATCTCACACTTCTGTAGACACTGAACAGGCCGGCGCTTGTTTTTGTTTTTTTATTTAGGGGAAATAACTTGGATGGGGAAAGAGGGTGACTGTGGGATGCCCCAGAAATTATTGTACACAACGTCCTTATACAGTCCTGTATATGCACTCTTTCCCTGCAGACTATCCTTCTGCAGACTGTTACTCCTCACAACTCTCCAGCACTCAACTTGCTGACCATTTCTCCTACAGTTCTCTCTCCAGCACTGCTAGGTGTCCAGTGTGTCCCTGTACCTTTAAGGAGGGATGGGCTACCTCCAAGCCACCTGCCTTCATCTATCTCACCAGAATGCATGTGCTCCCACTGTGGAGTCTCTCACAATCCAGAGATAGGTCTGGAGGACGCAGGGATAGTGTTGAGCAAACCTGGACTGTAACGTTCGGGTCCGTACCGAACTTTGGGGTGTCTGGGACCCGGACCCGAACACGGACAATTCAAAAAACGTTCGGGTTCGGGTTCTGGTAGTTGATCACGCATGTTGAATAGCTGCAGGGCAGCCAATCAACAAGCGTTTCACTGGTTTGCCCTTAGAAGCCATCACAGCCGATAAGTTGTACGCACTAGTTGATGGTCTTGGGCTTGGGCTTGCAAAAAACTTAACAGGCACAAGCCCAGGCCCAGGGTCTGTGGGGTTTCAAGCCATGCCTGGGCTTGCAATGTCAGGTCCAAACGAGTTGTGATAGGGACGCAGGAGGTCTGGATAGAGACCTAACACTCTCTGAGGTGTCACCCTCGTGTACGTAAGACCACTCTATCTACTTCCGTCCACCGAACCTCCATCGGGTAGGGAGGAATTTCCATGTCCCTGTGTGACCTGTGGATCGTCACGACCTCTCTCTTGACATCCTCTTTACCAGTCGT
>BLSH010287504.1:154747-186820 GCA_018402905.1 Glandirana rugosa | reverse complement strand
CGGGTCTCCGTTTCTGTTCGACAGGAGACACCCTCCATATAGTAGACACAGGAGACATAGGGGGGTCGGTGCGAGGTCACTACGGGTGCTCGACGCAACCCACGGTGGGACGACGCTAGCTGTTCTCAGCGTTACTATACCACTTCTATGTCTCCTTGAAAAAACACTTCGGGCTATGATGGAAGAGGATGTGGCACAGGAGGATGAGGAGGAGGAGGAGGAGGAGGAAGAGGGGTAATTTCCACGGTTATCAGGATAGTCATGGTGGGTTCCTGCACCAGCATAGGCCAGGTCAAAAATATTCAAGCCAGGGCACAGTTCTGGAGGACGAGGAGGACGAGGAAGATGAGGAGGAGGAGGGATCGCAGCAGGGTGGCACCCAACGCAGCTCGTGGGCATCACTGGAGCGTGGCTGGGGGGATACAGAGGACACAGATGATATACCTCCCACAGAGGACAGCTTGTCTTTGCCTCTGGGCAGCCTGGCACACATGGCCGACTACATGCTGCAGTGCCTGCGCAACGACAGCCGAGTTGCCCACATTGTCACTTCTTCTGATTACTGGGTGGCCACCCTGCTGGATCCCTGCTACAAGGACAACGTGCCGTCCTTAATTCCCTCACTGGAGCGTGAGAGGAAGATGATCGACTACAAGCGCACACTGGTAGAGGCACTGCTGAGTGCATTCCCAAATGACACCGGGGCTCAGTGGAAGCACAAGGCGAAGGCAGAGGAGGAGGAAGAGGCCACCAACGCAGATGTGCCACCGCAAGCACCTCAGAAGACAGGGTTAGCATGGCCGAAATGTGGCAAAGCTTTGTCAGCAGCCCGCCACAACAAACAGCACCACCAGCCGATAGACAACGTCTTAGCAGGAGGCAGCATTTCAGCAACATGGTGCAAGAGTATGTGTGCACACGCCTACACATACTGACTGATGGGTCTGCCCCATTCAACTTCTGGGTCTCCAAATTGGCCACATGGCCTGAGCTTGCCCTTTATGCCTTGGAGGTGCTGGCCTGCCCTGCAGCCAGTGTATTGTTTGAACGTGTGTTTAGCACGGCAGGGGGCGTTATCACAGCCAACGTGGGCAAGCTTACCTTTATTAAAATGAACAGGGCAGGGATCCCACAAGACTTGTCTGTACCTTGTACAGAATAAACATTTAGACCGGACGCACACAGCCATTCGTATACTTGTTTTTTGAATAGGCCTCAATATTTTGGAGGCTACCCCAATTATAAACAAACAAAAAAAAAACAGTGTTGACTACCTCCTCTTACTCCTCGACCACCGCCACTTCCACCTACACTGCCACGGTCATGGCCTAGTCAACCTCTAGGCTCCTACTCCACATCCACCCCCCCTTCCCATTTTTTTTTTATTTGATTTTAATTTATTTTCCCTAACCCATTTTTTTGTAGGGCACTTGCCCTACCCTTACCCCCATTTTACTTCCTTTTGCAGCCCTCTAGCACTTGCCAGGACTTTGTTACAGCCATTTTTGTGCCTAAAAGTTCGGGTCCCCACTGACTTCAATGGGTTCGGGGTCTTGAATAAAGTTTGGGCATCGTTCGGTGCCCCACCCCGGACTTTTTCCAAAGTTCGTTCAGACCCTCCGAACCCGAACGTCCAGGTGTTCGCTCAACTCTACGCAGGGAGCCTTGCCGGGGCCCTCCAGCTTACACATGTATTAGCTAATGTGTGTAACCAATCTCCTGCTTTTAACGCATACTGTTAGACAGGTTAATTTGGCTGGTTTTAAGCTGGTTGGTAAGTTGAGCTTGGTTTTTTCTTTGCCTGTTTGTTGCTACTTGATTCCCTCCAACGCTCCTTACTATATAGACCAGTTATAGATGGAGGCAGTGGCTTACTTTTTGGACACTGAACTTAGTTTCCAGCTTGAAAGGAAATGTATCAAGCTTCTACTCCTTTCTCTTCACTGCAGCTAGCACATGGTGAGGCCTACTCTGTTTTAGCAGGACCTCAGGACCACGCATTACAGGCCAGGGATCACGGGCCCCTGAATATGTAGCTTAGTATGTTGGTGCTAGCCGGGCCTTTGATGGACTACAACTCTCAGCCCATGCCCATGCCTCTTCCAGGTCCCACCGACCTGCTTTTCCTCACAGTGACACTCCTCCATGACTGGCTCCCAAGGCTTCCACAGACTGTCTATTATTCCTCTCCCAGCCTGCGCCAGCACTTTCTCTTCCAGCTCCCAGGATCTGTCACTCACTGACTCCAGTGGAACACTTTAAAATATCTCAGTAGCACCTCTGTTGTTCTCCTGTTCCCTTGTGCGACTCCAGGAATCCCCTCCACTCCTGGCTGCACCGGAACCTCCAGGCCTCAAGGTCACCCCCATAGACTGGGGGCTACCACCCAGGTAGAGGCCTCCACAGCACCTCCTGCTACATCTCCTGACTTCCACCTGACAACTCCTCCCCGGCTGACCCAGCCCTGAGAAAGCCTGCCCCCTGCCAATCCAGTTTGGGGATTGGTCAGGGCTTCCCATGACACTCCAGATGATGACACCTCTGGTCCCACTTTTTCTCTAGAAAGTTCTAGTGAAGCAGAAGAAGGTAGGTGGATTTAGTGACATCATCTGTTGGACTGCCCCAGCCCTACCTGAGCCACTCCCCAAGCCCAGATCAAAACACTCAGGCCTGCACCTACAGTTAGGCCTGACTAAATTTTGCCTCTCTTAGCAAAAGCTCACTACAAAACGTACCTATTACTATGGGGGCGCTACATACAATTATTGTTGTACTCGAGCAGGGACATAATGGAAGGAGATATATTATGGATGGTTCAATAAAGAACACTTAGAAGGAAGAGGTCTTTAGTGTGCGGCTCCTACTCATCTATATTTACCAATATTAAGCAGAGATAGGCTTTTCGAGCCAGAACACTAAACACCCACAGAGGTTGCACGAGGTCCTAGTCTGGAGGGGTGCTGTATGCATTGAAGTTTGGAATATAAGTTCCTTCTATATTGTTTTAGAATACACTGTCCACTAGACAATAAGAAAAGTAGGTGACAAAAAGATAGAAACACTTTCAGTGGATTTTAAATTCATCTTTTAGACTGTTCTCAGTTATAGAAAAAACTTCCCAAAGGTGTTATAAATTAAATCTTAGGAGACCTTTATTGAGACTTTCAGCTTTGTGTTCTTACAACACAGCAGACTGCCCAGAGGGAATGCCAACATTTTATATAAGAATAAATCATTCGCTGGTAAAAATGTACAGATGTAAATCTGAGTGTAACGTGTAAGCACACCGTAATTTTATTACTGTGTTATAGTGATAAATTTAAACAAAGAAAAAAGAATGAATAATATGAAAAATATGACAGAGATTTCCTCCCTTACTCTTGTGGGTCTATCAGACCATCCACTGACCATGAATGGACTTTTTGTGCTCTTCCTTCTCATCTATCTGATGACTCTTATCACAAACCTTCTTATTTTTTTCTTGGTCCTCACTGACCACCATCTGCACAACCCAATGTATTTTTTTCTTGCCAACTTGGCATTTCTGGACATGTCCTATTCATCAGTGACCGCACCTAGGATGCTCTTTGATTTGGTCACAAAAAGCCGATCAATATCCATTCCTGCCTGTATAGCCCAAGTCTTTTTCTACCTCTCCTTTGCATGCTCAGAAATTTCCTTGCTCTCGGCTATGTCCTACGACCGCTACGTTGCCATCTGCCACCCCCTACATTACAAACTAATTATGTCTTGGAAGGTCTGCGCCCGTATGGCCTCTCTGGCTTGGGTTGTAGGATGTTCTGTCTCTTTGGTTCATACTTTATTTTCACTCAGGTTGTCCTTCTGTAGAACATCTTCCATCCACAGCTTCTTCTGTGACCTCCCACACTTATATCAAATCACATGTACTGACCCCTTCATAAACATTGTGGTCTTATTGATAGTAGGTATTGGTGTTGCATTAGGAATTATTATTTTGACCTTTGTTCCCTATATCTATATTTTTACTACCATCCTTAGACTCCGTGGCAAGACTGGAAAGAGGAAAGCCTTCTCCACCTGCTCATCCCACCTCACTGTGGTCTCCATCTTTTATGGATCCTTAATTTTTATTTACTTGGTTCCCACTTCCAGCAATATGTTCAATTTAAACAAACTGTTTTCAGTCATATCTTCCCTCATTAACCCATTGCTGAATCCTCTGATCTACAGCCTGAGGAACAAGGACCTCATGGAGGCACTTAAGAGGTCTTATTATCACTTAATCCAGGCTTCATTTTAAAAATATCGTTGTGAACTTTGACACTTTTTGTATTTCTGGCACATTTTCAGTTGACTATAAATTTCAGTAATGTCCTTTATAAAATGTAAACCTGTCAGGGGCTCTTACCTGTATTCACCCTCGCATGACCAGGGGTCATTGTCACTCACAGACCAAACGTAGCAGTTTCAGTTTGCTTTGTTTATCATCAGAATTACTATTTTACCTACAATATTTTTTACAAAGATTTCATTGCATCTATAAGGCCTTTAATGGGTAGAAAGCTGACAACTAGAAAACAATGTGAAAAAAATGTAATTTTAGATTGAATAATGAGCTTCATATTTTGCATAAAATAATATTATTCCAAATATTTTCACTAAATTATTTTCTCCTTTTTATTCCAAGTACAGGGACCCTAAATATGTTCAAGTTTTGATAGATATGTCAGAGTTGTAGGTTGATAAGTGTCCAATAGTTTGGTTTAGATGAATTGATTGGTGATCACTGATTCCTTACAGTATTAAAGAAAACATTTTTTTTTCAACCATTTGGACTTTTAGGTATCAAACAAGGCGATCAGGAAAGCTTTATGTAAAAATCATGGTTTTTCTTTTTTAGCTTTCTGAGGAAGCTAATCGTGAAACGCGTCATCATTTAGCTGCCTCTTTATCAAGCGGACCTGTATCCATTCAAGTAGAACTATAGGCCAAACTATTTTCATTTTGCATAGAGTAAGGGAGGGTTATAACTAGAGTTGAGCGAACACCTGGATGTTTGGGTTCGGCGGGTCCGGGCAAACTTTGCGAAAAAGTTCGGGTTCGGTACCGAATAGTACCCGAACTTGACCTCGGACCCCGAACCCCATTGGAGTCAATGAGGACCCAAACTTTTTGGCACAAAAATTACTGTAAAAAAGTCTTGGCAAGTGCTAGAGGGCTGCAAAAGGAAGTAAAATGGGGGTAAGAGTAGGACAAGTGCCCTACAAAAAAATGGGGATAGGGAAAATAATTTAAAATCAAATAATAAAAATAAAAATGGGAAGGGGGGGTGGATGTGAAGGAGGAGCCTAGAGGTTGACTAGGCCGTGACCGTGGCAGGGTGGAAGTGGCGGTGGTGGAGGAGGAGGAGGTAGCCAACACTTCTTGTTGTTTGTTTGGTTTTTTTTCTAATTGGGGTAGCCCCCAAAATATTGAGGCATATTCAAAAAAACAAGTATACCAATGGCTGTGTGAGGCCAGTCTAAATGTCTATTCTGCACAAGGTACAGACAAGTCTTGTGGGATCCATGCCTGGTTCATTTTAATAAACGTTAGCTTGTCCACATTGACTGTGGACAGGCGGCTGCGCTTGTCTGTGATAACGCCCCCTGCCGTACTAAAAACACGTTCAGACAATACACTGGCTGCAGGGCAGGCCAGCACCTCCAAGGCATAAAGGGCAAGCTCAGGCCAGAGAAATGCTGCCTCCTGCTAAGATGTTGTCTATCGGCTGGTGGTGCTGTTTGTTGTGGCGGGCTGCAGACAAAGCTTTGCCACATTTCTGCCATGCTAACCCTGCCTTCTGAGGTGCTGGCGGTGCCACAGCTGCGTTGGCGGCCTCTTCCTCCTCCTCCTCTGCTTTCGCCTTGTGCTTCCACTGAGCCCCCCGGTGTCATTTGGGAATGCCCTCAGCAGAGCCTCTACCAGTGTGCGCTTGTAGTCGTGCATCTTCCTCTCACGCTCCAGTGAGGGAATTAAGGACGGCACATTGTCCTTGTAACAGGGATCCAGCAGGGTGGCCACCCAGTTTTCAGAACAAGTTGCAATGTGGGCAACTCGGCTGTCATTGCGCAGGCACTGCAGCATGTAGTCAGCCATGTGTGCCAGGCTGCCCAGAGGCAAAGACAAGCTATCCTCTGTGGGAGGTGTATCATCTGTGTCCTCTGTATCCCCCCAGCCACGCTCCAGTGATGCCCACGAGCTGCGTTGGGTGCCACCCTGCTGCGGTTCCTCCTCCTCATGATGATCTTCCTCGTCCTCCTCATCCTCCAGAACTGGGCCCTGGCTTGAATATTTTTGACCTGGCCTGTGCCGGTGCAGGAACCCACCCTCCGAGCCACTTGTGAATGACTGGCCTGATAACCATGGAAATGACCCCTCTTCCTCCTCCTCATCCTCCTGTGCCACATCCTCTTCCATCATGGCCCGAAGTGTTTTTTCAAGGAGACATAGAAGTGGTATAGTAACGCTGAGAACAGCATCATCGGCACTGGCCATGTTGGTGGAGTACTTGAAACACAGCAATACGGTACAAAGGTCTCACATGGAGGCCCACTCGTTGGTGGTGAAGTGGTGCTGTTCCCCAGTTCGACTGACCCGTGCGTGCTGCAGCTGAAACTCCACTATTGCCTGCTGCTGCTCGCACAGTCTCTCCAGCATGTTCAAGGTGGAGTTCCACCTTGTGGGCACGTCACATAGGAGGTGGTGAGTGGGAAGGCCGAAGTTCTGCTGCAGCGCAGACAGGCGAGCAGCAGCAGGGTGAGAACGCCGAAAGTGCGCACAGACGACCCGCACTTTATGCAGCAGCTCTGACATATCCGGGTAGTTTTTTAGAAAATTCTGTACCACCAAATTCAGCACATGCGCCAGGCAAGGGATGTGCGTCAAACCGGCTAGGCCCAGAGCCGCTACGAGATTTCGCCCATTGTCGCACACCACCAGGCCGGGCTTGAGGCTCAGTGGCAACAACCACTCATCGGCCTGTTGTTCAATGCCCGTCCACAGCTCCTGCGCAGTGTGGGGTTTATCCCCCAAACATATCAGTTTTAAAACAGCCTGCTGTCGTTTCCCCCTGGATGTGCTGAAGTTGGTGGCGAAGGTGTTACGCTGAGCGGATGAGTGGGTGGTCGAGGAGGAGGAAGCGCTGTAGGAGGAGGAGGCAACAGGAGGCAAAGAGAAATGCCCTGCAATCCTCGTTGGCGGAATGACATGCGCCAAATGGCCAGCCGGCTCAAGCCCATCCGCCACTACATTTGCCCAGTGTGCAGTTAGCGGGATATAGCGTCCCTGCCCGTGCTTACTGGTCCATGTATCAGTGGTTATGTGGACCTTGCCACTGATGGCGTTGAGCAGTGCACACTTGATCTTGTCCCCAACTTGTTTGTGCAGGGAAGCAATGGCTCGCCTGGAAAAGTAGTGGCGGCTGGGAACCACGTACTGTGGGACAGCCACCGCCATCAGGTTTTTAAAACTGTCTGTGTCCACCAAACGGAATGACAGCATTTCAAAGGCCAGGAATTTGGAAATGCTGGCATTCAGGGCCAGGGATCGCGGGTGGGTAGGGGGGTACTTCCTCTTTCTCTCCAGGGTTTGGGAGATGGAGAGCTGTAAGCTTCCATGGGACCCTTTGGAAATGCTTGGGGACGGTGGCGGTGCTGTCACATGCTCTGTTTGCTGGGTGGCAGGTGACACTGTCACTGTAGAGGTGGAGGAAGAGGCCCAGGCAGCAGCAGAAGAGGAAGCAGGAGGAGGCCAAGACCTTTCTTGGATTTTGAGGTAATTATTCCAATGCAGCTTGTGCCTTGAATTTAGGTGCCTGGTCATGGGGGTTGTGCTCAGGTTGAGAACATTTATGCCTCGGCTCAGGCTATCATTGCACAGCTTGCAAATCACTTGTGTCTTGTCCTCAGCACATTGCCTAAAGAACTGCCACGCGGGGGAACGCCTTTGAGCTGCCTTTGGTGTGCCAGGTCCCTGGGTGCGGTGGGTAGTAGCAGGCCTACTGTCTAGGGGACGCTCGCTCCGCTTTTGCAACCTGCTTCCTCTTTTGCTGTGCTGGTGCCTCTGTACGACCACCACCTCTTCCTCCAAACTGCACACGTCACTCGCATGACCCTCATTCCATGTGGGGTCTAGGACCTCATCATCCTCCACATCATCTTCCACCCACCCTTCACCACTGCCCTCCTTGTCAGTCTTCACACTGAGGCAAGCTGCAGCAGTTGGCACCTGTGTTTCGTCATCATCAGAGACGTGCTGCGCTGGTGTTTCCATGTCCTCATCCTGCAACAGAAGTGGTTGGGCATCGGTGCACTCAATGTCTTCCACTTCTGGGGCAGGGCTATGTGGATGGCCCACGGAGAGCACACCAGGAGAGTCATCAAAAAGCATAAGAGTCTCTTGCATGACTTGGGGCTCAGACAGCTTGGCTAATTTACAAGGGGCTGAGGTGAAAGACAGGTGGCCATGGGGTTCAGGTGCCAACTCTGAGCTTTCATCAAGGGACCGGGAGGGAGACAATGTGAAGGAACTGGAGGCATTGTCAGCCACCCAATCTACTATCACCTGTACTTGTTCTGGCCTCACCATTCGTTGAGCGGCATTCGGGCCTAACATATAACCTTGAAGGTTCTGTCGGCTACTTGCACCTGAGGAAGGTGTTTCACTTGTGTGTGTAGCTGGCACAGATCGACCACATCCTCTCCTTCCAACAGGAGCTTCACCAACACAACCAACACCAGAAGCCCCAGCAGCACCACGACCACGTCCCTTATTTGACCCTCTCCTCATTCTACCTGCAAATGTACTATGTAGCACTATTTAAGTATTTATTAATACAAAAAAAATGAATAATACATTCTTCTTCTTCTACAGGAGCAGCAGGAACCTGACCCTATAGGAGTAGGTGATGATTTTAGAACAAGTATCTGTCCATTACAGGACCAACAGGAACCTCTCCCTTTAGAACTAGGAGATGATTATAGAACAATAATAATCTGTCCCTTACAGCAACAGCAGGAACCTGATCCTATAGGAGTAGACAATGATGTTAGAACAATTATCTGTCCCTTACAAGACCAGCAGGAACCTCTCCCTTTAGAACTAGGAGATGATTATAGAACAGTAATAATCTGTCCCTTACAGCAACAGCAGGAACCTGACCCTATAGGAGTAGGCGATAGTTTTAGAACAATTATCTGTCCCTTACAGGACCAGCAGGAACCTCTCCCTTTAGAACTTGGAGGTGATTATAGAACAATAATCTGTACCTTACAGCAACAGCAGGAACCTGACCCTATAGGAGTAGGCGATGATTTTAGAACAATTATCTGTCTCTCTAAGCAGTAGACTCTACCTAGTCCAGTCAGATCGTTCTGTAATGCAGGATGAGATCTGCAATAGACTCTACCTAGTCCAGTCAGATCGTTCTGTAATGCAGGATGAGATCTGCAATCTGTCCCTCAAAGCAGATCGTTCTGTAATGCAGGATGAGATCTGCAATCTGTCCTTCAAAGCAGTATTAGTAGTCTCTACCTAGTCCACAATCAGATCAATGAGATGTTATTATATATATCTGCAATCTGTCCCTCACAGAGCCGGCAGCATCCTCTCCCTACACTAGTCAGAGTCTCAGAGAGCATGTGACTGCAGCACTAAGTGACTCCAGCTTATAACGAGGCTGGGTCACATGATGCACTGGCCAATCACAGCCATGCCATTAGTAGGCATGGCTGTGATGGCTTCTAAGGGAAAACCAGTGAAACGCTTGTTGATTGGCTGCCCTGCAGCTATTCAACATGCGTGATAAAATACCAGAACCCAGAAGCTGAACCCGGACTTTTTCTCAAACGTTCGGGTTCGGATTCGGGACACAGACACCCAAAAGTTCGGTACGGACCCGAACTTTACAGTTAGTGTTCGCTCAACTTTAGTTATAATCCCTGTCAGTTCTTTTGCCATCTGTGTGCCATTAGAGACATTTATCTTCACTTCCTGTCCACAGCCAGTACAGGAAGTGAACAAAAATCCCTGCAAATTAAAAGAATCCATTTGAACCCCCTAGGCCAACAGAGCTAGTGTCCCCAATGGAAGATTCCTCCTCTATTACTGCTCTGGGGACAACCAAAAATTTGGGTTTTTCTTTAACTTTTGATGATAACGGTAAACAGGACTAATAGAGAAGGTGAATCTCCCTAATAGGGACACCAATAGAAACCAGAGAGGGCATCTAATCCCTCTCCACTCTGTCCAAAACTAAAAAAAAAAAGTTTTGCCTTTAGTTCTATTTTCACAATCAAGCAATATGCAAATAAAATTAATTAAAAAATATTAGACTGTGGTGGATTAAAATAGAAGTCCACCCTAAAACTAAAATCCCTGCATCTATAGACATCCACAATCTACCATTAACCTATCTAGCCCTGTAAAGAAGAAATCAGTATGCATACATTTTCTGAAACCGCTCCGACCCGATCTCACGCTGAGCTGTGGGGGCGGGTGCAGAGAACACGTCCGACAATGGGAGCCCCATAGTAAGTGTGACGGGATTCACTTTGGGCGGGGGGGGCCCATGGAACCCACAATCCCTTGCAGAGGTTGGGAAATGCTTGTTTCAGCTTCCCTATGCAACTCCTATGTCTAAAGTCACTCTGTGTCTATTAAGGGCACAGGGTGAGAAAGATGGACTCTCCCGGCAAACTGAACTTTAATTGTACTATAACTCCCGAACCTCCCCAAGCTCACTCGTATTGGATCTAGCTGAGTCTGCCAGACTATGGTACGGGGGGGGGGGGGGTATATTCACAGACTTGGGCCTGCAGGAGAACAATTACCCGTAAAACTCTGTGTTTTAATTTGTTCTTAAGTTATCCAGACAGAGCTGGTCACTAATTGGCTTTTGGCTTCTTATGCATAAGATATTCCTATGGAGGAGCCAGACTGGGTGAGGTGGTCATTGTTATGATAATAGGATTAGCCCTACTGTCCAAGGTGACTGTTGTCTGTAAGAATGGGAGTAGCCCTTACCTGATGGTTTTCTGTATAAATTCAGTGTGTTTCTCTAATAAAGCAGTTCTTAATAAAGCAGTTATTTCTGGTTTACTCCAAAGCTGATGTTGCCTAGTTATTGGGTTATAACTATGCTATAACTATAGCCAGACTTGTGGGTCTCGTGTTCGAGAGAGCTTGGGAGCAGCTTCTTGGCAGAAATACCCAACAGGGGATCTTGAGTCTGTCACATTCGGTTTGCAGCGTTGGGATGCTTCCTTGCGCCTGGAACATCCAAACTACCAATGGGACCTAAGATCGGGATTGTAGACTTTTGTCACCCCACCTGAGATATGGACTTGGCAACAGAATTCCCAGGGCTGCTGCGGATCGTCCTTTCAACATACACCAAGACTGTGTCTGCGGAAGAATACTTGGAGCTCAGGCAGCAAATTCAAGTAGGGCTATGGATTGAGCCCTCCAGGTCGCTGGTATACACCAGGGCAAGTGCTTTCCAACCCCAGAGCAATGGGCCAGTGACCAATGGGAGTTGTGGATGGCATTCCTGGGAGAGCAACCCCAGGAGCAATGTGCAACTGGAGGTCCAGAGTCCATCACAGTAAGTCTATGGGTGACGTCGCTTCCCCATTCATTTCCCAGCCATTGTCCTCTGCAGAGCTTCCGCCGCTGGAGATCGGGTCATTTTTTCTTTACGGGGCTAGATAGGTTAGTGTTAGATTGCGGGTTTCTATAGATGCAGGGATTTTAGTTTTAGGGTGGACTTACTTTAATAATTATCAATTATTTCTAGGCTAAAAATTTGTGGCTCTTGGATACTCAAATTTTCAAAAAGTCTATGCATTAAAAACTGCCAATCACGTCAGAGTTCAAGAAAAATAATAAGTGATATTATTCTTCTATCTCTGGTATGTGAAGGGATGTATATCTGTATGTACATGCATCCTGACTTAGTATGTACATTATGTGTGTGGTGGGGAGTGGGGAAGGCATCCTTTTAATTTTTAAATTCATTTAATAAATGTAACATATTATTCTCTTTTTGTATCATTTTACTTATTCTTTAACAAAAGTATTATTGAATGCTGGACAGGTAAACAATTACAATAAATTACATTATAGTTATAGTGTCATTGGCATAGATGACCAACATGAAAAGAAAAGAAGGGCACCAAGTCAATGTGAGTAAAAGCAATGAAAATTTCTTATATATCCACTTACATCTTACGTGGGGCACATTGTGGGTAGGGGGTCTTGTAAAACCCTAAATGAACAAAGTAGAGGCCATATAGGATTGGCCCTGCCCCTTAACAAAGAAACGGGTCAGAGGATTTCAGGGCATAGTTGGATACTACCGGTGGTTTGTAACCAACTTTGCCACCATTGCTGCACCATTGACTGAATTGAAAAAAGGCATGGAGTCAGCAATGATACAGTAGAATGCGGATGGCAAAAAAAGCTTTTTGGAAATCTAAGGCTGCATTGTGCCCGCATCCAGTGCTCGTGGCTTTTGTGGTGCAGACAAATACAACAAGTGAGAGCTTAGGAGCGATTCCTGTCTTAAGTTATCAATAGGGAGCACCCTGTGGTTTTTCTTAGTAGGAAACTGATGGTGGCTGAGAATACCTATGCTGGGGTGGGGGGAGAGTGTCTCAACATAAAGTGTTTCTGCTAGGCAGGAGATTCCTCCTGGTGTCAGTCTTTGCATCAATGACCTGAATGAGGCAAAACAAGAAGACCAATTCAAGGGTGACAAGGTTATATCTATTGCACCAAGAATTCAATTTAGTGGTAGAGCACAGACCCGAGAGGCAGCATGAAAATGCTGATGCCCTCTCTCAGGTGCATTGTATGGTGTTGAATGTTGCCTTCAACACCTTCGCATTTGGGGTGGGGGGATTTTTTGTCAAAGCTTAATTGAGGAAGCTGAAGTTAGAAGCTGATTGGCTGCCATGCACAGCTGCACCAGATTTTGCACTCTCCAGTTTTAGTAAATCAACCCCTATGTTTCACCGATATTTGGGTTTGGTCCCTTTAAGTTGATCACTTGTGTTCAGTTAGTGTACTTAGGGGTTCTTACCCATGCAGAGTGAGGGGTTCTGGGACAGTCCGATCACAGAGGAGAGGACTGACTTATAGTCCTCTCTGGATTGATAATGTCTTATTTGGGACTTGGAATTTTGTAGGTTGAGGGAAATATTTGGGTGGGAAAGGACCTCAACCCCTGATTACAGGGACAATGATCCCAAAGGGGTTAAGCCTACCTCCAGGAAGCAGCACTTAAAGACAAGAAGCCCTCAGAGCAGGTGTGGAGTAGTAAGGAGTTTAGAAAGGAGACTGAAGTGTCTGAAGAAAGAGTTTGGGGAAGTTCCATGCAGATGGTAAAGATTAGGTGCCTGGTGGACGAGACTGACTTATGCAGGGGATCACCTCTCTTGTGGCCTTGGTTCGAGGACCCCTGGTAGTGCAGACAGGGAGTTCAAGAGCACAAGGGGGCACAAGGGCTGGACTGGGTCACCTGGTGGTATGTGAAGGTCCACTGGAGCTCGTGCTAAGCAGAAGAATGGTGGTGCAATTTGGGTCTGTAACAGGCTGGCAATGCGGTACAGATGGAACAGGCAGGTGGGTGGTTGGGTACAAGCAAGGTTGGCAACGTGCGGGCAGCAAAGGTACAAGAGGATTAGGCAAAAGAATAGTCGTAGACAGGGGTCAGGGCAGGCAGAAAGCAACAAAGTCCAAGTAAAGCCTGGGTCACAGGTACAGGAAGGTCTCTCAGAGAGATCACGGGGGTCACAGGAACGCTGTAGAATGGACAGCACTTGCATCCCTTGTGCTGCCAGCTTAAATGGCCGCTATTGGCGCCATTGCCGGTGCATAGGAGCATGAGCATATGCGCACGGGCGTGTGCACATGCTACGTGCGCCCACGCATAGGCAAACCAATGACCCGGGATGGTTCCTTACAGGTGAGCTGCTGCCTCCACTGAGACTCCTAACTAGTTAGGGGCCAGAAATAAAAAGTAAAAAAAATATAGTGGGTGTGGCGCATCTACAAACTATGGGATAGATTTCAGCAATTTTTAGAGTTGAAAATGTTTTTATTGAAAACAGTAGGCACATTACATGAGTAAAGCAATGAGGGGGACATGCCACAGGTCCACTCCGTGGCTATCGCCCATAGCGGGACCAGGGACTACAAGCAATACATCATTGTGATTAACAGGGACAATTAAGAAAAACTTTACTTTGTTGAGAAAGAGCATTCTGAAATATGGAAACTGGTGCCGTACTTTTGATTGTGAGAAGAACGAAAAGGTAGTGAAGTAAGAAGAGATACAAGCATAGTAAGAGATAGGGGAAAAGATAAGCAGAGGAAGATGGATGAGGGTAGAAATAGGGAAGAAAAATGGAAAAAGGGGGGGTATCTGCTGGAAGGTCTCAGCCCTGCAGAATTACCAGCTAGGCCAACAAAGGACTTTCTATCTGTTCGATGCCTGGGCTTGTTGCGGACCTAGGAGGCCAGTAAGGATATCAGAGGTAGAGCAAGGACCCCCGAAGAGTGGTTGAAAGAAACCCGCTTGGTTGGTGTTAGGAGCATAAATATTTGCTACTGTAAAAAGAAAATCGTTTAGTTTCAGTTTAAGAAATATAAATCTCCCTGCCTTATCAATAAGCGAGTCTAGTATTTCTGGATTGAATGTTTTGTGGAAAGCAATTGACACCCCTTTAGATTTAGCAAGGGGGTTGGGACTATGAAACCACCTATGGTAGTATCTGTTCCGCAAAATGGGGATGGAGCCAACACGAAAATGGGTTTCCTGTAACATCAAGATGCTAGATCTCAGTTTATGAAAGTGGTATAGGATCTGGCTCTGCTTCTCAGGAATGTTGAAGCCCCTACAATTAAAGGAGGCTAAGTTAATCGGACATTTAGGAGCCATGGAGCATGTAGTAGTGGAACATGTAACATTCTGGGTGGCACCCAGAACAAAAATATCTAACAGTTCTAGACGATCCAGCAGATCGGGGGGTATGATGGGGTGGGGGGGGGTGAGAGAGGAGGGGATTAGAAATAAAAAGAGAGCAGTATTTATAGTGAAATGTACGTGTCTCAGTCACCAAGATCGCAGTAGGTAAAATTGTAAAGATTGGCTTAAATAGGGATAGTGGAGATCAAGACCATAAAACACTTGTACAACAATTAGGTAAAACGGCCACTAGGTGGCACCATTGTAACAAGGATAACATTACAATATGTTGAAAAGGAAACATTTTAACACAATGGTACGTGCCTTAAGGGCACTCTGTTAACCTAGCGGGGGTCGAGGGGGTCACACAGGGTGGCCCCCGGAGCCCCGCAGCACAGGATTACAATCTACTACAAAGCGGTGGTTAGGCTAAATCGTATAACTAAAATTTAGAATACAAATATTTGAAGAGGGGTATGTTGAGAACATCCCTCCCTGGAGAGGATGGGTACGCAAAGTGACCAGTTCCATCATGTAAGGGCAATGGGATAGGTGGAACGGGGCCTTGATATCTATGGCATATGGAAGTCAAGGCGAAGTGGGGCTCTATCCAAAGGGTAACTTTATGCTGTCCTGAAAAAACTGTAAAACAAACAGGATAACAATAAAACGAAAAAAGAATACCCGGAAATAATGGGGACAAGGTCCCGCTGCCTTTAGTGCAGGGCAGCACCAGGGAAATTAGGTAAGTAATCAGTGGGTCCATGCTCTGTTCAGTCATTGGGGCCCTTGCGAGAGGATGACCGTGAGCGGCGTTTGCGGCCTTGGGTCTGCCATTGTGGGAGAAATGTGAGGCCAGGAGTGGCCAGTTTAAATGGCCAGTCGGGCAGAGATACTTGAGGAAGATCCAGGGCACTCAGGAACGTAGGAAGGTCGCCAAACGTGCGGAAGATAGCTGTTTTCCCTTCGTGGTGGACTCTGATCTGGAAGGGAAAGCGCCATTGGTATTTGATGTGTCATGACTGTAGAAGTTGTGTCAGTGGTTTAAGGGCTTTCCGCATCACCAAGGTTTGGCGTGAAAGGTCTGGAAGAAGCATCACAGGAGCCTCATTGAAGAGGATGGTATCTTGGGTACTGGCTGCCCTCATAATTGCCTCTTTGACTTTGAAAAAATGTACTCTGCATAATGTGTCTCTGACGAAGGTGGGATCAGGAGACTTGGGACCAGAAGTCCTGCGGACCGGGTCGAGTTCAATTTCCGTCCCTTTAGGTTGTTGCAAAAGTTGGTTGAAAATGGCTGCCACGGCTGCCGCTAGGTCTTTTGGTCCCACCGACTCAGTAATGCCACGGATGCGAATATTATTGCGAATATTATTGCGGCGATTACGGTTTTCTATGTCATCCTGGCAGTAGGATAGTTGTTGTAGCATCACAGTGTGAGTATTGAGGATTTCTTCGTGTGATTGGACGGAGGTTTGTAATCCGTCAGTAGTGGCCTCTATGTCATCGAAGCAGACCCCAATGTCTTTTTTGAGGTCAGAGATCTCTTGTTTATATGTTTTTCGATTCTCTTGACATAGTGTTCAAAGTCATTTTTAGTCGGGAGTGATGGAGCGGTAGCTCTCCTGTGCAACCATGGCCAAATCCAAGCGTGAAGGGGATGGGGAGCTGACGCCATTTTAGAGCTCGGTTGGCGATGTGCTGCAGCTGCCGAGCGGGTAAAGAATTGTCCCAGGTCCAATCTCTGTCGCACTCCTCCAGAGCCCTTCTGTTCCTTAGGTTTGTCTTTCCCCATTTCAGTTGAGTAGGTACAATTGGCCGAGTCTTAAAATACTGTGAGGTTGCGGGGTCTGGGAGCCGATAGCAGGATTAAATTTGCATCTCCATGCGACCAGCTAGGCCCCAGTAAGCTGCTTAATGGTAGCAGTTAGTCTGAGTGGAGGAGGGGAGGGCCGTATTGGGAAAAAAAAAAGGAGGGGGGAGCGGTCCGCCACTGATGCGCAGTAGTTTAGCTGGCCCCCTTGTAGGTTGCGGTAAGAACAGTACTTGTAAGAAGGTTTGTAGAAGACGAGTGGATATGCAGGGCAACCTATGATGAGGGCGGGGGGGATGAGCCAGCAGCGAGTAGGAGAAGGGCTCAAGGGCCACCCTTAAGGGTAGGTAGACTGGCAGCAAACTTCTCCTATGGGGTATCCTGATGCTTAGGCAGAGTCTTAATGCAGTACAAAAGGCATATGCAGGCCTCGGGTGGAGCAAGATGGCCGCCAGTTAGTAGAAGTGTGATAGTAAGCCAGGCCGGCCCTTCTGGAGAGGGTCACTGAAGAGGGCCACAGGCAATAATAATAGTCCCAGTCCACAAGGCCTATGCTGGCCGGTCAGGGAGGTAGCTGGGGGGCCTATAGACATCTGCTGCCTGGACACTGGGTGCAGCAAGATGGCCGCCGCTCTGGAGGCCCAGGCCGGCACTGCTGGCTGGCCTGCTGAGACTGGCAGGGGGGGATCTCCCCTTACCTCGGCGGTCCCCTGTCTGCAGGCGATGTGGAGGCAAACGATTGGTTCCCAGGAAGCTTCTCCGCACCCGCTGGGGTCCGCAGATCGGGACGGGCCAGGTCCCAAATTGAGCGGCCAGTCTGCGGCCTAGGATGGCGGCTGCCCGCAGCTTGCTAGCCTCGTCTGGCTGTTATATCACAGGACAGCACCGCAGACTGCCCAAAATCAACAGGGGGACCCAAGGTAGGCTACTGGGAATCTGTAGTGGCGGATGCCTTCGTGGGAGCGAGGATGGCTGAGGATAGAGGTAGGATGACCAGGAGCTCTCCACATTAACGTCCTGCTCCTTACTCGTCCGGACACATTTCAGCAATTTTTAGCAGGACTGCGACATTGCGGCGGACAATTTGGACACTAACTGACAATTTTTTGGGAACCACTGACACCAATATAGTGATCAGTGGCCAAAATATGCACTGTCACTGTACTAATGACACTGGCAGGGAATGAGTTAAAACCAGGGGTGATCAAGGGGTTAAGTGTGTTCCCTGGGAGTGTTTCCTAACTGTGTGGGGGATGGACTGACTGGGACATCACAGATATCCGTGTTCCTGCATAGCAGGAAGACAAGATCTCTATGTCCTCCCCTGTTGGAACGGCGATCTGCCTTGTTTACACTCTATGGGGAATGATCACAGGTGACCAGTGGACATCAAATTCACTGGACCTGCTGATTGGCTCCCCCTCTGGCCCACACAGGCTAGTGCGCGAAACTACGTACAGGTAGGTTGATTCGCGCAGCCGTGCCACCTTGCCGCAGTACAACTGCGGCGGGCGGTCGTTAAGTAGCTAATAAACTTGTCTGGCTTCATTAAAGTACCAGATTCAACAAAAACCTCTAATACCATTCTTTTTTTTATAATTGACAGTTTTTATTGAATTTTCACATTTTACAAGATATAAAAGAAAACAATGCAGAGAGAGAGAATGAAGAAGAAATGGAAAAGACAGGTCCAGTCATAAACCAGCAGTTATTACTAAAAGATACATTCAAAAAAAGTAGCATGGTCCTGCTAGACTAAAATATGATTATAGTTCATAAGCTGAGAGCCAGGAGGAGATCACTTGGGAAAACAGTTGCTAATTTTCAGGTCGGGGTTCAACCGACTTCTCCATATTCGGCTCCATGTTGCAGTCGCTTGCTAGTACTTTTTAATGCAAATAATAGTGCTCAAAGAAAGTGGGAGGATTAACCAGTTAACAACCGCCCTATAATCAAATGACGGCTACAGGACGGTTGGTTAATTATGGGAGGACGTACAATGACGTCCTCCCATGAACGCGCTTCCCTTGCGCCCCCTGGGGTGCGCACAAGGGAACATTCATTTTGCAAAGAGTTGTGGGAAAAAATTACAACTTCAAAAAATTCACCATGCCTCTTACTAAATACCTTGGAATGCCTACTTTCCAAAAAGGGGTCATTTGGGGGGGTATTTCTACTTTCCTGGCTTGTTAGGGGCTCAAGAAATGAGATGAGGCCGTCAGCACATCAGGTGTGATCAATATTCAGTGATTGGCACCATAGCTTGTAGACTCTATAAACTTCACAAATACCAAATAATATACACTGATTTGGTTTTTTTTTTTTACCAAAGATATATAGCAGTATACATTTTGGCCAACATTTATGAAGAAAAATTACTAATTTGCAAAATTGTATAACAGAAACGAAGAAAAATTCATTTTTTTACAAAATTTTCTGGTCTTTTTTTATATTATAGCGCACAAAATAAAAAACCCAGTGGTGAATAAATACCGCCAAAAGAAAGCGCTATTTGTGTGAAAAAAAGGACGAAAATTTCATATGGATACAGTGTTGCATGACTGAGTAATTGTCATTCAAAATGTGAGAGCACTGAAAGCTGAAAATTGGTCTGGTTGTTAAGGGGGTTTAAGTGCCCAATGGTCAAGTGGTTAAACAGAATATTATAGGGAACGTGGAAAAAGATAGCCAGAAATAGGAGAATAAGAATAAGGGCATCAGGGGTACCCATAATGAAAGGATATGACATCCTCTGGGGTCCCCACCCCCGGATCCCCCGACCGGAAAAGGGGAATGGGGGGAAGGGGGATGGAGGGGGTGCCTTAGATTCTAATGGGTGTCCATCTTGACATGCCATGGTTCCCACACTTTGTTCTAATCTATCTGCTAAGGGAGCAGACATAGACCCCATGATCTCAATATCTTTAATTCTCGAGTATAGATCTGTCAGTGATGGGGCGTTCTTCTTCTTCCAAAATAGGGCTATCAGACAGCGGGCTACCTTTTTAAAATATGAATCGTCAGTTTTTTTGCTATTTTTGTTAGGATCTGGGGTAGCAGACCTACTAGATAAAGCTTTGACGAGAGGGGGAGGTTAATCTCTAACAGTCGGTAAAGGAGGTCTCGCAACAGTGTGCCAGAAGGGTTGCAGAGCCATGCATTGCCAGAAAATGTGGTATTGCATACCTGTTTCCCTCAGACATCTCCAGCAATGGTCTGATGTGGAGGGATAGATGGCTCACAGCTGGGAGGGTGTCATATACCAAAAGAACAATACCTTGTAGGCATTTTCTTTGTACAAAGTACAGATGAAGCTTTTGGCTGCATTGGACCAAATTATTATCCACTGTGCTGGTGAGATTGACTCTCCTAAGTTTTCCTCCCATTTAGTCATATAGTTGTGTTTCCCCTTAGAGTCAGCATCGTAGTGGTTTATATGTTTATAAATGTCTGATCAGCTCTTAGGGTCCAGAGAGTACTAAGCATTCGAATGGAGAGGGGGCCGATAATTTAAGTTCGGATGTTATAGACAAGGCAAAATGCAGAATTTGAAGGTAGATATATAGGGCGGTGGGGAGCAAATCATATTTGTTACGAAGGTCGTCAAAGGACCATAAGGCTCTAGATACTGGGTTTACCAAATGGTCAAAGTGAAAAAGGGTCCTCTGTTGCCAAGGGGTCACCATCTGGTGGGTCAGGCTAGCCGGAATGTTGGGGTTGTAAAGGAAGGCTGTCAGTAAGGAATGTGTTGATTGCAGTGAGTGCTTCCTATTTACTTGCCTCCAAATATTACGCAATAAGCATATTGTATGAAGTAAAGATGTGGAGGGCACATTCACAGGTGCATTCCAGAGAAGGTTGCTGGGGTGTGTGGGAGCTAGCCAGAGTTTGTCAATTTGTGTCCATCAGTTATACACAGATAGAGTGACCCATGAGGCAACAGCTCTCAATTGGGCGGCCTGATAGTAGAGGAGGAGGTTGGGAAACGCTAGGCCCCCTTCTTTGCGAGATGCGTATAGTACGGTTTGAGCCACTTGATTTGGTTTGTAGTTCCAAGCGAAATTTAAGAGGTCCGTCTGAATCTTTTTTAGCTGCATGGAGGGGATAGGGATAGGCAGGGTTTGAAAACAGTATATTAGTTTGGGGATAATCGTCATTTTTATAGTAGCCACCCTTCCCAGCCAGGACGATAGGGTCCCAGGCAGGAGATCGGGTATATACTGCAAAGGGCATCTAGATAGAGGCAGTGGGTGAGATATATAAGTGTCTAATCACCCTGAGGAACGGCCCCCAGAAGCCCAGATATTCTAGAGTCTCAAACATAAAGGGCCAGCTAAGCCTATCAAAGGCCTTTTCATCTTCAAGGCTAAGCAACAGTGCTTCCGTCTTTCGTCTGTTAATGATGTCTACTAAGTTAATGACCCGTCTGGTATTATGCCCTGCTTGGCGGCCAGGGACAAATCCCACTTGATCTGTATGGATCAGCGAGGGGAGGATGGCATTCAGACGTTAAGATAATATTTTCGTTAAAATTTTTAGATCTGAGTTTAATAATGCTATGGGTTTGTAATTTCCACAGAGGGTGTGATCCGTGTCCAGTTTGGTTGTTAACGTCAGGTGAGAGGACTGCATGTCTCTAGGGATGGTGTCCTTCTTCATGAACCCGTTAAACAGCCTAGTCATGTGGGGTAGTAACGTTGACAGGAATGTTTTGTAGTATTCATAGGGAAGACTGCCTGTCAAGTACCTGATGGTAGAGTCTGACTTATGCAGTGGGCAACTTCTCTTACGGCCCTGGTTCCAGAACCCCTGGTAGAGCAGACAGGGAGCGCTGGAGCACAGGGGAGCACGAGGGCTGGATTTGACACAGGTGATGGTAAGATGTCATCCAGAAGTCTGTGCTAGATTGAAGAGTAGTGATGCAAGCCAGGTCAATAACCTGCGGCCGAAGCAGTACAGGAGGAGAAGGCAATCAGATGGTCGGGTGCAGGCAGGGTCGTTAACAGGCAGGCAGGTTGAGGTACACAGGGGTCAGACAGAAGAGTGGTCGTAGGCAAGCCAGGGGTCGGTGCAGGCAGAATTCAAGCAGATACGGGGTCAGGCTGGGTCACAGGTAACCGGAAGCTCAGAACGGATCACTAAAAAACACGCCAACGCTGTAAAACGGACAGCACCGATTGCAAGGTTCTGTCAGCTAAAATGGCCACCTGAGGACCGTGCTGGCGCACAAGCGCTCACGCGCGCGCACGCACGCACCAGCGCACACAGACGTGCGCATGTGCACGCAAGCGCTACTTGCACCCGCGCATGGGTCTCCTGGCCCGAATTTCAGACACCGTCGGCCCCTGGAGCCTTGCTATTCGGCATGTGTTTTAGAGTTTCCAATGTTTCCTCCTCCGTAATTGGGGTGTTTAAAGATGGAAGGGCATCTGCCGGGAGGGTGGCCATTCCACTGTCCGCAAGATAGGTTCTAACGCGGCCAAAAAATTGATCCTGGGTGGGGAAGTATGGAATAGTCAAATCATTGTAGAGGTCAGAGAAGTATTCTCGGAATAAATGAGCTATAGTGTCGGGGTGAGAGTGCAGAGTTCCATCACGGTCCTGTATGGCCTGGGGGGACGTGGCGTGGGTATGCTCTCGGAGCTTACACGCCAGTAAGGTGTGTGCCTTATTTCCTTTATCATAATATGTTTGTCGGAGTCTCTGGAGGGCCTTTTCAACTTTGCCAATATTTATGCTCTTTAACACTGCTCGGAGTCAAATTATTTCTCTTGATAAGCGGAGCGACGATGCGAAGGTGAGTCTACCCTCTAAGTCATGCAATCTTTTTACAGTGTCCTGGCATAGTTGTTTGGTGTTCTTTTTCCAGGCAGTGGAGAGGGCAATACATTTCCCTCGAAACACTGCCTTATGTGCCTCCCGGAGGGTTCCTGATAATGTGTCCGGGTCTGGTTCTCAAAAAAATACTGATTTAGGGTAGTTTCCAGTTCCGTCCTGGTGGCCAGATTTTTGAGCAAAAAGTCGTTAAGCTGCCAGGGGCACCGTTTGACTTTGTAGGGAGCTATATCGAGGGTCAAGAGGACTGGAGCATGGTCAGACCAGGCTATAGGGTGGATGTCCGTTGTAGCGAGCGCTCTCAAGGATGGGGCTTTTACAAAAAAATAGTCTAGTCTTGTGTGTATTTGAAAAGAATGAGAGTAATGGGTATACTGTCGGCCAGTTGGATGAGTTGCACGCCAAGCATCTAATAGAGCAAATTTGCGGGTGAGTTGACAGAACTGTTGGGAATGTCTGGTGAGACGAGCTGGGGGAGGCTGTTTAGTCAAAGAGGCCTTATCCATAGTCGGGGAGAATGGTAAATTAAAATCTCCACCTATCACTAGAAACAGTTGCGATGATTTAAAGAGGCGGTTAAAAACCTTGGCAAGAAAGGACACCTGGTTGGCATTTGGAGCGTATATGTTACAAAAGGTTATGTCCATTTGAGCCCACCTACCATTAAGTATCAGTTGGCTTCCCTGGGGGTCCGAGTAGGAGGAAGTAAGAGTGAAGGGGGATCCTTTTTTAATCAGAATAGCGACCCCCGCCCTTTTTTATTTGATTGGATGCTAGATATCCCATAGGGAAGTGCCTAGATGCAAAAGCTAAAGTACCCTGTCTATCAAAATGTGTCTCCTGAATGAATATTACCTCTGCCCTTGACTCCCGAAAACTCTGCAAGGCTAAGTGTCTTTTGAGGTTGGAATTAAGGCCATTGACATTATGGAAGTAGATTTGTACCATGGTCAATGACGGGTGGGAAGGTTTAGTGTGGCAGAGGGGTGCAGTGGATTAAAAAAAGCACTTATCTGGTTTCAGGATCAGGTAGACTCGACGTCAAAGCAGGCGTAGGACGTTCAGGGTGAGGTGTCCAGCCGTGGATTTGGGGGCGGGGAGCCAGAGGAATTAGAAAAACAGAAGGGGAAAAGAGAAGGGAGATAAGAGAGAGAGAGAGGAAGTAACACAAAACACATTAGACAAATACAAGGAAAAAAACTTTAAACCACTACACGAACGGTTGAGGTCATGCAATTTAAACAAATGTTCCTTTCTTACCTCCGTCACCCTCTAGGATGGCGAGGGAGGTAAAGAGGTGTATTAGCTCGGAACTTAAAATCACTACTGAGAGTAGGGGGTAGTGTCCAGGGCCGGGCAAGGGATGCTTCTCAACATAAGGATCCCACCATCCTTGTTCAACAAAAACAAAAGAGACATGTAGTATTTTGGTGGGGAGAAATTAGGCATAGGTCGTAGGAGAGGAACAGTGGCCGCGGCAAACCAAGGAGTTCTTGTTAACCGGCCGACTGACGGTGGGCCTCAGAGCACACGGGCCCCCTGAGGGGGGCCCCCAAGCTGCGCAACCCGACAACGGCTGGTCCCAATGTGAGTAAGGGGGAAAAGAAGAACTCTACTTTTTCCAATGTGTTCGTTATCATATCTACCACCTATTATATAACAGATGGTCCATTAGAGCTTAGTCCAGTGGGGTCTCAAGCTTGACGCTGTCGAGGGCTTTTGCGGGGAGACTCAGGAGGGCGTCCTCTTTTCTTCAGTGGTATTCTTTGCCAATCCGCAAGTGGGGGTGGGGATGGAGGGGGGATGATGCCCCATTCCGGGAGGTCTAACATAGGGATCTCCAGGGTGTCACAGAATATACGGAGCTCTTCCGGGACTCGGTGGGTTGCAGTTTTGCCATCATGCATAGCTGTTAGGCTAAACGGGAAGCCCAAACAATAGGTCATGGCCCGATCCTGTAGAATGTGGAGAAGTGGCTGCAGCAATCTGCGCTTTTGCAAGGCGATCCAAGAGAGATCCGGGAATATTTGGATGGGGGCATGCTCGTACTGGATTGTTCTGGTCACTGGGGCTTTACGTATGATGTTTTCCTTTAGTGTATATGAGTGAACCCGGCATATAACATCTCTAGGGCTAGCGGTTGTGCCTTTAGGTTTCTAAGGCCCTGTGGGCCCTGTCAAGCTCAATATGCGTGGCAGCAGGGGAACCAACTATGCCATTAAATACAGTCTGAAGTATCATTTTGAGGTCCTCTGGGCCTTTGGACTACGGAAGACCCCGGACCCTAATATTGTTGCGGCGGTTCCAATTGTCCAAATCCTCTAGATGGCACTGCATGTCCCTAATGATGAAGCGATCGTCTGTTTGCTGGGACTAAACCCGGTGTATAGTGAGTTTCGTAGATTGCAGATCTTTCTCCATTTCTTCCACTTTGGTGGAGAGTTGGTGAAAGTCCATTTGCAATGTTTTAATTTCACTGCGGCAGGTCTCTTTAACCTCCACAACTAGCATTTTAAAGTCCTCTTTAGTTGGTAGGGAGTGCAGTTGTTCTTGCCAGGAGATCAGTTCATCTGGAGTGAGAATAAATGGAATCTTGGGGGGTTACAGTGAGGGGGTGATGTCTGGGGGTGAGTCCTAGGGATCACATCATTCCCTATGGTCACCCTGCCGGGTGGAGGTTGTAGGGAATGTGGATGGATTACACAGGTGTGGGGAGCAAGCCAGGATTGACATGTTCGGTGTGGGTATGCTCAGGGTGCTAGAGTCATGTGGACGCAGGGGTCTTTGTGGTTTAGGAGACCCAGGGTGGGACACCGGTATCCGCTGGGTGTCCAGGATGGGGCCTAGCCGTGGCAATGAGTGGGACTATTCTGCATGGTGGGGGGAGAGAACTCCAGGGTTGGCAGGGCAGCTGCATGCCCAGCAGAGAGTTTATGTCCATGTCAGGGCTCGTGGGGGGGATAGGCCCTGTGGATGTACTGGGCAGTGGGCTCTGAGATGTCTGGCTGCATGGCACTGCGGCCTGGTCCGGGTGCAGAAGCATCGGCTCTGGTGGTGGGTGAGCGGCCGGGAATATGGAAGGGCTGCTGGGGCCGGGGATGTCGCACCTACCGGTGAGTGTGGAGTCCCCTGGGTTTGAGGGTGAGATTCTGGTGATGGCTGCGGATTCGGCCGGAGCCGATGGAGGCTGTGAAGAGCGCAGCGGCGCCATGATGGCCTTCTCCCATGTAGGTGCTGTGAGAAGTATTTAGTCAGCTGCATGGATGGCTGAGATGGCTGCCCCACTGATGACCACTTTCTGGGTTCGGTTGGTTTAGTTTCTGCCCATCTAGGTGCTGCGGTCTCCCCTCTGGATGCTGTGGACAGGCAGGTCGGTGGAGAGCAGGGAGATCACACGTCCATCTTGCTCGGCAGTCCTCTAATACCATTCTTAGCATACCGGTGACCTAGGCCTCCCTAATAAATGGCATTATTATCTGGAATTGGGATTATCCCAATTTTCTGAATGGCATCCCCACACCTGATATTAACTGGTTGCATTTTGAATCTTCTTCAATATTACATTATGAAGGGAATTCATCACTTTCTCCATAACACCATGCAACAATTCCATGACAAATGGGGCACTTGGTCAACTTATCGACTAATACACTAATGTTGTTACCTACACCCCCACCCCCACAGCATGCCCCTGGTATATTTCACGTTGCTCCATTTATAATTGTACAATTATTGTTGTACTTGAGCAGGGACTATGGATGATTCAATAAAGAACACTTAGAGGGAAGAGGTCTTTTGTTTTCATGTATGGCTCCTACCCATCTACCGTGTTTCCTCGAAAATAAGCCTTGGTCTTATATTCATTTTGGCAACAAGACACAGTAGGGCATATTTTCGGGGTAGGTCTTATATCATGTGCTTTCTCCTCTCCCCCTCTTCCTCCCTGCCTGTTAGGAATCCCCAGTGGAACCGAGTAAAAGTGGTTGTAAAAGCCACTTTATTACAGTATTATATCATGTAAACTGTGTGCGTTTCTGATAATGTTATTGTGACAAATAGCTTCTTATAGCGCCGCTTGGTTCTTCCGTGTGCCACCAGAGCTCTCTTTCCTGCTCCAAACACCGAGATCCCCCGCTGACAGCAGGGAGAAGAGGAGGAGAGCAGTGGGAGGTCAGCTGAGCAGTGCTGTACCAAAGGTATTTGACACAATTAGATTACAGAAACATATACAGTTTGCGTTATGTAAAACTGTAATAGAGTGGATTCTAAGATTTTACAACGAGTTTTAACTAGGGCTTATTTTCAGGGTAGGGCTTCTATTGCAGCCCTCCCTGAAAATCACAGTAGGTCTTATTTTCAGGGTAGGACTTATTTTTGGGGAAATAGGGTATATTTCCCAATAGTAAGCAGAGATGAGCTTTTTGAGCCAGAACCCTAGACACACACGGAGGTTGCATGAGCTGCTAGCCTGGAGCGGTGCTGTATGTATTAAAGTTTGGAATATACGTTCCTTCTATATTGTTTTAGATCACTCTGTCCACTAGCCAATAATGTTTGTGAAAAAGACCATCACTGTATGGGCCAACCAGAAGCCATGGGTGACGGGGGAGGTCTACAGACTCCTGAAGACGCGGAATGCTACCTTCAGAGCTGGAGATGAGGTGGGCCTGAGAACAGCTAGGGTCAACCTGTCCCGCGGCATCAGAGAGGCTAAGAGACAGTACTCCAGGAGGATAGCCCATCAATTCAGCAACAGCAGAGACACTCGGAGCCTGTGGCAGGGAATACAGAACATTACGGACTACAGGCCCCCACCGAGGATGTGTGACAGCAACATCTCTCTGCTGAACGAGGTGAACGCTTTCTTCGCTTGCTTTGAAAAGCAAAACAGCTCCACTGCACAGAAGACTCCACCTCCTCCTGGTGACCAGGTGTTGACACTGACCCCAGACAGTGTGAGGAGATCCTTCAGCAGGATCAATGCACGGAAAGCTCTGGGTCCTGACAACATTCCTGGGCGTGTACTGAGAGACTGTGCAGCAGAACTCGCCAATGTCTTCACAGACATCTTCAACATCTCTCTACGTCAGGCTGTTGTACCCACATGCTTCAAAGCCACCACCATCATCCCAGTCCAGAAGAAGCTGTCTCCATCCTGCTTCAATGACTACCGCCCAGTTGCACTTACTCCGATTATTATGAAGTGCTTTGAACGACTAGTCATGCGCCACATCAAGTCTGCCCTCCCCCCCTCCCTGGACCCCTTCCAGATTGCATATCGGTCCAACCGCTCGACCGACAATGCTATTGCAACGGCTGTCCACTCAGCACTTACAGATCTAGATAAAAGGGACTCACACGTCAGAATGCTGTTCATAGATTTCAGTTCAGCATTCAATACTATCATCCCTCAACAGCTTATTCACAAACTGGTCCGGCTGGGGCTCAATACTTGGCTGTGCAACTGGCTGTTGGACTTTCTAACTGGAAGACCTCAGGCAGTACGGGCCGGCAGTGACACATCCAGCACCATCATACTGAATACTGGGGCCCCTCAAGGATGTGTGCTGAGCCCCCTTCTTTTCACCCTGCTGACCCACGACTGCATACCATTATACAACTCAAACCTCTTCATTAAGTTTGCAGATGATTACAGATGACTGTGGTGGGTCTCATTAGCAGCAACGATGAGTCAAACTACAGGAGCGAGGTGAGACGCCTGGCCGAGTGGTGCAGTGACAACAATATCTCTCTGAATGTGGAGAAGACGAAAGAGATTGTTGTTGACTTCAGGAGAGCGCTCACCCAGCACGCTCCTCTAACCATCAATGGTGCTACTGTGGCGAGGGTGAGTAGCACCAAGTTCCTGGGTGTGCACATCACAGAGGACCTCTCCTGGACCGACAACACTGCAGCACTGGCCAAAAAATTACAGCAGCGTCTCTAGTTCCTCCACAAACTGAGAAAAGCCAGAGCCCGCCCCCATCATGTACACCTTCTACAGAGGCACCATTGAGAGCATTCTGATGAGCTGCATTACTGTGTGGTATGGGGCCTGCAACACCTCCTGCCGGAGGACTCTACAACACATAGTGAGAACAGCTGAGAAGATCATTGGTGTCTCTCTCCCTTCCCTCCTGGATATTTGTGGAACCCGTCTCACCCGCAAAGCCCTCTGCATTGTGGGTGATCCCACTCACCCGTCACACAGCTTCTTCAGCCTGCTGCCATCAGGAAGGAGACTGGGGAGCCTATGGGCCAGGACCAGCAGGTTGAAGGACAGCTTCATTCATCAGGCTGTCAGGAAGCTGAACTCCCTCCCGAACCTGCCCCCCCTTCCCTCTTCTGCCTCAGGCATAGAAATATAACCCTCTACTACCTCATATGCTAACTTAATTTAAAGAACTGCTTTGGAGCCCTCTGTCACTCTGCCACTTGTTACCAGACTTATTTAAGCCATTTTTCCACTAATTCTGTTACCTGCACTGATGTACACTTTACTGGTTTGCTCTCCATCTGCCATGTGCCTTGCACTGTGTTTTTTAATTTTAATTTACTTATTTTTATTAGTAGTCTCTATTGTATAGTTGAATTATATAGTGAATTTTATATTTTTATATTTATGTGATTTAGATCTTAGGCTCCACTGTTAGAATTACCTGTAAGCACCATGGATTCGAGAGAAATGTAATTTCAGTTCCCTGTACATGTGGAAGAACTGACAATAAAGCTTGACTTGATAAGAAAACTAGGTGATAAAAAGATAGAAACACTTTCAGTGAATTTTAAATTCAAATTTTAAAGACTTCTCAATTATAGAAAAGGGGCTCCCAAGGTGTTATAAATGACATCTTAGGAGACCTCTTATCAGACTTTCAGCTTTGTGTTCTTACAACACAGCAGACGGTCCTGAGGGAATGCCAACATTTTATATAAGAATAAATAATTCTCTGGTACAAATGTACAGATGTGAATCTGAATATAATGCGTAGCACACTGTATTTATATTACTGGGTTATAGTGATAAATTTAAACAAAGAAAAAAAAAATAATATGGAAAATCTGACAGAGGTTACGTCTCTTACTTTTGTGGGTCTATCAGACCATCCACTGACCATGAATGGACTTTTTGGGTTCTTCCTTCTCATCTATCTGATGACTCTTATCACAAACCTTCTTATTTTTCTCTTGGTCCTCACTGACCACCATCTGCACAACCCAATGTATTTTTTTCTTGCCAACTTGGCATTTCTGGACGTGTCCTATACATCAGTGACCGCACCAAGGATGCTCTTTGATTTGGTCACAAAAAGCCGATCAATATCCATTCCTGCCTGTATAGCCCAAGTCTTTTTCTACCTCTCCTTTGCTTGCTCAGAACTCTTCTTGCTCTCGGCTATGTCCTACGACCGCTACATTGCCATCTGCCACCCTCTACATTACAAACTAATGATGTCTTGGAGGGTATGTGCTCGTATGGCCTCTCTGGTCTGGGTTGCGGGATGTTCTGTCTCTTTGGTTCATACTTTACTTTTACTCAAGTTGTCCTTCTGTAGAACAGCGTCCATCCACAACTTCTTTTGTGACCTTCCACACTTATATCAAATCACATGTACTGACCCCTTCATAAACATTGTGGTCTTATTGATAGTAGGTATTGGTGTTGCATTAGGAATTAGTCTTTTGACCTTTGTTCCCTATATCTATATTTTTACTACCATCCTTAGACTCCGGGGCAAGACTGGAAAGAGGAAAGCATTCTCCACCTGCACGTCCCACCTCACCGTGGTCTCCATCTTTTATGTATCTTTAATTTTTATTTACTTTGTTCCCTCCTCCAGTGATATGGTCAATTTAAATAAACTGTTTACAGTCATATCTTCCCTCATTAACCCATCGCTGAATCCTCTGATCTACAGCCTGAGGAACAAAGATCTCATGGAGGCACTTCAGAGGTCTTATTATCACTTAATCCAGGCTTAATTTTAGAAATATCGTTGTGAACTTTGACACTTTTTGTATTTCTGGGACATTTTCAGTTGACTAAAAATTTCAGTAATGTCCTTTATAAAATTTAAACATGTCAGGTGCTCTTACCTGTATTCACCCTCGCATGACCAGGGGTCATTGTCACCCACAGACCAAACGTAGCAGTTTCAGTTTGCTTTGTTTATCATTAGAGTTGAGCGAACCTCTGGAAGTTCGGGTTCTGCTGGTTCGGCCGAACTTCGGGACAAAGTCCGGGTTCGGGTCCGGACTGGACCCGAACTTTGGCACGGACCCCGAACCCCATTGAAATCAATGGGGACCCGAACTTTTAGGCACAAAAATGGCTGTAATAAAGTCCTGGAAAGCCCTAGAGGTCTACAAAAGGAAGGAAATGGGGGTAAGGGTAGGGCAATTGCCCTACAAAGAAATGGGGATAGGGAAATAACTTAAAATAATTTTTAGGCTAAAATCACATAAAAAAATCAAAAATGGAGGTGGATGTGGAGTTGGAGGTTGAGGAGGCGGTGAAAGTGGCGGTGGAGGAGGAGGAGGTAGCCAACATTGTTTTTTTTTATTTTTGGAATTTTTGGGGTTTTTTTTAAAACCAGCAATGTAGATGCACTTTTTAATTTTGTGCAAGAAACAATAATCTGTCCCTTTAAGCAACAATAGGAACCTCTCCCTATAGAACTAGGAGATGATTTTAGATTCTAAAATCATCTCCAAGCTGTACAGGGAAAGCCTCCAGCTGTTGCTTTAAGGGAAAGATCAGTGTTCTAAAATCATCTTCAAATTGTGTGGGAAAACACACAATTTGAAGATGATTTTAAAACACTAATATGGCTTCCCTGTGGCTGATATAGGGGTTTTCACACACACTTTGATGATGATTTTAGAACACTAATCTTTCCCTTAAAGCAACAGCTGCAACCTTTCCCTGTACAACTTGGAGATGAGTTTAGAAGAATAATCTTTCCCTTAAAGCAACAGACTCTCCCTAGTCCAGTCAGATCGTTCTGTGCAGCAGGATGAGGTGTGCAATCTGTCCCTCAAAGCACCAGCACTAGTATCTCTCCCTCCCTCAAAGCACCAGTACTCGTATCTCTCCCTCCCTCAAAGCAGCAGTACTCGTATCTCTCCCTAGTCCACAATCAGATCGTTCAGTAATGCAGGATGAGATGTTCTGCAATCTGTCCCTCACAACCGGTCACGTGGTACACTGGGTCGGAGATACACCCCGACCTCAGTGGCACGACGTACAGGATACGAGAGTCCTATCAAATCCCTCTCTTACGACGACCGAGACACTCCCTGTCTAACGTCTTGTAGAGTAGGACGTAATGACTTGCTAGACTAACACCTGATCCCTCTCTATGCTCATGACGACGAAACTCCCTCCCTCTCTATGCTCATGACCACGAAACTCCCTCCCTCTCTATGATCA
>BLSH010287504.1:129284-146618 GCA_018402905.1 Glandirana rugosa | reverse complement strand
CTGGTATTGGAAAGGGTTCAGAGAAGGGCAACAAAGCTAGTTAAGGGATTAGAGGACCTCAGTTATGAGGAAAGATTAAAAGCACTGAACTTGTTCTCTCTGGAGAAAAGACGCTTGAGAGGGGATATGATTTCAATGTACAAATACTGTACTGGTGACCCCGCTATAGGGGCAATACTATTCAGTGCAAGGGAAAACAAGAAAACACGCGGCCATTCACTAAGAATGAAAGAAAGGCGTTTTAACCTTAAGATGCGTAGGGGTTTCTTTACGGTAAGAGCTGTGCGAATGTGGAATTCGCTTCCAGAAACAGTGGTTTCTGCTGGTAGTATAGATAATTTAAAAAAACTATTAGATGCACACCTAAGGGACCACAACATTGGGGGATATACAACGTATTACTGACATAAAATAAAACACACACATGGGTTGGACTTGATGGACTTGTGTCTTTTTCCAGCCTCACTGACTATCTTTAAAAAGCTTACGTGCAACAAGACTCCTATTAGACATGTGCCGTCTGTTTTGTTCCGAATTACAATTTTCGTTTCTCGGGAATTCGGATGCATCTGAATTTCTGAATTACAATAGTACCAAAATTAAATGAATCCTGAAATAGGGGAAAAAAATCTGATTAAATTCAAATCATTTTCACATTGTTTTTGCATACTTTTTGAATTCGAATAGTTTTCAAATTCGAAAAGTTTTCAAATTTCAATAAATTTAAAATTTGAATTTGAATAGTTTTCCAATTTCCAAAGAGAATAAAATAGAATAGAAAACAAAGGAATAGAACAGAAAATAGACTAGAAAAGAATATAACAGAAAACAAAAGAATAGAATACAACAGCTCTGTTCCACTCCACCACATTATATTCTTTCATTTTCTGTTATATTCCCCTCTATTGTATTCTATCTTTTTCCATTCTATTCCTCCACTTTCCACTCCACCCCCCATTCTCCTTGGAAATTGGAAAACTATTTGAATTCGAAAAAGATTTGAATTTGAAAACGATACAGATTTGATAACGATTTGTTTAGTTAGATTTGTTTCATTCGTTTAATCCGTTTTCGGAATTCGTTTATTCATTTTCAAATCAAAAGTTTTCAAATCGATTTTGAAATGTTTTCGAACTCGAAAAGCTTAAAAAAAAAAAAGAAAAGCTAACTAAACAAATTTATGTAAATAACGTATCGAAACGAAACTAACTGTTTTGCTCTGCACATGTCTAGCTCCTATATATAAATTGTGATAAAGTGACCAGTGCAACGTATCAACATGTGGTACATAAAAATAAAAACCTCTTCTTAGCAGTGACATGTGAAAAAAAAAATCCACAATGGGTGAAAAAGTTCATACACAGTAAAGTGACTTGTGCAAATCCGACAAAATCTAAAATTTTATAGGCAACACACTGGCACTGTTTGCTAGGTTGTTAATTTGCTATAGAGAGCTGTCAGTCTTGATTTGTATTCCTAATATTGTAATAGTTTTGTACATACAGCATTTTTGTTCAGTAAAAACTCATTTATACACTGCACAGGTCTGAGCTTCCTTGCTTATACCGCAAAGTAACCTTGTTAACTAGATGCAAGCGAAACAATCATGATGTTCAGTTCATAAAAACAAAATTACCTTTCAAGTAACTGGTGCCTTATATCTGTGTTCAAAGTTGGATCTGTAGCCATGTGCCCCCTCAGGGGTGGCTGGTAGTTGTGGTTCACCTTCTGGCTGCCCTCAGTCCCACCATATCTCACACATCCAGAGTCACTGACCAAGCTGGCTCTTGTTTTTGTTTGTTTTATTTAGGGTATTAACTTGGATAAGGAAAAAGGGTGACTGTGGGTTGCCCCAGAGAATTGGTTTACAGGACCACCTATATACATGACTGTATATACAGTACAACTCTACTTCCTCCAGCACTTCACTTGCAGACCGTTACTCCTCTCACTTCTCTCAAGCACTTCACTTGCTTCCTGATCTGAAGGGAAATGTATCAGGCTCACACAACTCCTTTCTCTTCACCATGGCTAGCACATTATGAGGCCTGCACTCAGTCAGCAGGACCTCCGGACCACCCATTACAGGCCAGGGTCAAAGACCCCTACAGTGTAGCTTAGTACATTGGTGCAAGCTGGGCCTTTGATGTACTACAACTTTAAGCCCATCCCTCTTACAGACCACACTGGCCCGCTTCCCTCCCAGTGACACTCCTTCCCCTCACTGGCTCCTGAGACCTCCACAGACTGTCCACTATTCCTCTCCCAGCCTGCTCCATACTTTCCTCCAGCTCCCAGGGTCTGTCACTCACCGACTCTAGTGGATACTTTGAAATGTCCCCAGTAACACCTCTGCTGTTCTCCTACTCCCTTGTACTTCTCCAGGAATCAACTCCACTCCTGGCTGCACCCAAGTCTCCAGGCCTCAAGGCCACCCCCCTCCCTCTAGGGTTGCCACCTCATCCCTTTAAAATCGAACACATATTAATTACACTGGTTCTGTGACTGATTAAGGGGGTAATTAAACTCACTTGGTGCCTTATCTGCATTAAATTAACCTCATAATCTGCGTAATTCATATGTGTTCGGGTTTAAAGGGATGAAGTGGCAACCCTACCTCCCTCCCGGGTAGAGGCCTTCACAGCACTTCTGCTACATCCTTCACTTCCACCCGACACACTCCCCCCCCACCCTTATGTGCAGATCACTGTATTTAAGGAGGCCTGCCCCCTGCCAATCTCAGATGGGGATTGGTCAGGGCTCCTTAACATATACAGAATTTGACACCTCCTCATCCACCCCCCCCCCCCAGCACTTTCTGGAACCAAGGGGAGGCATATCCAAGGAGTGCCCCTTTCTGCAATCTCCATCCTACTCTGAGCCACTCCCCTGCCCAGATCAAAACATTCAGGCCTGCTCTCTGTGTCTGACTAAATTTTTCCTCTCCTAGCAAAAAGACCTTTTAAAAAAATGCCTACACTCTGGGGGATCTACATATCATAAAAAGTGCTGGTGCTGCAATCTGTGCTCCCCTATGGTAATACACTCAACGAAAGGTAATCCCCACTAGGGGGTGTTGGGCTTTCACAGGCACCTTGCTGTATTGGAACATCGATCCTTGCTGTAAACTGATCCTCCCATGTTAGGGAAGATAAACAGGCTTGTAGTACAATTAGTAGCCCCAGGCGTCCCTTTTTATCTTGCTGGGCATGAACCCCTTGCCGCTCCAGTGGTATCTGAGGCTCCAGTCCAGAAGAGGGCTTTGGCCAGGCAAGCTGTCAAGCTCGCGTTTGGAGTGTCCACGCTCCTCCATCAGGCATCAGAGTGGCAGCTGCTAAGCTGTCTATGCTTTCAAAATATTTTTTTTCAGGTCCTACCTTTGTGCATTCCTACATTTACTATAGATCATATTCAAATGTACCTTAACCGCTTAAGGACCGGAAGGTTTTACCCCCTTCCTGACCAGGCCATTTTTTGCAATAGGGCACTGTGTATTTTTAACTGACAATTGCGCAGCCAACGACGTTGCACCCAAATAAAATGAATGTCCTTTTTTCCACAAACAGAGCTTCCTTTTGGTGGTATTTGATCACTGCTGCAGTTTTTATTTTTTGCACTATCAACAAAAAAATTACCGACAATTTTGAAAAAAAAAAAACAATATTTTTTACATTCTGCTAAAAAAAATTAGACCAATATGTATTCTGCTACATCTTTTTGGTAAAAAAAAATCCCAATACCTGTACATTGATTGGTTTGCGTAAAAGTTATAGCGTCTACAAACTATGGGATAGATTTATGGAAGGGAAGGGGTTAACACCAGGGGTGATCAAGGGGTTAAGTGTGTTCCCTGGGATTGTTTTCTAACTGTGTGGGGGATGGACTGACTGGGACAACCCAAATATCCGTGTTCCTGCTTACCAGGAAGACAAGATCTCAATGTCCTCCCCTATCAGAACGGCAATCTGCCTTGTTTATGATCGCAGGTGGCCGGCGGACATCGCATACACCGGACCTGCTGATTGGCTCCACCTCTGACCCACATGGGCTAGTGCAGGAAACAACATACAGGCCGTGCCACCTTGCCACAGTACAGCTGCGGCGGGCGGTCGGCAAGTAGTTAATAAACTTGTCTGGCTTCATTAAAGACCCAAATTCAACTAACACCTCTAATACCATTCTTAGCATTGTGGCGGCCTAGGTCTCCCTAATCTGTGGCATTATTATCTGGAAATTGGATTATCCAGTTGGCTGAATGGCAACCCCACACCTGATATTAACTGGTTGCATTTTGAGTCTTCTTCAGTATTACCTTATTATTACTACTTTGGGACCAGCACTATAGGGCTCGACCAGGTGCTGTGGGACTCCTCTATCATGTCTAACTCCAACATGGTTTTTATTTCTCTCGCCACCGCCTCTCGTCTAGCCGCCAGTATTCGGTAGGGTTTTACATTTACACAGATCCCTGGTTCCATGATTATGTCATGTTGTAGTACAGTGGTCAGTCCGGGTAGGGAAGAGAAAAAGTCTCTATTTTTACTGACAAATTCCCTAACGTTGTTTTATTGCGTCAGTGACAAGGACTCGTTTATGGGGACCTGTCCTTTTGGGGAGTGGGCACTGCCAATAAACTCTCTCTGTCCTTCCACGGTTTTAAGAGATTCACATGGTAAATCTGCTCTGGTTACCTTTTTCCAGGCTGGAAAACTTTGTAGTTTACTTCCCCTACTCTTTCACTAATCTCAAAGGGACCTTGCCCCTTTGCTAGGAATTTACTTTCAAGCACCAGCACTCTGTCTCCAGGGTTGAAAGTCCGGGTTTTGGCACCCCGCTTATAAACCCTTCTCTGGGCTTCCTGGGCTTGCTCCATATGCTCTCATACAAGGGGCAGAACAGCTGCAATTCGATCCTGCATTAATGATATTTGCTCTATGACGCTTCTATATGGGATGACCTCTCCTTCCCACATCTCTTTTGCAACATCTAGCAGCCCCCTGGGATGTCTACCATACAAGAGTTCAAAGGGGGAATACCCCGTAGATGCCTGCGGAACCTCTCGCATGGCAAACATGAGGCATGGCAGCAAAAAATCCCAATTTCGCCCATCTTTATCGACCACCTTTTTTAGCATGCTCTTGAGGGTCTTCTTAAGCCTTTCCACCAGACCGTCAGTTTGGGGGTGGTAACCAGAGGTACGGAGATTGGAGATTTTGTACAACTTGAACAATTCTCTGGTCACTCTGGACATGAACGGGGTACCCTGATCTGTCAAAATTTCTTTAGGAATGCCCACCCGACTAAACACCTGGACCAGCTCCTTGGCGATAGTCATAGCAGAGGTGTTCCGCAAGGGTATGGCCTCAGGATAGCGGATCGCATAATCCAGGATCACAAGGATGTGCTGGTGTCCCCAGGCAGATTTTTTACTGGTACCACGAGATCCATGCCAGTTCGCTCAAATGGCACTTCAATCATGGGAAGTGGGACAAGGGGACTACGAAAATGGGGTGACGGGGCCATCATTTGACACTCAGGGCATGAGTCACAGTATTCTTTGACGTCTGCATACAACCCAGGCCAGAAGAATCTCTCGGTTATTCTCTCCATTTTTTCTCCATACCCAGATGTCCTCCCATTACATGCCCATGGGCTAGATCTAGCACCATCCTGTGGAAGGGTTTGGGAACCACTAGCTGTTCCACCTCATCCTCCCCGCATTTCACCACCTGATAACAAATTATTTTTTAGCACCATGTAGGGAAAAGACACCCCCCAGTTAGGGTCCACAGGTTCCCCATCTATCACCTTCACATTTTCTCTGGCTCTAAGGAGAGTGACATTCCATAGTTGTTCTGTACAGAAGTCCTCTCTCCGGACCTCTAAGTCAGGTACTACATTCCATTCACTCTCACCATCAGGGTCAGAGACATTGTCTGGGTCGTTAGCCCCCCACTGTGAGCTATCTTCCAGCTCCTCCAGCTCCCCAGCCAGTACAGGAAAAAGAAGAGGGTATCCTCCCTCCTCAGTCCTGCCACCAGTCTCCCCTTCCATTTGACAAAACGGGTCTGGCGAGAGGTCCCGTGCTTCCGCAGCAGGGGAGCTCTATCTTCTAGACTCCCTGTGCCTTCCCATAATCTCCAAAAATTGAGAAAATTCCTGCCCACTAGGGCATCATAAGGTAGTAAAGGTACCACCCCCACTGAATGAGTCACACTATCGCAAGGGGTGTCAATCTGAACCCCCGTCGTCTGGTAGTCACGAGTGTCCCCATGGATGCAAATGACTCCAACAGTGCTAGGGTGTAACCTTGCAGAATTTACACAACTGCTTTTTACCAATATCACCACACTACCCGAGTCAAGCAGTGTAGTGACTGGTCTCCCATCAACAAAAATCACACACATTTGCTTCTCCATGCAACTTGAACATGATGCTCGATATGCGACCATGGGTTCATCATTCAGGGGACAATTGGCAGCAATATGGCCCAATGCATGGCAACGGTAGCACTATATGTGTTCTATACCCAGTCCTCTCAAGTGACATTCCTGGATTCTTTGGACAGTCTCAAGTTCTAGAGCCCCCAGTCTCTTTAATGGTATCAGTCTCATCAAATTTCCCCATGCCTCTGAACTCTGAAACAGTCTTACCGGGTCCGCCGGGTGATAGTTCACCTCCAGATACATTGGAGCGGGACGCAGATGGGCGAGGTCCACCAGTTGGCTTGCAGCTTTGGGGTCCCCATGGCTGAGCCATTTCCTCAAAGCAGCAGGGAGCGCCCGTAGATAGCAGTCCATGGCCATGTGCTCCAAAATCTGGGGACCTGGCAAAGTCTCTGGCTGTAGCCATTTCCTGGTAAGGTAAACCAGGTAGAACATCTGCAAACGGGGTGGCTTGTCGGTGCAGTAGGTCCACTAATGCTCGCGGTGGGCCTGGACTGCCATGGTGGCCCCCAGGCATGTGAGTATCTCTGCCTTTAGAGCCTCATAGTCCTGGGCTTTATCTGGTTCCAGATCGAAATATGCTTAGAACAGTTGCCCACGCAGGAGTTTCCACCAACAACACAATATAACATAATATTCAGCCTCTTGTCTCTCTTTAACAGCAGCACCACTGCTCAGGCTTTGTGCCTCGGTCCTTCTGACCCTGTAACACAGTGTCCCTGTGTCCACATAGGAATGCTGTACCTCTGTGTTATCACAGACTGCACCTTGCAGCCCTCTGGCTTGTCCCTTGCACACCTGGACTCCTCGGGAGGGTGGAGTTCAGATCCATGGTCCTGACTCTTCAAAAATACCCACACACACCTGAACAATCAGTGTTCTGGTTGTTCCCAAGACCTGGTCCCAGGATTGGAGATTTTCTCCCACCCGGATAGCTACGAAATCTCCAGGCTCCAGGTCCCAAACTGGATTTTGCCAACCACAAAGGAAATTGAAATAAAACAAGCACCCTGGAGCCCCTCAACCTGCCTAGTCGAGAATACTGGGTGACATACAACATGACACTGTCACAGTTAATTAATGAATTAGTTCCCCACTCCCTTCACCTTTGCTAACAGTGCCACAAGAAGTATGGCCCAGCATCCCCTACTTCTCCTCTGGCATCCTATTTAGATGACCCCTCTTTCCCAATGGCCGTTGATGAAAGGAATAATTATACCTGGTGGCTTCACAACTCATAGTTACATAGTTGGTAAAGTTGAAAAAAGGCAAAAGTCCATCAAGTCCAACCTATGTGTGTGCTTTGTATGTCCCTCAATGTTGTGGTCCCTTAGGTGCCCATCTAATAGTTTTTTTTAATTATCTATGCTGCCAGATGAAACCACTGCTTGTGGAAGAGAATTCTACATCCTGCTCTTCCCGTAAAGAACTCTCTACGCATTTTGAGGTTAAACCGATTTTCCTCTCCAAAGAGAATAAGTTCAGTGCTCATAATCTTTCCTCATAACGAAGGTCCTCCAATTCCTTAATCAGCTTCTCTGAACCCTTTCTAGTTCCAGCACATCCTTCCTGAGGACTGGAGCCCAGAACTGGACGGAATCCTCCAGGTGCGGCCTCACTAGAGTTTTGTAGATTGATTTATCTCTGGAGTTGATCCCCTTCTTGATGCATGCCAATATTTTGTTTGCTTTGCTTGCAGAAGCTTGGCATTGCATGCCATTGCTGAGCCTATCATCTACTAGGACCCCTAGGTCCTTTTCCATCCTAAATTCCCCCAGAGGCTCTCCCCCTAGTGAGTAGTTTGCATTCATATTTTTAGTACCCAAATTCTAGACATGTGCACTGCCAAAAAAAGTGTTCATTTTTGTTTCATTGGGTTTTTTTTTTGGTTTTTTTCCGGGTCATTCGTTATGATCGCGATTCGTAAATTCATACATTCGTGAATTCTTACATTCGAAAATTCGTAAATTTGCAAATTCTGAAAATTCGAAAATAAGAAAGAAAATCTGAAAATCTGAAAGAACGAAAATCCGAAAATTTTAAATAATACCTAACTATTAAGTTGTAGGTATTGGAATTTCCTTTCAAATTTGGCTGTTAGTGAATTATCCGAAATAACAAATGCCGCATCCAAAAAAATGAAGCAGAAGGAATTAATAATAAATAATAACAATAGTAAAAAGTTATTATTATTATTATTGTTATGTATTATTATTAATTTGTTACGTTCCATTTGTTTAGATACGGCATTCATTATTTCGGATAATTCTTAACTTTGGATAAATTTGTATTCAGTACGTTCACTAACAGTCAAATTTGAAAGGAAATTCCAATACCTACAATTTAATAGTTAGTAATAGTTAAGTTATTATGAGTTAGTTTTTCGGGTTTTCTAATTTACATTCTTATTATCGAATTTTTGGATTTTCAAATTTATGAATTTACGAATACTCAAATTTATGAATATTCGGAAAAAATTGTTAAACGGGTTTTTGTTAATTTGGATATTTCCAAATTACAGAATTTGTCGAAATTCGTTAAAAAACTAATTCGGAGCAAAATGAATTGCACGTGTCTACCAAATGCATTATTTTACATGTTTCTACATTAAACCTCATTTGCCGTGTAGTTGCCCACCTCAATAATTTGTTCAGATCTTCTTGCAAGGTTTCCACATCCTGTGGAGAAATGATTGTCCTGCTTATCTTGGTATCATCTGCAGATACTGAGATTGAGATGTTTATCCCATCCTCCAGGTCGTTAATGAATAGATTAAATAGGATTGGTCACAAGACAGAACCTTGGGGAACCCCACTTTCCACACCGGACCATTCCGGGTACTCCACATTTATCACCACCCGCTGGGGATATGCTGACAGACCTTAGTTTGTATAGTAAACGTTTATGGGGAACTGTATCGAATGCCTTTGAAAAATACAGATACACCACATCTACAGGCCTTCCCTTACCTAGATGGCAGCTCACCTCCTCATAGAAGGTCAATAGATTTGGCAAGAACGTTTCTTCATGAAATTGCGCGGATTACCACTAATGATACCGTTCTCGTTACAATAATCTTGTATATAATCCCTTATCATTCCCTCCAAGAGTTTGCATACTATTGGTGTTAGGCTAACTGGTCTGAAGTTCCCAGGGATAAATCTTGGTCCTTTTTTATATATTGGTGCTACGTTGGCTTTTCTCCAATCAGCTGGTATCACACAAGTCAGTAGACTGTTCATAAAAATTAGGTACAATGGTCTGGCAATTACTTGACTGAGTTCCTTATTAACCCCATATTCACCTTGCAAGATCTTCAAGACAGCTATTTCTTTACAGATGTTCTGAAATTACAGAGAAATAGAGTGGGAAATATATTAATACTTACAAATCAGACACTTTTTACACATCCATGGTCCTTTAATTAACCCCTTCAGCCCCAGAAGGATTTCCGCCTGAATAACCAGAGCACTTTTTGCGATTCGGCACTGCAACGCTTTAACTGACAATTGCGCGGTCGTGCGGCGTTGTACCCAAACGAAATTGGCGTCCTTTTTTCCCACAAATAGAGCTTTCTTTTGGAGGGGACTTCAACATCCCTACTAATACTAACACTCCTGCTACTTCCAAACTTCTCAGTCTAACCTCCTCCTTGGACCTGTTGCAATGGATACATGCTACTACTCACTCTGAAGGCAATACCCTTGACCTGGTTTTCTCCCACCTTTGCACTCCATGCAACCTCTCTAACTATCCATTCCCTCTCTCTGATCACTACCTTATTAGTTTCACTCTCTTCCTCTCCTCCACCTCCTCTCCCTCCAACCGCCTGACTGATACCCGTAGAAACCTACACCGTCTCAACCCTTGTCTTCTCTACTATGCCACTGACCACCTCTATGACAAAATCGCACCCCTGTCCGGCACCGACCTACCCACTTCTGTCAACAACACTTCACATTTAGCCTCCCTAGACACACTGGCCCTGCTCACTAATCACAGAATCAGGCCCAACCCCTTCAATATAAGAATCCTTTCCTGGCTTGAAGTAGCAATTTTTATCCAACTCTACAGTCAAAGTGATAGCTTGGCCCTGGATAATGTGCCGCCTTGCTGCTACTGTGGAACTGGGGAGATCCAAACACTGTAGCAAAAACACAAGAATACAGTGGTGCACCGGCCTAGCGCATTATCCTCAGATGTACATTTTATTAAAAAGATAAAAACAAGGCATAAAACATGGCACAATGCTACACGCCCATAGTAGCAACTGCCGCTGGGATGGTGATTCACACCGACTGGTTGACGCGTTTCGGAGTACGAACCCCTTCCTTGGAGGCCTGACCCCTTCAACCTCAGCAAACAGATGACACTAGAAGTCTGAAAAAACATAGCTGTGCTCTTGAGCGCCTGTGGCGTAAGACTAAGTCTCAGAAAGATTTCTACCAGTATAAATCTGCCCTCCTAAAATACAATTCCAGCCTCCTCACTGCCAAGCAGACCTATTCAATCACTCTCATTAACAACTTATCATCCTGTCCCGTCAACTCTTCTCTACCTTCAACTCTCTACTTCGTCCTTCTCTGCCTCCACCCACTACACCCACTGCCCAGGAGATCGCCAATCACTTCAAACAGAAGATTGAAACAATTTGTGAAGAGATCTCTGCTGTTCAGGTACTTTCCATGCTTTCCACTTCATGCCTACAGGTAGAATCACTACTTCCCTCATTCAACCCCGCCACTTTAGATGAGGTAGCTAAACTGCTTGCTAGCGTCAAATTAACCAACTGCCCTCTGGATCCTGTTCCCTCGCAAATGCTACGTTCACCCTCTGACTCAATTCTACACTCTTTAACCCACATCTTCAATCTCTCCCTCTCTTCTGGCCTCTGCCCCAACTCTCTATAACATGCACTAGTTAGCCCCATACTTAAAAAGCCTTCACTGGACCCAACCAATCTTAACAACCTACGCCCCATCTCCTTGCTCCCCTTTTTATTCAAACTCATTGAACGTCTGGTCTACAACCGACTGGGCAACCACCTTGCCGAGAATAGCCTTCTTGATCCCCTTCAGTCTGGATTTTGTCCGCAATACTCCATAGAAACTGCTCTTCTAAAACTAACAACCAAACTTATAATTTTTCCTCCACCATATGCTCCTTCCCCTAATCTTTCTGTTATAATCAATGGCACAACTATCAGCCCATCACCGCATGCCAAGGTCCTATGCGTAGTCGTGGACTCTGAACTCTCCTTTAAGCCCCATGTTCAATCACTGTCCAAATCCTGCCGCCTCAACCTCCGAAGGAAGAGGTCTTTGGTGTGGGGCTCCTACCCATCTATATTTCCCAATAGTAAGCAGAGATGGGCTTTTCGAGCCAGAACCCTAGACACCCACGGAGGTTGCATGAGGTGGTAGCCTGGAGCTGTGCTGTATGTATTGAAGTTTGGAATGTAAGTTTCTTCTATATTGTTTTAGATCACTCTGTGCACTAGCCAATAAGAAAAATAGATGACAAAAAGATAGAAACACTTTCAGTGGATTTTAAATTAAAATTTTAAAGACTGTTCTCAATTATAGAAAAATGGGCTCCCAGGGTGTTATAGATGATATCTAGGGAGACCTTTAATGAGACTTTCAGCTTTGTGTTCTTACAATGCAGCAGACTGTCTTGAGGGAACGCCAATATTTTATATAAGAATAAATGATTAGCTAGTACAAATGTCTACATGTAAATCTGAATATAATGTGTAGGCACACCATATTTGCATTATTGTGTTATATTGATAAATTTAAACAAAGAAAAAAAATGAATAATATGAGAAATATGACAGAGATTTCCTCTCTTACTCTTGTGGGTCTATCAGACCATCCACTGACCATGAATGGACTTTTTGTGCTCTTCCTTCTCATCTATCTGATGACTCTTATCACAAACTTTCTTATTTTTTTCTTGGTCCTCACTGACCACCATCTGCACAACCCAATGTATTTTTTTCTTGCCAACCTGGCATTTCTGGACATGTCCTATTCATCAGTGACCGCACCAAGGATGCTCTTTGATTTGGTCACAAAAAGCAAGTCAATATCCATTCCTGCCTGTATAGCCCAAGTCTTCTTCTACCTCTCCTTTGCCGACTCAGAACTTTTCTTGCTCTCAGCTATGTCCTACGACCGCTACATTGCCATCTGCCACCCCCTACATTACAAACTGATCATGTCTTGGAGGGTCTGTGCTCATATGGCCTCTCTGACCTGGGGTGCAGGATGTTCTGTCTCTTTGATTCATACTTTATTTTTGCTCAGGTTGTCCTTCTGCAGAACATCTTCCATCCACAACTTCTTTTGTGACCTTCCACGCTTATATCAAATAACATGTACTGACCCCTTCATAAACATGGTGGTCGTATTCTTAACATGTGCTAGTGTTGGATTGGGAGCCTTTCTTCTGACCTTTCTTCCCTATGTCTATATTTTCAGTACCATCCTTAGAATCCGTAGCAAGACTGGAAAGAGGAAAGCCTTCTCCACCTGCACATCTCACCTCACCGTAGTCTTCATCTTTTATGGATCCTTAATTTTTATTTACTTGGTTCCCACTTCCAGTGATATGGTCAATTTAAATAAACTGTTTACAGTCATATCTGCCCTCATTAACCCATTGCTGAACCCTCTGATCTACAGCCTGAGGAACAAGGACCTTATGGAGGCACTTATGAGGTTGTGTTATCACTTAAGGTTAATCCAGGCATCATTTTAAAAATATCATTGTGAACTTTGACACTTTTTGCATTTATGGGACTTTTCAGTTGACTAAAAATTTCAGTAATGTCTTTTATAAAATGTAAATGTCAGAGACTCACCCTTGTATGACCAGGGGTCATTGTAACCCACAGGCCAAATGTAGCAGTTTCAGTATCCTTTGCTTATCCTCAAAATTTCTATTTTGCTTACCATCATTTATTTTACAAAGATTTTAATGCATCCATAAGGCCTTTAACCATTTCAGCCCTGGAAGATTTACTCCCTTCCTGACCAGGCCATTTCTTGCAATACGGCACTGTGGTACTTTAACTGACAATTGCGCGATCGTGCGACGTTGTACCCAAATAAAATTGAGGTCCTTTTTTCCCCACAAAAAGAGATTTCTTTTGTTGGTCTTCGATCACCTCTGCGGTTTTTATTGTTTGGGCTATAAACAAAAAAAAAGACAGACAATTTAAAAAACAAACAATATTTTTACTTTCTGCTATAAAACATCAAATAAAAAAAATGTAGGGGGGGAGTGTCTGGCCGCGCTCCTGTACGGACGTTTCCCTGAGAGCTCTGCGGACACCACAGGAGCATCCACAGGAAAATGTCCTTCTGGAACGTAAGTGGCGATCTCAAACATCACATCCAGCTTCCCCATCGTCCCAGCTCCAGATAGAGCGAGTATCGCGTGGATCGGTGGCTGCCAGCCACGACGGCCATAAATCGAGGACACGGTTTTTGCGGCTTAGGCTGCTTGGGCCTATCCGTGAAGCTCTCAGCCACCACAACCACAGCCAGCCAACCCCTTGCCTATGAAACCCCCTTCTGGGACACAACCACCCTAAGCAGCCACAGATATGGCCCCCAAAAACGGACTAAACGGACCGGCGGCTCCCATCAGCTCCACAAGAAATTGAGACTGCGGCAGCCTACAGAGTCTGTACTAAGGGCTGTAGTGTCCCAGACCCACCACTATAACCTGCACAGCAACAGTATAGGGGCGGGCCAGGCCCCGGCTGGAATGGTTGCCTGATCCCCTGGTTCTCGCACACAGAGGATTGTTTTAAGTTTCAAAGAGGATAGAGATACTGCTAACATGGGCAAAGGTGACAGGAGTTCATCTGCCACAAGGTCCCGATCCCCTCGGGATGGAGAAACCCAGCCATGGCATGGCATTCCTGAGTTATTTAGATCCCAGCAACGGAATGCTCAGACCTCATCACAGGCCTCACAGCCCACCACGCGGTCAGCCGGCTGCAGCCCTGACCGTGACAGACTTAATACTCCAGCTAGCGCAGCCTGCCCTGTTAACAACACTGTGCTCCCATTGTGATTGGGTGATATGCAGGCAATCACAGCAGACATCAAACACACGTTGTCTGTGGCGATCTCAGATCTCCGGGCTGATATTAAATCCATGGCAGAGCGACTTGATAAAGTAGAATCCTCCACATGCAGACAATAAAGCCGCTATCGCACAGGTACAACAAGTGACAGATGACCATGCTTTCCGGATGAGAGAGATGCAAAGGCACATCGAAGACCTCGATAATAGGGGTCGTAGACACAACATAAGAGTGAGGGGCCTCACAGAGAACGTTGAATCAGATAACCTGCTCCAGTGCGTCCAATCAATTTTCAATGGGCTATTAGACAGGCCCCCTGATTCCCCCATGCAGATGGAACGCATACACAGGGCCCTGCGCCCCCGGGGCAGAGATACTGACCCGCCACGCAATATCATCTGCTGCTTGGTAAACTTCCCCCTCAAGGAAGATATCCTCAAGAGGGCCAGGGAAAGGCGACAAGTTTTGCACGAAGGGACTGAAATTAAACTATTCCAGAACTTATCTCCCATAACGCTTCAACATCGGAGAGACCTGTGCCCTCTACTGGATCTTCTGAGAGCCAGAAACATAACCTACCGATGGAAATTTCCCTTCTGCCTGTCCGCCTCTGCCCTGGGTCGCACCACCCTACTCCGGGTACCCGAGGACCTACGACAGTTTTGCAACACCCTGGACCTCCCAATACCTTCTCTGCCGGATTGGTGTAGCGAACAACGTACCGTTGCCCCGCGTCCCATAGAACAAGGTGAGGACCAGATGGACTGGAGCACTCAGAGGCACTGATGAAGAAGATCCCCAGATACCCCTCCATAGATACCGGCAAGATACCTAAAACGGCCACTTCTAATACACCAGTCAGCTCCTGAAAACCACTGCGCTCAAACGGTCCAGAGTTGCAACAAGTTCAGGTCGTTTCCTTTTTCCCTGTTCCTAATGTTCAACTTCTGATACGCTTCACTGCAACTGTTACTTACTCGTGAATACCTCCCGGGCATTCCCACACCCAAGACGATAAAGCTGCATGGACACAGATGTCTTCTAGGGCTGGCACATCTGGCAGCCTATGGTTGCACTAATATGCCCTTCTATATCTTCACACCTATGGCACTAAAGGAGCTCCCTGAGAAAGACAAGACCTCATCCCAGTAAGACTCAAAAATCCGCCCTGCCCTGCTGGGAAAGACCCTGGGTATTTCCTCACTGAGTTTTTTCCCTTTTTTTTTCTCCTCTCCCTCTCTCGTACAGCTTTCTGTACTTACGCACAAATATTATGTACAGGTCTTCAATCCCTTATTATGGGACCTTGGGGGGGGGGTTGGGGGTGAAGCCGAGCTCCGCTCCACTTACCTATGCACTGTACTGATGACACTGGTAAGGAAGGGGTTAACACCAGGGGGGGTCCAAGGGTCGGCAAGTAGCTAATAAACTTGTCTGGCTTCTGTAGCCCTGTTATAGGGGGGGTCATATAAAGTTGCCCTCTCCACACAGGCTATGGCGCTAACCTGCAGGTAACCAAATGAGCCGGGGCCTTCTCTAAAGGAAGAGTGGACTATAAATATATAATTGGCAGTGCCTCCACCTAGGACAGGGCTCCAGCTTTTGTAGAGATTTTCCCTTTCTAGGACAATAACCAGTAACTCACCCAAAATAACTGACAGCGGTGGTACTACTACACCCAGCATAGATTTCTAAGAGTAAAGATATGCAGACATACCAGCAGGTGATTAGTGTAACTTTATATATGATAAAGTGATGGCATTGCATACAGCCAACGTAATAACAAGAAGAATGTACATATGTCTTAGAAGAACAGATATATATATATATATAAGTATCTATATATCTGGATATATAACTAAAGGCCTTTAACACCAACACCTCCAATTAGGCACTGTGGCACAGTTCAGTCGCAGGGGCCCCCGATGAGCAGACTTGCAAGGCGCAACTTGAGAGGACGAACGCTGACACATCGGTGGAGCGGTGGCTTTCTGGGGACGCTTGTAGAGACGAACCCACCGATGGCGCAGAAGTTTGGAACGCGCCACCTGCAAGGCATATCAGGCCTATCTAGCCTATCTCTTGGTCCCTAACCTGACTACAGGCTATCAATGCTACCAAACCGCCAACTATCTAAGTGGCCGTCGGAAGCCTAAACTGTCGCTACCCTGAGCTGTTTACCGTTACCTAGGCTAATACTAGCTAGGAACCCCCCAGACCAAAAAGGGACGCTGCTGCTTTAAATAATGAAGTGGCAGATATACACTTCAACACTAACTAGTCAAATGGGTTATAATCAAATGAGCTTTGCTCTCACACACTTGAGAATAGCCCAAGTATATTAAAGTATGCAAATAGAAAGTAAATCAGAAAAGCCACTGACACAGGGATATGCAGATACAGTGTATCTGATTCCCACACAGGAGTGACAGAGATATAACAGTAAGCTAAACAGTGCAGTAACACTTGCCTATATTGTATTGTCCCTTTTTAAAAGACTAAATGAAAGATAAACGTATGAAATTATATGAACCCGATAAGAGTTCACACACTCTCGTTTCGAGTAAACTAATATTGGGTAAACTGATCAATCACAACTTCACATATAGACGGTGAAGTAATAAATTTCGTCGTCGCAGGGAAAAACCAGACCCCCCAAGGATCGATCATAATCGGATCCATTGCCATTTGTCGAGTCCCATCGCTGTCAAATCCGAAGGCTGCCGGTGAATCTATCAACCGCCAAACCATCGTAACTATCGGACATCAGTCCAATCCCTGGTT
>BLSH010287504.1:107114-124957 GCA_018402905.1 Glandirana rugosa | reverse complement strand
CCTGATTCGTGAACCCCTGGTAGAGTAGACAGGAGGCTCAGGAGTGAGGATGGCATGAGGGTTGAGATGGTCACCGGTGACAACTGAAGAGGTGCTTCCGGTCTCGTGCTGGTTGAATAGAGTGGTGGTACAGGCCGGGTCGGTAGCTAGCTGGCGGTGCAGTACAGAGGGAGCAAGCAGAAGAATGGTCGGGCACAGGCAGAGTTCGTCAATGGGCTGGCAGCAAAGGTACAAGGGAGCAGGCAGGAGAGTGGTCGTGGGCAGCCAAAGTCAGTGCAGGCGGAGATCAAGCAGGGTCGGGACAAGCCAGGTCACAGGAACAGGAATCAGACAACAGGAAGCTCTGGAACACACACACCAAACGCTGTAGATCAGACAGCAGAGTCTGTGTGCTGCTAAGCTGTTTAAATAAGGCAGCTTGGCTCCAATCAAGGAAATCACCCTGCACAATTGTTAACCCTTAGTGACCCCTGCGCTGGCTAGCAGATCCATGACAAGCGTGCATAGGTGCAGAAAGTCCACTTTAGCCACAGATTGTCTTCCTAACACCACCGATGGCACAGAAGTCTGTAACGCGCCACCTGCAAGGCAAATCAGGCCTATCTAGCCTAACTCTTGGTCCCTAACCTGACTATAGGCTATCAATGCTACCGGACTGCTAACTATCTAAGTGGCCGTTGGAAGCCTAAACTGTCGCTACGCTGAGCTGATTACTGTTCCCTAGGCTAATACTAGCTAGGAACCCCCCAGACCAAAAAGGGACGCTGTTGCTTTAAATAATTGTGGAGGAATCCCCAGTGGAACCGAGTAAAAGTGGTTGTAAAAGCCACTCTATTACAGTATTATATCATGTAAACTGTGTGCGTTTCTGATAATGTTATTGTAACAAATAGCTTCTTATAGCGCCGCTTGGTTATTCCCGTGAGCCACCAGAGCTCTCTTTCCTGCTCCTAACACTGCAGAAGGAGGGGCCAAGATCCTTCGCTGACAGCGGGGAGAAGAGGAGGAGAGCAGCGGGAGGTCAGCTGAGCAGTGCTCTACCAAAGGTATTTGACACAATTAGATTACAGAAAGATACACAGTTTGCATTATGTAATACTGTAATAGAGTGGATTCTAGGATTTTACAACCACTTTAAACTAGGGCTTATTTTCAGGGTAGGGCTTCTATTGCAGCCCTCCCCGAAAATCACAGTAGGTCTTATTTTCAGGGTAGGACTTATTTTCGAGGAAACAAGGTATATTTCCCAATAGTAAGCAGAGATGGGCTTTTCGAGCCAGAACCCTAGACACCCATGGAGGTTGCATGAGCTGCTAGCCTGGAGCGGTGCTGTATGTATTGAAGTTTGGAATATAAGTTCCTTCTATATTGTTTTAGATCACTCTGTCCGCTAGCCAATAAGAAAACTAGGTGATAAAAAGATAGAAACACTCTCAGTGAAATTCAAATTTTAAAGACTTCTCAATTATAGAAAAGGGGCTCCCAAGGTGTTATAAATTACATCTTAGGAGACCTCTTATCAGACTTTCAGCTTTGTGTTCTTACAACACAACAGACGGCCCTGAGGGAATGCCAACATTTTATATAAGAATAAATAATTCTCTGGTACAAATGTACAGATGTGAATCTGAATATAATGCGTAGCACACTGTATTTATATTACTGGGTTATAGTGATAAATTTAAACAAAGAAAAAAATGAATAATATGGAAAATCTGACAGAGATTTCCTCTCTTACTCTTGTGGGTCTATCAGACCATCCACTGACCATGAATGGACTTTTTGTGGTCTTCTTTCTGATCTATCTGATGACTCTTATCACAAACCTTCTTATTTTTCTCTTGGTCCTCACTGACCACCATCTGCACAACCCAATGTATTTTTTTCTTGCCAACTTGGCATTTCTGGACATGTCCTATTCATCAGTGACCGCACCAAGGATGCTCTTTGATTTGGTCACAAAAAGCCGATCAATATCCATTCCTGCCTGTATAGCCCAAGTCTTCTTCTACGTCTTCTTTGCTGGCTCAGAAGTTCTCTTACTCTCAGCTATGTCCTACGACCGCTGCGTTGCCATCTGCCACCCTCTACATTACAAACTAATTATGTCTTGGAGGGTCTGTGCTCGTATGGCCTCTCTGGTCTGGGTTGCGGGATGTTCTGTCTCTTTGGTTCATACTTTACTTTTGCTCAGGTTGTCCTTCTGTAGAACATCTTCCATCCACAACTTCTTCTGTGATGTTTCACACTTATATCAAATCACATGCACTGACCCCTTCATAAACATGCTGGTCGTATTCTTAACATGTGCTAGTGTTGATTTGGGAGCCTTTCTTCTCACCTTCCTTCCCTATGTCTATATTTTCAGGACCATCCTTACACTCCGTAGCAAGACTGGAAAGAGGAAAGCCTTCTCCACCTGCACATCCCACCTCACCGTGGTCTCCATCTTTTATGGATCCTTCATTTTTATTTACTTGGTTCCATCGTCCAGCAATATGGTCAATTTAAATAAACTGTTTTCAGTCATATCTGCCCTCATTAACCCATTGCTGAACCCTTTGATCTACAGCCTGAGGAACAAGGACCTTATGGAGGCACTTCTGAGGTTGTGTTATCACTTAAGGTTAATCCAGGCATCATTTTAAAAATATCATTGTGAATTTTGACACTTTTTTGCATTTATGGGGCATTTTCAGTTGACTAAAAATTTCAGTAATGTCCTTTATAAAATGTAAACATGCCAGAGGCTCATGCCTGTACTCACCCTTGCCCGACCATGGGTCATTGTAACACACAGGCCAAATGTAGTATTTTCAGTATCCTTTGCTTATCCTCAAAATTACTGTTTTGCTTAACATCATTTATTTTACAAAGATTTTAATGCATTCATAAGGCCTTTAACCCAGGGTTTCTCAACCAAGGTTCAGTGGAACCCTAGGGTTCCTCCAGAGGTTGCTAGGGGTTCCTTGAGCAATGGTCAATTTCTACCTCTCAGATAAATTCCCAATGACATCATTGATCTTTTTAGCCATCTGTAAGGGGGGAATTCTTCCCAATGACCACAAGTGTAAGGAGCATTCTTCCCAATGACCACAAGTGTAAGGAGCGTTCTTCCCAATGACCACAAGTGTAAGGAGCATTCTTCCCATTGACCACAAGTGTAAGGAGCGTTCTTCCCAACGACCACAAGTGTAAGGAGCATTCTTCCCATTGACCACAAGTGTAAGGAGCATTCTTCCCAATGACCACACGTGTAAGGAGCATTCTTCCCATTGACCACAAGTGTGAGGAGCATTCTTCCCAATGACCACACGTGTAAGGAGCATTCTTCCCATTGACCACAAGTGTAAGGAGCATTCTTCCCACTGACCACAAGTGTAAGGAGCATTCTTCCCAATGACCACAAGTGTGAGGAGCATTCTTCCCAATGACCACAAGTGTGAGGAGCGTTCTTCCCAATGACCACAAGTGTAAGGAGCATTCTTCCCATTGACCACAAGTGTGAGGAGCATTCTTCCCAATGACCATCACACTAAGATATCATAAGTTGTAGATTTTTAATTTTTAGCAGGGGTTTCCCGAGACCGGAGAATTATTTCAAGGGTTCCTCGGTGTTGAAAAGGTTGAGAAAGTCTGCTTTAACCACTTCAGCCCTGGAAGATTTACCCCCTTCCTGACCAGGCCATTTCTTGCAATACGGCACTGCGTTACTTTAACTGACAATTGCTCGGTCGTACAACGTTGTATCCAAATAAAACTGAATTCCTTTTTTCCCCATAAATAGAGCTTTCTTTTGTTGTTCTTCGATCACCTCTGCGTTTTTTTTTTTTTTTTGCGCTATAAACAAAAAAAGACCAACAATTTAAAAAAAAAAAACAATATTTTTACTTTCTGCTATAAAACATCCAATAAAAAATGCAAAAAATAGAATTTATTGATCCATTTAGGCCAATATATATATTCTGCTACTTGCTTATGGTAAAAAAAATCCCAATAAGCGTATATATTTATTGGTTTGCGCAACAGTTATTGAGTCTACAAACTATGGGATATCTTTATGGAATTTTTATTTTTAATTTTACTAGTAATGGCGGTGATCAGCGATTTTTAGTGGGGCTGCGACACTGCAATGGACAAATCGGACACTTAAGTGACACTTTTGACACTTTTTTGGGAACCAGTGACACTAATACAGCAATCAGTGCTACAAATATGCACTATCACTGTGCTGATGACACTGGCAGGGAAGAGGTTAACACCAGGGGGGATCCAAGGGTTAAGTGTGTCTCTAGGGGATGCTTTCTAACTGTGTGGGGGATGGACTCACTAGATGAACACAGAGATCAGTGTTCCTGATTAGCAGGAACACAAGATCACTGAGTTCATCTCTGGCAGAACGGCGGTCTGCCTCGTTTACATCGGCAGACCGCCATTCTACCTCTCTGGGGAACGATCAAGTGTGGCCGGCAGACATCGCCTCCGCCAGACCTGCTGATTGGCTCCCCCTCTGGCCCACACAGGCTAGTGCGCGAAACAACGTATAGGTAGGTCGATTCGTGCAGCCGTGCCACCTTGCCGCAGTACAATTGCGACGGGCGGTCGGCAAGTAGCTAATAAACTTGTCTGGCTTCTGTAGCCCTGTTATGGGGGGGGGGTCATATGAAGTTGCCTTCTCCACACAGGCTATGGCGCTAACCTGCAGGTAACCAAATGAGCCGGGGCCTTCACTAAAGGAAGAGTGGACTATAAATATATAATTGGCAGTGCCTCCGCCTAGGACAGGGCTCCAGCTTATGTAGAGATTTTCCTTTTCTAGGACAATAACCAGTAACTCACCCAAAGTAACTGACAGCGGTGGTACTACTACACCCAGCATAGATTTCTAAGAGTAGAGATATGCAGACATACCAGCAGGTGATTAGTGTAACTTTATATATGATAAAGTGATGGCATTGCATACAGCCAATGTAATAACAAGAATGTACATATGTCTTAGAAGAACAGTATATATATATAAGTATATATATATCCGGATATATAACTAAAGGCCTTTAACACCAACACCTCCAATTAGGCACTGTGGCACAGTTCAGTCGCAGGGGCCCCTGATGAGCCGACTTGCAAGGCGCAACTTGAGAGGACGAACGCTGACACATCGGTGGAGCGGTGGCTTCCTGGGGACGCTTGTAGAGACGAACCCATCGATGGCGCAGAAGATATGAACTGGTTGCATTTTGAGTCTTCTTCAATATTAGGAAGGGAATTCATCACTCCCTCCATGACACCATGCAACAATTCCATGACAAATGGGGCACTTGGTCAACTTATCGCCCAATACACCAATGTTGTTACCCCCCCCCCACTGCATGCCCCTGGTATAGCTCACATTACTCCATTTATAATTGTACGATTATTGTTGTACTTGAGCAGGGACTATGGATGATTCAATAAAGAACACTTAGGCTGGGTTCACACCTATGGGAATTGGATGCGGCTTAACCACTTCAGCCCCGGAAGGATTTCCCACTTTAGGACCAGAGCCCTTTTTGCGATTTGGCGCTGCGTCGCTTTAACTGACAATTGCGCGGTCATGCGACGTTGTACCCAAACGAAATTTGCGTCCTTTTTTTATCCACAAACAGAGCTTTCTTTTGGTGGTATTTGATCACCGCTGCGTCATTTCTGATCGCCGCTATAAACAAAAGAAGAGCGACAATTTTGCAAAAAAAAAAAACAAATTTCTTACTTTTTGCTAAAATTCAAATCCAAAAAAAATATATAAAAAAACATTTTTTTCACCGTTTTTGGCCGATTTATATTCTTCCTCATATTTGCGATAAAAAAAATCGCAATCGGCGTTTATTGATCGGTTTGCGCAAAAGTGGCCGTGTTTACGGATGATGAGAATTCATTTTTGGGGTTTTTATTTTTTTTTTATTTTTTATTAGTAATGGCGGCGATCTGCGATTTTTAGCGGTACAGCGATATTTCAGCGGACATGTCGGACCATTTTAACACTTTTTTGGCACCATTGGCATTTATACAGCGATCAATGCTATGAAAATGCACTGATTACTGTGTAAATGCCATTGGCAGTGAAGGGGTTAACCTGCAGGGGGCGCTCTAAGGGTTAACTGTGTTCCCTGGGCGTTCTAAGTGTGGGTGGACTGTCCTAGCTGGGGAAGGGCGAAGCCGCCGCACCCGCTCCCTGGCCCTCTCCGAACACAGTGAGCACGCGGGCGCGCCTCCAGCGGCGCATGCTCACAGTGCGCGATCTCGCAGTCGCCGTCAGATGACGGCGATTTGCGATATTGCACCACTTTGTCGCCGTCAAGCTGCGGTTGGCGGTCGGCAAGTGGTTAGACCGCATCCAATTCGCAGGACACTTGAAAACACATTGTTTTCAATGTGTCCGGTTCACATATGTCCGGTGCATTCGCACTCCGCATTGCACAAAAAAAGTGTGCCTATTCTGTGCAGTGCGGTGCGAATTCCCAGCTCGTTGAGTTCAATGGGAGCGCATGCAACACGGAGATGCACTCCGCACTGAACGGGGATATTTTCCCCTGCTCATGGCTCCTCCCCCATCTCTCCCCCCCGCAGCTGCTGCGCTGTGGGAATGGACAGGAGCCGCCGAAAGGTGGCTCCGCCCCTTCCCGGCAGCAGACGGGCTGGAATTTGCACCGGACAGTGAATCCACCTTAGAGGGAAGAGGTCTTTGCTTTGATGTGTGGCTCCTACCCATCTACCATGTTTCCCCGAAAATAAGCTTGGGTCTTATATTCATTTTGGTAACACGACACAGTAGGACTTATTTTCAGGGTAGGTCTTATATCATGTGCTGTCTTCTCTCCCCTCCCCCCTCCCTCCCTGCCTGTCAGGAATCCCAAGTGGAACCGAGTAAAAGTGGTTGTAAAAGCCACTCAATTACAGTATTATATCATCTAAACTGTGTATGTTTTAGATAATGGGATTGTGACAAATAGCTTCTTATGGTTCTTCCGTGAGCCACCGCAGCTCTCTTTCCTGCTCCAAAGAATGCAGAAGGAGGGGCCGAGATCCCCCGCTGACAGCGGGGAGAAGAGGAGGAGAGCAGCGGGAGGTCAGCTGAGCAGTGCTGTACCAAAGGTATTTGACACAATTAGATTACTGAAACATACACAGTTTGCATTATGTAATACTGTAATAGAGTGGATTCTAGGATTTTACAACCACTTTAAACTAGGGCTTATTTTCAGGGTAGGGCTTCTATTGCAGCCCTCCCCGAAAATCACAGTAGGTCTCATTTTCAGGGTAGGACTTATTTTCGGGGAAACAAGGTATATTTCCCAATAGTAAGCAGAGATGGGCTTTTCGAGACAGAACCCTAGGCACACATGGAGGTTGCATGAGCTGCTAGCCTGGAGCGGTGCTGTATGTATTGAAGTTTGGTGTGCCGTTAGATGTAGAGTTGAGCAAACCCGAACTGTAAAGTTCGGGTTGGTACCGGACTTTAAGGTATCCGTGTCCCGAACCCGGACATTTGAGAAAAAGTCCAGGTTCGGGGTTCGGGTATTTTTTTGCTCCTTTTGAATAGCTGCAGGGCAGCCAATCAACAAGCGTTTCACTCGTTTGCCCTTAGAAGCCATCACAGCCATGCCTACTAATGGCATGGCTGTGATTGGCCAGTGCATCATGTGACCCAGCCTCTATATACGCTCGAGTCACGTAGTGCTGCATGTCACATCATCTCATATTATTGTAGGGAGAGGATGCTGCCGCCGCTGTGCTTTAGAAAATCTGTTAAAAACAGTGATTTATTGGTGGGTGGGTGCTAGAGGAGATTTTTGTTTGCTAAGCAAAGTGCCTCATATAAAACCTAAGCAATTTTTCTGTTTGTTAGGTGGGCGTTTGCAGCCATTTTTGCAAGTGCAGTGCACATGCAACTGCTTGTGTGTCAGGGACACTACTTTAATCGAGTTCTGTTAGTTCAGTTGGCAACATTTTCTCATATTTAAATTCTGCTTTTACATTGCAGTTAGACAAATTACATTTTTTTTTTTCGTTCAAAATATTACATTTGCGGCCAGCGGGGCATTTCTTGTACAAAAATAAAAAAGTGCGTCTACATTGCTGGTTAAAAAAAAAAGAATAATAATTTATTATTCCTTTTTTTATTATTAATAAATAGTGCTTCATAGTACATATGCACCTTGCTGTGCATTTCTTGCACAAAATTGCACATTGCTGGTTTAAAAAATAATATATATTTGTGCTACATAATACATTTGCGTCCAGAATGAGGAGAGCATCAAATAAGAGACGTGGTCATGGTGCTGCTGGTGATGCTGGTGTTGCTGGTGTTGGTGGTGTTGGTGAACCTCCTGTTGGAAGGAGAGGACGTGGTCGAGGTGCGCCAGCTACACGCACAAGGGGAACACCTTCCTCAGGTAGCCGACAGAACCTTCACCGGTATATGGTTGGCCAGAATGTACAGGCAATAGTAGATTGGGTGGCTGACAATGCCTCCAGTTCCTTCACATTGTCTCCCTCCCGGTCCCTTGATGAAAGCTCAGAGTTGGCACCTGAACCCCATGGCCATCTGTCTTTCACCTCAGCCCCTTGTAAATTAGCCAAGCAGTCTGAGCCCCAAGTCCTGCAAGAGACTCTTATGCTTTTTGATGACTCTACTGGTGTGCTTTCCGTGGGCCATCCACATAGCGCTGCCCCAGAAGTGGAAGACATTGAGTGCACCGATGCCCAACCACTTCTGTTGCAGGATGAGGACATGGAAACACCAGCGCAGCACATTTCTGATGATGATGAAACACAGGTGCCAACTGCTGCAGCTTGCCTCAGTGTGCAGACTGACAAGGAGGGCAGTGGTGAAGGGTGGGTGGAAGATAATGTGGAGGATGATGAGGTCCTAGACCCCACATGGAATGAGGGTCATGCGAGTGACGTGTGGAGTTTGGAGGAAGAGGTGGTGGTCGCACAGAGGCACCAGCACAGCAAAAGAGGAAGCAGGTTGCAAAAGCGGAGCGACAAGACACGAGTGGTTTGCAAGCTGTGCAATCAGAGGCTGAAGCGAGGCATAAATGTTCTAAACCTGAGCACAACCTGCATGACCAGGCATCTACATACAAAGTATGAGCTGCAGTGGAATAAGCACCTCAAATCCAAGAAAGGTCTCGGCCTCCTCCTGCTTCCCCTTCTGCTGCTGCCTTGGCCTCTTCCTCCACCTCTACAGTGACAGCGTCACCTGCCACCCAGCAAACAGACGATATGACAGCAACGCCACCATGTCCGCCACCGTCCCCAAGCATTTCCACATGGTCCCATGGAAGCTTACAGCTCTCCATCTCCCAAACACTGGAGAGAAAGATGAAGTACCCCCCTACCCATCCCTGGCCCTGAATGCCAGCATTTCAAAATTCCTGGCCTTTGAAATGTTGTCATTCCGTCTGGTGGACACGGACAGTTTTAAAAACCTGATAACCACTGATACATGGACCAGTAAGCATGGGCAGGGACGCTATATCTCACTAACTGCACACTGGGCAAATGTAGTGGCGGGTGGGCCTGAGGCAGATAGCCGTTTGGCGCATGTCCTTCCACCACCAAGGATTGCAGGGCATTTCTCTTTGCCTCATGTTGCCTCCTCCTCCCACTGCGCTTCCTCCTCCTCCTCCTCTACCACCTCCTCATCCTCTCAGCGTAACACCTTCACCACCAACAAATCCAGGGGGAAACGACAGCAGGCTGTTTTAAAACTGATATGTTTGGGGGATAAACCCCACACTGCGCAGGAGCTGTGGACGGGCATTGAACAACAGACCGATAAATGGTTTTATGCACATCCCTTGCCTGGCGCATGTGCTGAATTTGGTGGTGCAGAAATTTCTAAAAAAACTACCAGGATATGTCAGAGCTGCTGCAGAAAGTGCGGGCCGTCTGTGTGCGCTTTCGGCGTTCTCACCCTGCTGCTGCTCGCCTCTCTGCGCTGCAGTGGAACGTCGGCCTTCTCGCTCACCACCTTGCACATGCTGGAGAGACTGTGCGAGCAGCAGCAGGCAATAGTGGAGTTTCAGCTGCAGCATGCACGGGTCAGTCGCTCTGCGGAACAGCAACACTTCACCACCAACGAGTGGGCCTCCATGCGAGACCTGTGTAGTGTATTGCGGTGTTTTGAGTACTCCACCAACATGGCCAGTGCCGATGACGCTGTTCTCAGCGTTACTATCCCACTTCTATGTCTCCTTGAAAAAACACTTCGGGCCATGATGGAAGAGGATGTGGCACAGGAGGAGGAGGAGGAGGAAGAGGCGTCATTTCCACGGTTATCAGGCCAGTCATTCACAAGTGGCTCGGAGGGTGGGTTCCTGCACCAGCATAGGCCAGGTAAAAAATTTTCAAGGTAGGGCATGGTTCTGGAGGATGAGGAGAACGAGGATGATGAGGAGGAGGAGGAAGAGGAGGAACTGTGTTGACAGCAGGGTGGCAACCAACGCAGCTCGTGGGCATCACTGGAGCGTGGCGGGGAGGGATACAGAGGACACAGATGATATACCTCCCACAGAGGACAGCTTGCCTTTGCCTCAGGGCAGCCTGGCACACATGAGCGACTACATGCTGCAGTGCCTGCGCAACGACAGCCGAGTTGCCCTCATTGTAACTTGTGCTGATTACTGGGTGGCCACCCTGCTGGATCGCCATTACAAGGACAACGTGCCGTCCTAAACTCCCTCACTGGAGCGTGATCGGAAGATGTGCGACTACAAGCACACACTGGTAGACGCGCTGCTGAGGGCATTCCCAAATGATACCGGGGGCTCAGCGGAAGCACAAGGCGAAGGCAGAGGAGGAGGAAGAGGTCGCCAACACAGCTGTGGCACCGCCAGCACCTCAGAAGGCAGGGTTAGCATGGCCGAAATGTGGAAAAGCTTTGTCAGCAGCCCGCCACAACAAACAACACCACCAGCTGATAGGTAATGTCTTAGCAGGAGGCAGGATTTCAGCAACATGGTGGAACAGTATGTGTGCACACGCCTACACGTACTGACTGATGGGTCTGCCCCATTCAACTTCTGGGTCTCCAAATTGGCCACATGGCCTGAGCTTGCCCTTTATGGCTTGGAGGTGCTGGCCTGCCCTGCAGCCAGTGTATTGTCGGAACGAGTGTTTAGCACAGCAGAGGGCATTATCACAGACAAGCGCAGCCATTTGTCCACAGCCAACGTGGACAAGCTTACGTTTATTAAAATGAACCAGGCATGGATCCCACAAGACTTGTCTGTACCTTGTGCAGAATAAACATTTAGACCGGACTCACACAGCCATTCATATACTTCTTTTTTTGAATAGGCCTCAATATTTTGGGGGCTACCCCAATTAGAAAAAAAAAACAAACAAACAAAAAACAGTGTTGGCTACCTCCACCTCCTTCTCCACCACCACTTCCACCTACACTGCCACGGTCCACGCCTCCTCCACCTCCCACTCCACATCCACCTCCTCCTCCATTTTTTATTTTTTATATGATTTTAAGTTATTTCCCTATCCACATTTGTTTGCAGGGAACTTGTCCTACTCTGACCCCCATTTGCTTCCTTTTGCAGCCCTCTAGCCCTTCCCAGGACTTTTTTAGAGCCATTTTAGTGCCCAAAAGTTCAGGTCTCCATTGACTTCAATGGGGTTCGGGGTTTGGGGTCAAGTTCGGGGCCGAACTCGAACTTTTTCGCGAAGTTCGGCCGAACCCGCCGAACCCAAACATCCAGGTGTCCGCTCAACTCTAGTTACATGTAATTATCATGTAGCATAAACCTGTGCATAGCTATAGTAATGTTTGTGTTGTTGGTTAGTACACCGCCATCTTGTGGTTGTTCTGGATATTTCACCCTTCCATTCTGTTTTCTAAGTGTGTACCTCCCATCTTCTCAGCTAACTTCCTCTTCCTGGTTCACTCTGTTAGGTAGCTCCCTCTTCCTGTGTCCTCTCTCTGTCCCATAAGAAAGAACATGCCCACACGTTTGTAGGCCTCACACAATCTACTCGCATTCTAGGGCACATTACCATGTTTTGACCTGCAGTTACCATCTTTCAACCATCTGCCACATTTGTTGTCTGCTGTACCTGCTATTTCCAATAAATAATCGCATATGGAAGAATCTGTGCTGGTGAGTTCAAGCTATCTGATAAAGACTGTCTGCGGTGACTATATCTGCTTATGCAAGCCATTCATAGAGGTCCCAGCAAGGGATAAGTCACTATTACAACAGTTGGGGTCAGAATAGTCAAAACATGTGGTAGATTTCCTGCGTAGATGTGTATGTTTAATCAAGCTCAGTGCCATCCGCCATCCTTTGAAGCACATGGTGGCACAAACTTACTGCCCTTCACATGTGAATGTTAAAAACAGTTTCTCTGCATTGGACTGTGTTATCCCACCTGTCTAAGCTGCTGTTCATCTTCTTAAAGAGACAGTTACCATTTTTTACAAAACTTGAAAAAATGTCTAGACAAGCTTCCGAAAATTCTTTTATCGCTGAATCTGCACAGATACATCATGCCTCTGACCACACAGATGTAGAGGGAGCAGATTCTGTAGATATCGCAGAGCAAAGTGTAAGACGCAAACGCACAATAATACCAACACATAAACGTAGAGAAAACTATGAAACCGCTAGAGATGAGTTCTCCAGCAATCCGTCAGAACTGTGGGACAAAACTACATACTGCATGTCAGCCTTGCCACGCTGCAATCAGCAAGCTGAATTAAGAAATTCTACAGATCGCCTATCTGCAACGTATGAACGCTACCGGCGACTGTCTGCAAAATACACAGATTTCTTAAAGGACTCTAATATAGAGGGCTCTTTAGCAGAACTGTCTAAGACTGAACAAACCTATGGTAGCTCTGAAGCCATAGAAAGTGCTCTATTCAAAAGACTGCAAAATTTTCCAAAAATTGGAAACAAAGATCATAGCAAGCTTCAAGAACTAAGTGACCTTCTCATGGAGCTACATTTGGCAAAGGCAGACCCTCGTCTACCTGGGCTAAGCTACCTGGACACAGCTCATGCCATGAACCCAGTGGTGTCTAAACTGCCATACAACCTGCAGGAGAAATGGGCACAACAGGGCTCAAGATATAAAAGAGACTATAACGTATCCTTTCCTCCATTCTCATATTTTTGCAGGTTCATCAGTGAACAAGCCTGGAGAAATTATCCCAGCTTCAGTGAGTCTAGCTTGCCTGCGTGATCATCATCATCAAGGTATGATAACAAAGCAGCTAAACACAGAGACTTATATAGAGCAGTATCTGCTAAAAAGACAGACATCTCACCTCCCGTATCCTCTCCTGCTCACCAGAGTGATCCGTGTGATAGAGATAAAGATCCACATCGTCACTGCCCTCTTCACAAAAAACCTCACCCTCTATAGAAATGTTGTGGGCTTAGGGCAAAGACTGTCCAAGAACATAGGGAGATTCTCCAGAAACTTGGAATATGCTATAGGTGCTGTGCTTCCTATGACCATTTTGCTAAAAACTATAGTTGACATCAAGTGCACAGAATGCAGTAGTGACAAACACGTTACAGCTATGCATCCTGCTCCACTTCCAGACAATCCCCAGCAGCCATCTGCATTGGACCCTGCATCAGATCATGGCGGGGAGCAAAAAAGCCATGCTCCAGCCGTTACAAACATCTTTTCTTCATGTACTGAGGTCTGTGGAGAAGGATCAAGCCACAAATGCTGTGCTAAGGTATGTCTAGTCAAAATATATCCAAGGGATCAACCTGAGAAAGCTACCAGGATGTATGCCATAATAGATGAGCAGAGCAACAAATCCTTGGTTAAGCCTAAATTCTTTGAGACCTTTGTCATAAAAGGACACGTGACACCATATACGCTCAACACTTGTTCTGGTCGTGTAGAAACCTCCGGCAGAAGGGCCGATGGCTTCATGGTCTCCCATATCAAGGCAAAGAAGGGCATACCCTTGCCAACATTAGTTGAGTGTGACCAAATAGCAGACAACAAGGAAGAAATTCCTACCCAGAAGCTGCATATCACCATCCCCACTTAAGGCACCTGGTTACTGAAATTCCTCCAATGGACATGGATGTTGAAATATTAGTCTTGCTGGGAAGAGACATTCTCAGAGTGCATAAAGTGCACCAGCAGAACAACGGATCTGACAACGCTCCATACGTGCAAAGACTTGATCTAGGCTGGGTGATAGTGGGTGATGTATGCTCAAACAGAATGCAAATGCCATCTGAGATTAACTCCTTCAAGGCTCACATGCTAAGAAATGGGCGTGCATCTCACTTTAGACCATGTCCTCATCATTATTAAGTAAAAGAGAAGCCTCTTGACATCATCCAGGCACTGATGTTACTCCCATTCCCTGTGATGACAACTTAGGTGGCACAGTGCTTTGCACTAAACGTGATGACAACAGAACAGCCTTGTCAGTTGAAGATAGAGAGTCCATCACAATAATGGACAGTGAACTCTACAAAGATGAATCTTGCAGCTGTGTTGCACCGTTACCTCTTTGTACTACAAGAGTCAGACTTCCGAATAATCGTGAACAAGCTTTATCCAGATTCAACTCACTTCAGCGAACACTAAAGCACAGGCCTGAAATGAAGGAACATTTCATTGCATTTATGAAAAGGATCTTTGACAATGATCACGCTGAACCAGCTCCACCTCTTCTTGAACATGCCGAGTGCTGGTATTTGCCTTTCTTTGGAGTGTGTCACCCACGCAAACCAAAGCAAATCAGGGTAGTGTTTGATTCCAGTGCCAAGCATCAAGGTGTATCCCTAAATGATGTTCTTCATGCTGGTCCTAACCTAACCAACACCCTTGTAGGAGTACTTATGAGGTTGAGAAGAGAGCCAGTTGCCATAACTGCTGACATTGAACAAATGTTCCATTGCTTTATAGTAAGAGAAGACCATAGGAACTTCATAAGGTTTTTGTGGCACCGTGACAATGACATAAACAATGAAGTAATTGAATACCGCATGAAGGTACATGTCTTTGGAAACAGTCCCTCACCTGCTTTAGCAACATATGGTCTATGAAGGACTGCCCTTGATGGAGAAAAGGAGTATGGTGCAGATGCTCGACACTTCGTTGAGAGAGACTTCTACGTGGATGATGGACTCAAATCCTTACCCACAGATGAAGATACCACAGACCTGCTCCAAAGGACTCAAGGTATGCTTTCTGAGGCCAACCTCAGACTTCATAAGATTGTCTCAAACAGTGCTACTGTGATGAAAGCCTTCCAGCCCGGTGATCATGCCATAGGATTTAAAGGTTTTAATCTGGGGATGGACATGCCTCCTGTTCAGAGAAGTCTGGGCTTACAGTGGAACTTATTTAAAGACACCTTTGGCTTTCAAGTCAGCTCTGCAGACAAGCCATTCACCAAACGTGGTGTCCTGTCAGTGGTGAACAGTCTATACAATCCACTGGGATTCGTGGCTCCCATCCCCATACAAGGTAAATCCTTATTAAGACAACTATCCAGAGACTATTCAAGATTGGGATGCTCCACTACCAACAGACAAATATTCAAAGTGGAAGTCCTGGAAACAATCTCTACATGCCTTAGATGGAATTGATATACCTCGCTACTACACTTCAGCTTCCCTTGCTGCAAGTCAGAGAAAAGAGATTCACATCTTCTCAGATGCATCCACTGAAGCCATAGCAGCTGCTGGCTACCTCAAGGTAAGAGACTCTCACAATCAAACCCATGTAGGGTTTCTGTTTGGCAAAGCTAAGTTAGCACCTAAGCCTGAGCACACAATACCCAGGCTTGAACTTTGTGGGACTGTACTAGCTGTAGAAATCGCAGATTTTATACTGCGTGAGCTAGACATTCAAATAGATGACATCAAATTCTATACAGACAGCAAAGTTGTTTTTGGCTACATACACAATCGGACAAAACGCTTCTATGTCTATGTCAGCAATCGTGTAGAAAGGATCAGAAAATCCTCACGGCCTGAACAATGGCATCATGTTCCATCGGAGCATAATCCTGCAGATCACGTCACCAGACCAATGTCTGCAAGTGCCTTTGCAAATTCTTCTTGGTTAAGAGAACCTAAACCTCTGCTGGATCATACAGAAGAAACTACACCTGAGGTCTTCAGTCTTCTAGATCCTAACGACGATCCAGAGATTTGTTCTGAAGTAAAGACCTTTGCTGCTGATCTGAACCCTAACCTCCAAATTGGAGACCTTGTCCTGCTCAAAGAACGGCAAGCTGAAAGAATTGAATGGCCCACGGGACTCATCGTAAAGACCATCCCTAGTGATGATGGTATGGTACGTAAAGTAGAGGTGAAGGTTGTCAGACAAGGAACTGTAAAGACTTTCTTCAGACCCATCACAGAACTTGTTCTACTCTTGCCTTTTGGAGACTAAACTTGCTTACTTTGGTCCGTTGGATTCAGCTTCTACCACAAGAAGAATGTGCCTTGAACTTTAAGGGACACTTCTTGATGCCTTATTGCAGTTTCCACTGTTGCATATACATGATTGTTGTTTTTTTGTCTTTCAGATCTTCAAGACAACTGCAAATTGCACAATGTTTATTTGCATTGCATAACTACCGTTATGATATAACATAGTGGTATTTACAATACCAGACGGGGAGTGTGCTGTTACCTGTAATTATCATGTAACATAAACCTGCGCATAGCTATATTAATGTTTGTATGGTCGGTTAGCACACTGCCACCTTGTGGTTGTTCTGGATATTTCACCCTTCCATTCTGTTTTCTAAGTGTGTACCTCCCATCTTCTCAGCTAACTTCCTCTTCCTGGTTCACTCTGTTATGTAACTTCCTCTTCCTGTGTCCTCTCTCTGTCTCATAAGAAAGAACATGACCACACCTTTGTAGGCCTCACACAATCTACTCGCATTCTAGGGCACATTACCATGTTTTGACATGCAGTTACCATCTTTCAACCATCTGCCACATTTGTTGTATGTAGGGTTGCCACATCATCCCTTTAATCCAGGACACATATGAATTACACAGGTTGTTCTGAGGCTAATTGAATGCAGATGAGGCACCAAGTGAGTTTAATTACCACCTTAATCAGCCACAGAACAACCTGTGTAATTAGTATGTGTCCTGGATTATGTGGCAACCCTAGTTGTATGCTGTACCTGCTATTTCCAATAAATAATCGCATATGGAAGAATCGGTGCTGGTGAGTTCAAGCTATCTGATAAAGACTGTCTGCGGTGATTATATCTGCTTATACAGGCCAGGCATAGAGGTCTCAGCAAGGGATAAGTCACCATTACAACAGTTGGAGTCAGAATATTTGGAATATAAGTTCCTTCTATATTGTTTTAGATCACTCTGTCCACTAGCCAATAAGAAACTAGGTGACAAAAAAATAGAAACATTTTCAGTGGATTTTAAATTCAAATTTTAAAGACTTCTCAATTATAGAAAAGAAGCTCCCAAGGTGTTATAAATTACATCTTAGGAGACCTCTTATCAGGCATTCAGCTTTGTGTTCTTACAACACAACAGACTGCCCTGAGGGAATGCCAACATTTTATATAAGAATAAATAATTCTCTGGTACAAATGCACAGATGTGAATCTGAATATAATGCGTAGCACACCGTATTTATATTACTGGGTTATAATGATACATTTAAACAAAGAAAAAAAAAAATAATAATATGGAAAATATGACAGAGATTGCGTCTCTAACTCTTGTGGGTCTATCAGACCATCCACTGACCATGAATGGACTTTTTGCTTTCTTCCTTCTCATCTATCTGATGACTCTTATCAC
>BLSH010287504.1:95083-106800 GCA_018402905.1 Glandirana rugosa | reverse complement strand
CATCATCCCTTTAATCCAGGACACATATGAATTACACAGGTTGTTCTGAGGCTAATTGAATGCAGATGAGGCACCAAGTGAGTTTAATTACCACCTTAATCAGCCACAGAACAACCTGTGTAATTAGTATGTGTCCTGGATTATGTGGCAACCCTAGTTGTATGCTGTACCTGCTATTTCCAATAAATAATCGCATATGGAAGAATCGGTGCTGGTGAGTTCAAGCTATCTGATAAAGACTGTCTGCGGTGATTATATCTGCTTATACAGGCCAGGCATAGAGGTCTCAGCAAGGGATAAGTCACCATTACAACAGTTGGAGTCAGAATATTTGGAATATAAGTTCCTTCTATATTGTTTTAGATCACTCTGTCCACTAGCCAATAAGAAACTAGGTGACAAAAAAATAGAAACATTTTCAGTGGATTTTAAATTCAAATTTTAAAGACTTCTCAATTATAGAAAAGAAGCTCCCAAGGTGTTATAAATTACATCTTAGGAGACCTCTTATCAGGCATTCAGCTTTGTGTTCTTACAACACAACAGACTGCCCTGAGGGAATGCCAACATTTTATATAAGAATAAATAATTCTCTGGTACAAATGCACAGATGTGAATCTGAATATAATGCGTAGCACACCGTATTTATATTACTGGGTTATAATGATACATTTAAACAAAGAAAAAAAAAAATAATAATATGGAAAATATGACAGAGATTGCGTCTCTAACTCTTGTGGGTCTATCAGACCATCCACTGACCATGAATGGACTTTTTGCTTTCTTCCTTCTCATCTATCTGATGACTCTTATCACAAACCTTCTTATTTTTTTCTTGGTCCTCACTGACCACCATCTGCACAACCCAATGTATTTCTTTCTTGCCAACTTGGCATTTCTGGACGTGTCCTATTCATCAGTGACCGCACCAAGGATGCTCTTTGATTTGGTCACAAAAAGACGAGCAATATCCATTCCTGCCTGTATAGCCCAAGCCTTCTTCTACATCTCCTTTGTTTGCTCAGAAGTTCTCTTGCTCTCAGCTATGTCCTACGACCGCTACATTGCCATCTGCCACCCCCTACATTACAAACTAATTATGTCTTGGAGGGTCTGCGCTCGTATGGCCTCTCTGGTCTGGGTTGCCGGATGTTCTGTCTCTTTGGTTCATACTTTACTTTTGCTCAGGTTGTCCTTCTGCAGAACATCTTCCATCCACAACTTCTTTTGTGACGTTTCACACTTATATCAAATCACATGTACTGACCCCTTCATAAACATGGTGGTTGTATTCTTAACAGGTGCTACTCTATTATCGGGAGCCTTTCTTCTGACCTTCCTTCCCTATGTCTACATTTTCAGGACCATCCTTAGAATCCGTAGCAAGACTGGAAAGATAAAAGCCTTCTCCACCTGCACATCCCACCTCACCGTGGTCTCCATCTATTATGGAGCCTTAATTTTTATTTACTTGGTCCCCTCCTCCAGTGATATGGTCAATTTAAATAAACTGTTTTCAGTCATTTCTGCCCTCATTAACCCATTGCTGAACCCTCTGATCTACAGCCTGAGGAACAAAGATCTCATGGAGGCACTTCTGAGGTTGTGTTATCACTTAAGGTTAATCCAAGCATCATTTTAAAAATATCTTTGTGAACTTTGACACTTTTTTGCATTTATGAGACATTTTCAGTTGACTAAAAATTTCAGTAATGTCCTTTATAAAATGTAAATGTCAGAGACTCCCCCTTGCATGACCAAGGGGTCATTGTAACCCACAGGCCAAATGTAGCAGTTTCAGTATCCTTTGCTTATCCTCAAAATTTCTATTTTGCTTACCCTCATTTATTTTACAAAGATTTTAATGCATCCATAAGGCCTTTAACCACTTTAGCCCTGGAAGATTTACTCCCTTCCTGACCAGGCCATTTTTTGCGGTTTGGCACTGCGTTACTTTAACTGACAATTGCGCGGTCATACAACGTTGTACCCTAATAAAATTGAGGTCCTTTTTTTCCCCACAAATAGAGATTTCTTTTGGTCTTCTATAAACAAAAAAAGACTGACAATTTAAAAAAAACAAAAAAAAAACAATATTTTTACTTTCTGCTATAAAACATCCAATAAAAAAATGCAAAACATCAAATTTCTTGATGCATTTAGGCCAATATATATTCTGCTACTTGTTTATGGTAAAAAAAATCCCAATAAGCGTATATTGATTGGCTTGCGCAAAAGTTATCGCATCTACAGACTATGAGATATTTTTATGGAATTTTTAATTTTACTGTAAGGCCTCATACACACGGGCGTATGGGAAAAAATAATCAAAACGCCGGGCCCGACGTCAGGGAAACTGTTTTTTCTTGGCGTTTCGCATCGGCGTTAATGCGCATTAGTGAGCACCGGCGTCAATAGGCATTTAAAAAAAAAAAATTCCTCTGCTATTTTTTAACCTGAAAACGCTGGCGTCAAAAACGCCGGTACGGCGTTAGTGAGCGTGTTGACGGCTTAGCGTCAAAAATGCCAAAACGCTATTTACAGCTCACTAACGCCAACGCCCTCTACAGCTCAAAAACATTGGCGTTTTTAGGGGGCCATTCAATAACATGGAGAGCTGCAAAAAACGCCAAAAAATGTGGCGTTAAAAACCGCCCGTGTGTATGAGGCCTAATGGCGGTGATCAGCGATTTTTAGCAGGACTGCGACATTGCAATGGACAAATTGGACACTTAACTGACACTTTTGACATTTTTTTGGGAAACAGTGACACTAATACAGCAATCAGTTCTAAAAATATGCACTATCACTGTACTAATGACACTGGCAGGGAAGGGGTTAACACCAGGGGCGATCCAAGGGTTAAGTGTGGTTCTAGGGGATTCTTTCTAACTGTGTGGGGGATGGACTCACTAGATGAACACAGAGATCAGTGATCCTGATTAGCAGAAACACAAGATCACTGAGTTCATCTCTGGTAGACCGCCGTTCTACCTCTCTGGGGAATGATCATGTGTGGCCGGCGAACATCGCATCCGCCGGACCTGCTGATTGGCTCCCCCTCTGGCCAATCAGTGCACGCCAGTGCCCCCGAATGGCTATTGCATGAAATGAGGTACAGGTACGTTGTCTCATCCAATAGAGCCGACCTGCAGCAGTATACAGTTGTGCTCATAAGTTTACATACCCTGGCAGAATTTATGATTTCTTGGCCATTTTTCAGAGAATATGAATGAGAACACAAAAACTTTTCTTTCACTCATGGTTGGTGTTTGGCTGAAGCCTTTTATTATCAATCAGCTGTGTTTACTCTTCTTATATCATAATGACAACAGAAACTTCCCAAATGACCCTGATCAAAAGTTTACACACCCTGGTGATTTTGGCCTGATAACATGCACACAAGTTGACACAAAGGGGTTTGAATGGCTATTAAAGGTCACCATCCTCACCTGTGATCTGTTTGCTTGTAATTAGTGTGTGTGTATAAAAGGTCAATGAGTTTCTGGACTCCTGACAGACCCTTGCATCTTTCATCCAGCGCTGCACTGACGTTTCTAGATTCTGAGTCATGGAGAAAGCAAAAAAATTGTCAAAGGATCTGCGGGAAAAGGTAGTTGAACTGTATAAAAAAGGAAAGGGATATAAAAAGATATCCAAGAAATTGAGAATGCCAATCAGCAGTGTTCAAACTCTAATCAAGAGGTGGAAAATGAGGGGTTCTGTTGAAATCAAACCACAGTCAGGTAGACCAACTAAAATTTCAGCCACAACTATCAGGAAAATTGTTCAGAATTCAAAGAATAACCCACAAATAACTTCAAGACTGTCTGAAAACAAGGGGTGTGGCTGTTTCAAGATGCACAATAAGGAGGCACTTGAAGAAAGATGGGCTGCATGGTCGAGTGGCCAGAAGAAAGCCATTACTACACAAATGCCACAAAGTATCTCGCTTACAATACGCCAAACAGCACAGAGACAAGACTCAAACCTTCTGCCACAAAGCCATTTGGAGTGATGAGACCAAAATTGAGCTTTTTGGCCACAACCATAAACTCTACATTTGGAGAGGAGACAACAAGGCCTATGAAACACGGAGGTGGATCACTGATGTTTTGGGGATGTGTGAGCTGCAAAGGCACAGGAAATTTGGGCAAGATGAATGCAGTTATCCAAAAATACTGGAGGAACATTTGCATTCATCAGCCAGAAAGCTGTGCATGGGACGGACTTGGACATTCCAACATGACAATGATCCAAAACACAAGACCAAGTCGACCTATCATTGGCTACAGCAGAATAAAGTGAAGGTTCTGGAGTGGCCATCTCAGTCTCCTGACCTCAATATCATTGAACCACTCTGGGGAGATCTCAAACATGCAGTTCATGCAAGACAGCCCAAGAATTTCCAGGAACTGAGGAATGGGCAGCTTTACCATCTGAGAAGATAAAAAGCCTCATCACCCACAAATACAGCAAAAGACTCCAAGCTGTCATTGATGGTAAAGGGGGCAATACACGGTTTTAAGAACTGGGGTATGTAAACTTTTGATCAGGGTCATTTGGGGAGTTTTTGTTGTCATTATGATATAAAAAGAGGAAACACAGCTGATTGATAATAAATGGCGTCAGCCAAACACCAACCATGAGTGAAAGAAATGTTTTTGTGTTCTCAATCATATTCTCTGAAAAATGGGCAAGAAATCATCAACTCTGCCAGGGTATGTAAACTTATGAGCACGACTGTATGGCTGGTTGGCAAGTGGTTAAATGCTGGACTATTACAATAAATGTCATTATATGTATGGTGTCATTGACATAGATGATCAACGGGCAATGTATGGTAAGAGCCGGATACGAGAAATAAAGTTCCATAGTTAGTCAGGCTTCCATATAATTAAACCAATAGAAAACTATAAATAAATAATTGTATTTATCATGATTGATGTTGTATTTACTTCAGGGTGGGGGGGGGGGCGTTTATTTTGTTTTCGTGTTTTAATAAAGGACTTGTCGGAAACTGGCTCCTGTTTCTTTTTACTTTGTCCATTTTTTTTGGTGAATGAATAGGGGTTCTATGTAGGCTCTGGCAGTCCCCTTGTTGAAGGAGGCTTCCGAATTCTGATAAGTCACCCCCGTACCCCCACAAACACAGGGTTGTAGGGAAGAGACCCTTGTCCTCATCAGTATGGGGGACAAGGTGCTTTAGATGGAGGTTGATGTGTCTAAGTATGACAATATAGCAGAGCCCAAGCTGTATCATATCCCAGAAGCACATAGAAAGGTAACTTCCATGGAGGTGTAGAGAATGCTTGGGCTCAATGTCGCTGAGGAGTCGCAGAGTGAGTGGTCGAGTCCAATCATGTTGAGACCAAAGCCCAATGGCACCTTGCGATTCTGCTATGAGGTTTCCATATTTGATGCATTGAGATGTCCCGGGTAGACGAGTTCATAGAGAGATTGGAACTCCTCCACTATTCAGTGGTTCTCAACCCTGTCCTCAAGTACCCCCAACAGGCCATGTTTGCAGGATTTCCTTCGTATTGCACAGGTGCTTTAAATCAGAGTCAATGGCTTGGTATTTTATCTAAGAGAAATTCCCAAAACATGGTGTTAGGATATCTGCCGGATTTTTGGGTCCTCGCCCGTGCGCGCTGATGGCGCCAAACAAGCCTATTTGAGTGGGCAACACCCAGCAGCTAGTCCATTCTACAGCGTGTTGTTTGCTTGCGTGCCTCAGTTCTGTTCCTATTCCTTGCTGCTACCTGTTTTCCTGTTGACCCCGCCTGACCTGACCTGCTGAACTCTGCCTGCACCGACCCCAGCTCCCCACGACCATCTGATTGCCTGATCCTTTTGTACCTCTGCTGCCCGCCTGATAACGAACCCTGCTTGGACTTTGACTACCCTTTGCCTCACCCATCTGTACTGCTCAGCCAGCCCGTTGCCGACCTGGCCTGCATGACCACACTCTGATCCGCACGACCACCTGGAGCATCACACCACCACCAGTGACCATCCAGCCCTCGTGCCATCCCGCACTCTCGGGTTCCCTGTCTGCTCTACCAGGGGTCCATGAATCGGGTGCGCAAGAGCGGTTGTTCCCTGCACAAGACAGACTCCACCACCAGGATCGTGACACATGGCTTGTTGGGGGTACTTGAGGACAGGGTTGAGAACCACTGCACTATATCACCATGTCAGACATCACCAAGGCATACTAGCAGATACCCCTAACTAAGACACAACTCCCGAAAATTCACCTCAGTCCTCCTGGATGGCCTTATCATTTTTAGTGCCGATTGGGGGTCCCATCTTCCAAAGAGTTCAGCTCTTAGGTTCTTTGAAGAAAAACAGATTTATGATTAATCCAGAGAAGTGTGCAATTGGGATGGAAGAAGCCAAGTACCTAGGAACACTCATGGTGCAACGGGAAGTCGCCCTTCCAGCTTGCGAGTATTTATTGTGTGATGAGGTGCTTTAAGCGTGACATCACCATATGACAAAATGCATAGGGTAGAGCTACAGAACATGTGATGTCATCATGCTAGGACGCCAGGGACCGCGGCCATCTTGTTGGCGACTTGTTTAGATATTTCAATGCATTATAGATTTTATTCAAATGTTGTGTATTTTAGTTATAATTAATAAACCTTTGTGGTATTTTGAAATACCGCACCATGAGGCTGGCATATTTGCCTTTTATGTGAGTGACGTGCATGGCAGATGGATTTTTTTTTTTGGATCATGTCGAGTAAATGTTGGCCAGATGAGCTGAAACCCATGTAATCCTGGATTCATACTTAAAGTGACTGCAAAGGAAACATCTTTATCTAAAAAAACCAAACATGTTATTCTTACCTGCCCTGTGTAGTGGTTTTGCACAGAGCAGCCCCAATCCTCCTCTTCTCGGGTCACCTGCCGGTGCTCTTGGCCCCTCCTCCTTGCCATCTGCCCCCATACCAAGGGGGGGCACTCGTGCATACTCACTCCCAAGCCGGCTCTCTGTATCCATAAGACACAGAGAGCGTGGCTCAGACCCTCCCCCCGCTCCCGCCTTGCTGGCTGTGATTGACAGCAGTGGGAGCCGATGGCTCCTGCTGCTGCATCTTAGCCAATAGCAAGCGAGAGATCCGGAAGAGCCTTGGGTCTCGTGGATCGAGATCAGGCTAAGGTAAGTACTGGGGGGGCTGAGGGGGGAGCTGCATACTGAAGGTTTGTTTTACCTTTATGCATAGAATGAATAAAGGTAAAAAAAACTTCAGCTTTTACAACTACTTTAAGCGCTATTTTGACCACTCCCTAAGTTGAGGTTCAATATGTTCTGGTAAGAGGCTTTGTGTGCTCACATGTGACCAAGGCCGCTAATAAGGCAGTACAGCCAGCTCTCCTGTACCTGGTCCAGGCCCCATCAGTGCAAAAGAGGGGCCCAGGCACCTGTTTAGCAGGAACAATCGCTGTGCTGCCTTTTTGCCAACTCTTGTGGCTCCCCCTGCAGCTCTGCCGGCCTTTTACTTCCTTCGGCTGCAGTGCAGGGGGGTTGGTTTCTGTATCCCCACTCCCCTGCTGTCCAGGCCCCCTGCTGTGTGGCCCCCTCCCCTGCAGCATTGCCAGCTTCCCTACTCTCTTCTGCCACCAGAACCTGCTGAGGGCACACAGGGGGAGGCTTCAGAATAGAGAGGGGGTGTGTGCAGTAAATATTTCCTATTTACCCAGGGCTGGCCCAAGACATTGTGCTGCCTGGGTTCAAAAATGAAATGCTGCCCCCCCCCCAAAAAAAAAAATTACGCCCACCAAAAGGCCCCCACATCCATTATTTTATATCATGATAATTAAAACTAAAATGTAATTTCTCAGAAAGTCAGACTTACATGCAACAGCACCTTGACTATATGCAAAATTAGATGACATACCACCATGTCACCCTCATTGTGGTGCACTAGGGCATCCATGGTTATAGTGTGTGTCAGCACAGTGGGCCCCCCCACCCCTCAGGGCCCGTGTGCAGTAAACATACATGTTATGCAACTGGGATAGGGCAGTATAGGGGCGGGTTAGGACGGTATAGGGACAGGCAAGGGTAATATAAGGGCAGGCTATGATAGTGTACAGACAGGCTAGGGTTGTATATGGACAGGCTATGATAGTATATAGACAGGCTAGGGTAGTATATGGATAGACTGGGGTAGTATAGGGGCAGGCTAGGGTAGTATATAGACAGGCTAAGGTAGTATATAGACAGACTAGGATAGTATATAGACAGGCTAGGGTAGTATATGGACAGACTAGGATATTATATAGACAGGCTAGGGTAGTATATGGACAGGCTAGGGTAGTATATAGACAGGCTAGGGTAGTATATGGACAGGCTAGGGTAGTATATGGACAGGCTAGGGTAGTATATAGACAGACTAGGATAGTATATAGACAGGCTAGGGTAGTATATGGACAGACTAGGATAGTATATAGACAGGCTAGGGTAGCATATGGACAGACTAGGATATTATATAGACAGGCTAGGTTAGTATATGGATAGACTGGGGTAGTATAGGGGCAGTCTAGGGTAGTATATAGACAGACTAGGGTAGTATATAGACAGGCTAGGGTAGTATATAGACAGGCTAGGGTAGTATTTAGACAGACTAGGATATTATATACACAGGCTAGGGTAGTATATGGATAGACTGGGGTAGTATAAGGACAGGCTAGGGTAGTATATAGACAGGCTAGGGTAGTATATGGACAGGCTAGAGTAGTATATGGACAGGCTGGGGTAGTATATAGACAGGCTGGGGTAGTATATAGATAGGCTGGGGTAGTATATGGACAGGCTGGGGTAGTATATAGATAGGCTGGGGTAGTATATGGACAGGCTGGGGTAGTATATAGACAGGCTAGGGTAGTATATGGGCAGGCTAGGTTAGTATATGGATAGACTTGGGGAGTATAGGGGCAGTCTAGGGTAGTATATAGACAGACTAGGATAGTATATAGACAGGCTAGGGTAGTATATGGACAGGCTAGGGTAGTATAAGGACAGGCTAGGGTAGTATATAGACAGGCTAGGGTAGTATATGGACAGACTAGGATATTATATAGACAGGCTAGGGTAGTATATGGGCAGGCTAGGTTAGTATATGGATAGACTTGGGGAGTATAGGGGCAGTCTAGGGTAGTATATAGACAGACTAGGGTATTATATAGACAGGCTAGGGTAGTATATAGACAGGCTAGGGTAGTATATGGACAGGCTAGGGTAGTATATGGATAGACTGGGGTAGTATAGGGGCAGTCTAGGGTAGTGTATAGACAGACTAGGGTAGTATATAGACTGGCTAGGGTAGTATATAGACAGGCTAGGGTAGTATATGGACAGGCTAGGGTACTATATAGACAGACTAGGATATTATATAGACAGGCTAGGGTAGTATATAGACAGGCTAGGGTACTATAGAGACAGACTAGGATATTATATAGACAGGCTAGGGTAGTATATGGACAGGCTAGGGTAGTATATGGACAGGCTAGGGTAGTATATAGACAGTCTAGGGTAGTATATAGACAGGCTAGGGTAGTATATAGACAGGCTAGGGTAGTATATGGATAGACTGGGGTAGTATAGTGGCAGTTTAGGGTAGTATATAGACAGGCTAGGGTAGTATATGGACAGACTAGGATATTATATAGACAGACTAGGATATTATATAGACAGGCTAGGGCAGTATATAGACAGGCTAGGGTAGTATATGGACAGGCTATGGTAGTATATGGATAGACTGGGGTAGTATAGTGGCAGTTTAGGGTAGTATATAGACAGGCTAGGGTAGTATATGGACAGACTAGGATATTATATAGACAGGCTAGGATAGCATATGGATAGACTGTGGTAGTATAGGGGCAGTCTAGGGCAGTATATAGACAGTCTAGGGTAGTATATAGACAGACTAGGATATTATATAGACAGACTAGGATATTATATAGACAGGCTAAGGTAGTATATGGACAGGCTAGGGTAGTATATGGATAGACTGGGGTAGTATAGGGGCAGGCTAGGGCAGTATATGGACAGGCTAGGGTAGTATATGAACAGACTAGGATATTATATAGACAGGCTAGGGTAGTATATGAACAGACTAGGATAGTATATAGACAGGCTAGGATAGTATATAGACAGGCTAGGGTAGTATATAGACAGGCTAGGGTAGTATATAGTTACATAGTTACATAGTAAACAAGGTTGTAAAAAGACACAAGTCCATCAGGTCCAACCTATGTGTGTGTTTTTAATATCAGTATTACATTGTATACCCCTCAATGTTGTGGTCCCTTAGGTGTGCATCTAATAGTTTTTTGAAATTATCTAGACTCCCAGCAGAAACCACTGTTTGTGGAAGAGAATTCCACATCCTCACTGCTCTTACCGTAAAGAACCCTCTACATTTTTTAAGGTTAAACCACCTTTCTTCCATTTTTAGTGAATGGCCGCGTGTCTTTGGGTGCTCCCTTGCACAGAATAGTTTTGTACCTACTGTGGGGTCCCCAGTACAGTATTTGTACATTGAAATCATCTCCCCTCTCATTGTCTCTTCTGCAGAGAGAATAAGTTCAGTGCTTGTAATCTTTCCTCATAAGTGAGGTTCTCCAATCCCTTAATGAGCTTTGTGGCCCTTCTCTGTACCCTCTCCAATACCAGGACATCCTTCCTGAGGACTGGTGCCCAGAACTGGACGGCATACTCCAGGTGCGGCCTCACCAGAGACTTCTATAGTGGGAGAATTATTGATTTATCCATGGAGTTTATCCCCTTTTTGATGCATGCCAACACTTTGTTAGCTTTGTTTGCAGCAGCTTGGCATTGCATGCCACTGCTGAGCCTGTCCTCTACTAGGACCCCTAGGTCTTTTTCCATCCTAGATTCCCCCAGAGGCTCTCCCCCTAGTGAGTAGTTTGTGTTTATATTCTTGGTACCCAAATGCATTATCTTACATTTTTCTACGTTAAATCTCATCTGCCACTTATCTGCCAGCCCCATTAATTTATTCAGATCTTCTTGCAAGGTTTCCACATCCTGTGGAGAGTTTATTGCTCTGCTTAGCTTGGTATCATCCGCAAATATTGCGATTGAGCTCTTCACCCCATCCTCCAAGTCGTTTATGAATAAATTGAATAGGATTGGTCCCAGGACAGAACCTTGGGGAACCCCACTTTCTACACCGGACCATTCTGAGTGCTCCCCATTTATCACCACCCTCTGGACTCTCCCCTGTAGCCAATTTTCAATCCAGGTACTCACCCTTTGATCCATGTTGAGGGACCTTAGTTTGTACAGTAAACGTTTATGGGGAACTGTATCAAATGCTTTCGCAAAATCCAGATACACCACATCTACAGGCCTTCCTTTATCCAGATACACCACATCTACAGACCTTCCTTTATTCAGATACACCACATCTACAGACCTTCCTTTATTCAGATACACCACATCTACAGACCTTCCTTTATCCAGATACACCCCATCTACAGACCTTCCTTTATCCAGATACACCACATCTACAGACCTTCCTTTATCCAGATACACCACATCTACAGTCCTTCCTTTATCCAGATACACCACATCTACAGACCTTCCTTTATCCAGATACACCACATCTACAGACCTTGACCTATTTCCTTCCAGACATCTACACCACATAGACCTATTTCCTTCCAGACATCTA
>BLSH010287504.1:63334-75986 GCA_018402905.1 Glandirana rugosa | reverse complement strand
CGACAGTTTACGAAACTAGCGTAGGTCCCTATATTACCGAGAACGCGGGCCCAAAAAACAGAATTAGACAAGAGCCATTATATCCCTGGATGCGATCAAAGCATTTGACAGCTTGGACTGGGGATATCTTGGACGGGTCCTAGAGGAGTTTGGGTTTGGCCCCACTTTTAGAAACTGGATTAGACTACTATACAAAGATCCAAAGGCCAGTGTCCAAGTTAACGGAGTGGGCTCCGAGGGGTTTCGACTGGAGAGGGGGACAAGGCAGGGGTGTCCTTTATCTCCCCTGCTCTTCGCTCTCGCGATTGAGCCCCTGGCATCGGCAGTAAGAACTGCCAGGGATCTGATAGGATTTGAGAGATCCTATGGAGAAGAAAGGATAGCTCTCTATGCAGACGACATATTATTGTTTTTGGGGGACTCTCAGACTTCATTAGCCTCAGCAATTCGCCTGGTAGAGGACTTCGGATCCTTTTCTGGTCTGAGGATAAACTGGGAAAAATCTTGTTGATGCCAGTTGATCCCCTGACCGCTCCACTCCCAAAGCCCGCCGCCAGAATAGAAATAGCAAACAAACTGAAATATCTTGGGATAGTTTTCACAGGATATACGGTAGGCTTTATGGAAAATAACATGCTCCCTCTGTTAAATAAATGGAAAAACAAAGGGGAAATCTGGAAACATCTTCCCATATCATTAAGTGGAAGATGTAACCTGATTCGGATGATATGGCTCCCACAGTTGCTTTATATTCTCCACAACACCCCTGTCTGGATCCACAAACATTGGTTCTGCAAAATCGACACCCTATTTAGAAAGCTGATCTGGAAAGGACGGACTCCCAGGATCCGGTTGAAAACCCTTCAACTTCAAACAACAGAGGGGGGCCTAGATCTTCCCCACCCAGGGAGATACTATCAGGCAGCACAACTACAGCACTTGGCGGGATGTGGGAAGAGAGAGGGGATAGATGGGAACAGCCGATTGATGCTGGAATGTACTCCGCACAAAGCGATAATAGAGGCATTAGAGGCAAGGTCCTTCAGCCCTGAGACACCCACGTTGAAAATGGTCACCAAAATATGGAGCCAGGTTAAGAAGCAGATGGGCTATAGTGAAATCTTAGAAAACACCCCATTATGGGACAATAATCAGCTACAGGAACTCCGAGAAATTGGAACAATAGGGGAATGGAAAAATCGGGGCATTAAGTATGTAGCACAGTTATATGTTGGGGGACACATGAAATCATTTTCAGAGTTAAGAGCGGAATTTGGGATTGCAAAGCACTCCTTCTACAGATACCTCCAGATTAGGCACGGGATGAAGAAACAATTCACAAATGCACAGGTGGAGGTGGTCGATATGCCTATTATGAGTGCAGTGTCGGGTGCGGGCAGTAGCAAAGGCCTGATCTCGAGCCTATATGGAAGTCTGGGTAAGGGATCGGGAGGACAAGAGGGAACCCTCCTGCTAAAAGCTAGATGGGAGGAGGATGTGGGGCCCCTGACGCAGGAACAGTGGGGAGAAGTATTAAAAGCATGCCCTCAGGCCTCGATGGCCCCTTCACAGAGGGCCTCTCAGCTGTTCATGCTTCATAGGGTTTATCACACTCCCCAAAAGCTCTTTAGATTTGGAACTAGACAGGACGATAAGTGCCCCAGATGTCAGAAAACGGGGGATCTCCTGCATATGATGTGGAGATGCCCGAAGCTATACAGATATTGGGAAAGGGTAGTGCAAACGATTAACTTAACGTTCAGAACTAAAGTGAAATTAGAAGCCAAACAATGTATATTAAGTGTAGTGGAAGACCCGACTGCGGCGATAGTGTTCAATTGTCTATTTCAAGCAAGGAGACTGATTGCACAAAAATGGCAGGCGCCATCTCCCCCAGCTCATGAAGAATGGGAAAAAACGATGGATGAAACATTGTGGAAGGAAAGGAGTATTCACATAAAGAGAGGAAATTTTTCTAAATTTAAGGAAAAATGGGGCCCTTGGTTGGCCAGCAGGGGGTACCCTCCTTAGAGGGAGCCTAGCTGGGGAACCAAGGACTAATAACGCCCAGGTAGGAGATCCAGGCCAGAAGACGGTGTGCGTGTAGATGTATGAATGTTGAGAGAATGCGGGGGGGGGGGGGAAGAGGGGGGTGGGGGCATGGGGTAGAAATGAAATAAGAGGTCTGTTGTATTAATCCTTCTCCCACCTCCTACCTGTTGTACCTTATGTCGGGTGAAGGCGTTGGCTTTAGTACATCAGTAGAGAAACGTTCACTGCCTAAATATCACTACTTTGGATTTTAGTCAATTATTTCACAAGCAAAGTAAACTAGCAGTAACCGTAACAAAAAGTAAGAAATTAAACAGGAGGTAAAGGGGAAGAGGGATGCAAGTACCACAATGATGTAACCAATGAAGGAAAAGTCTAAGACTGATAAGTTATGATAGACTCCCTTGGTGAGGTTATCTGAGTGGAAAAAAAAAAAAAAAAAAAAAAAGAGATGGTTAGAGACTGTGGACATGATACAAGAAATGGTTAGAGACTGTGGACATGATACAAGAGATGGTTAGAGACTGTGAACATGATACAAGAGATTAGAGACTGCAGACTGCATTTTTCTTGACCTTTGTTGCACTAAAGGTGCCAACAATGGCCAACAATAAATTCATATTAATTTATATTGATAGTATTAATTAAAAAATCGACTATAATACAATTCTATATAAAAATATAAATCATTTTTAAAAACTGTAATTTTCGGTTTTGTTTTCGGCAAAGAGCATACTGCATTTTTGGTTTCGGCACCAAAATTTCCATTTGGTGCACCCCTAGTTGACTCCTGCTGGAGATAGGTATTTGATTCAGAATGGTGGTGTAGGTGGATGCTGCTAAGTCCTACCTTGGACTGGGTCAGACATATGCTGGAGTGAAGCCCCCTCGAGGGGCACTTCTTTATCTGTGTGGATCTCTGTCCTAGATTTATATTTAACTCTACTGGAGGCCTGCTTTAACTGCTTTGGAGCAGCCCCAGATGATTTCCACCTAGATTTAGTACTGCACTTCCCTGAAAATTTTCCCAGCTTCTACCACTGTTGTGGTCAATGATGAGGCTTTGTTCATGGGCTAAATGGGTGGGACCTCGACCATGCCTCGAGTGTCAGCATACCTATTACGTGCCTTAAAGTGGTTGTCAACCTGTGACAACCACTTTAACCTACAGGTAAGCCTAGAATAAGGCTTACCTATAGGTACCCTGCATATCTCCTAAACCTGCATGGTTCAGGAGATATGCAGTGTTCTGCATGTGCCGACGTCATTTCGGCACATGCGCAGTGAAAAAACGCCTCCGCACCGTTTCTCCACTGACACTGTGCCGTGACTGGCGGCTCCCGCGTGCATGCGCAGGAGTGATGTCACGCGACTCCAGCCAGTCACAGAGCCGGAGTCGTGGCCCCGGAAGGAAGAGGGACAGAAGATGGATGCAGGGGACAGCGCTGGACTTGTTCGCAGGTAAGTGGCACATAATGGCTTAATATGCGATGCATAGTAGCCCATTATGCTTCTAATTTACAGGTGTATATAGAGGAAGTGAACCCCATCTGGGTTTATTCCTCTTTAAGGTCTATATAGACAACTTATGTTCCCATAGCCAGTCACTGATTGCCTTCGCCGCTTGACTGTCCCTTTAGGGCAGAGGTTCTCAACTCCTGTGCTCGGGACCCACTAACAGGCCAGGTTTGCAGGATAACTGAAATGCATCACAGGTGATATAATTTGCTGCTCAGTGATTGCAGTATTCTAGTTTGCATCTCCCCAAGGTAATACTTAAAATCTGGCCTGTTGGTGGGTCCTGAGGACAGGAGTTGAGAACCACTGCTTTAGGGGGTAAGGATGGTGCTTGTGCGACTAGGGAAGGCCACGTTTCCGACTAGGCTAGATACCAGTTTATATGGCCTTCTCAAAGTATAGCTTCTGCCACTAGTACCTCCCACTATAGGGTGTGCTATTTACCTATTATTCATGCCTGTTATGCTGCTGGGATTACAACTCAGATTCTTGGCATGGTTTGTGCCAGAAGCGTGAGATTTCAAGTGGTGCTCACTTTTGTGAGCACATTAGTTTACCTCGGACGCTTTTCCCCAGTTGTCCTTTCCCTTACTTTACCTTTTCTTTGTCTTTGTCACTACCAATATACTTCTCTCTCCCCTTCTCCCTCTTCCTTTCCTACCCCCCCTCTTGTGTACCTCCTCTACTCACTCCATCATAGCCCACACAGTGAGCTCCCGACTCAAGCTATGCTCCTATAACGTAAATGGTCTCAATATCGCATCCAAACAGGGACAAATCCTCTACCAAATGCATAAACATCAGGTGAATGTGCTTCTATTACAAGAGACACACTTTTACTCCGATTCCACACTCTCTTGCTCTAACAGATATTTCAACAGGTGGATTCATAGCACACATCCCTCCCAGAAGGCCAGAGGGGTCTCTATAGCCTTCCACAAAACACTCCCTATTGAACTACTTGATCATATCTTTGACCCGCAGGGCAGGTGTCAGAGAACCTCTGTTACAAATCCTTCCGGAATGCCTATTCAGGGAACCTCTTTCAAATCCTCCCAGAATGCCTATTCCTCTGTGCAGGCGCACGCACGATACATGTGTGTGTGGGAACGCGGCAGGTGCACGACACTGTGGCGCCAAACCATTTAAACTGGACAGCACCATGCAGCTGGTGCTGTCCATTCTACAGTGTGTCTGTGTTCTAGAGTGCCTGATATCCTGATTACCTGTGGCCCCTCTCGTTCTGACCTTGCTTGATCTCCGCCTGCACAACCCCCGGCTTGCTCACGAGTACTCTTCTGCTTCTCCTGTGTACCTTTGCTGCCAGGCTGTTGACGACCCTGCTTGTACCTGATGACTATTCTGCCTGCACCATCTGTACCGCATTGCCAGCTAGTTGCCGAACCAGCCTGTATTACCACTCTACTTACCTGCACGAGCCATGAAAGGACCTCTCATACCACCAGCAGTGAACCAGTCCAGCCCTCGTGCCACCCTATGCTCCAGAACTCCCTGTCTGCTCTACCAGGGGTTCCCGAACCAGGGCAATAAGAGTAGTTGCTCCATGCACAAGACAGACTCCACCACCAGGTGCGTGACAGCAGGTACCTTTTTGTGAAATTCACTGTGGGGGACTAAATTCACAGTAACTAACATATACCTACCAAATGTTAATCAAGTCTCATCAGCTTTGCAGTAACTTAATATCTTAGCTGGCTTCATGAAGGGCAATCTCATCCTAGGTGGGGACTTCAATGCCACATTGGACCCACTCCTGGACTCTTCCACGTCACAATATTCGTTGTCTTTCCCTAAATTGTGGGCCCTAAAGCAGGCTTTCTATGATTTACGTCGCAGTCTTACAGTCCCATAGACTACTTTTTAGTGGACCATAGTTCATCCCGACTGTGAAATTGATTCTATGGTATGGTATGGTCTGATCACTCTCCCATCTATCTGACCTTTCTAACCCTCTCCACCCGGTTAAGGAATGAACATAGCGTTTGAATGACTCGCTACTTATGAACTCAGACTGTGTCGCAAGGGCCTCAGGTGCCATCTGTAACTTTTTCATTGACCATGCCGGGGACACTACTTCCCTGCCCATTCAATGGGAGGCACTAAATGCTGTCTTGCAAGGCAGATTTATCCAAAGTGGGGCCCAACTGAAGAAGGAACGCTCAGCTGCTATTCAAAAGCTCTAGAACCTGGAAACCGAGCACAAGCGCTCCCTTACCATGGAAACTTTCACCAAAGTTTCTTTAGCCCGGTCGCAACAAGGTGTCCGCGCGTTCATATGCAGATAAGCTTGATTTACATCAGTATAAACTCTGAGACAAATGGGGGAGATCATTAGCTCTCTCCTTGCTCCCCAAAACACTGTCTGCTTATCTCCCATATCCGGGACAAGTCGGGTAACTCTGTATCCACACCCTCCCAGATAGCTCAGGCGTTTACGGATTTCTATCAGTCTCTACTACTGAAGTATCTAGCTCCCCTTCAGTGGCGAAGGAAAGTAAGGCATCTCATATTGCAAGGACACCATCAGCCACACTGAATGAGGATGATATTAGAGAGTTAGAGGAGCCCATTACTACAGACAAAGTCGCTAAGGCCATATCGGCCTCCCCATTTGGTAAGAGCCCGGGCCCGGATCAGTGTTGCCAACCTCCCGCAGCGTTTTTCACTGGCAAAACATGGAAAATTTACTGGCGGAGCACAATTTTTACTGGCAACCTGAAAAATAACTGAACTCCTATTAAAAACTAAGACAATTTATATTTTAACACAACATGGAAACACTGACAATACCCATATCAAGTAGTTTGCCCAGTTTACACTTAAAAAGTCAGCACAGCATGACAAATTATCAGACCCTGATATTTATAGACAGTTGTAAAAATCAATGATTTTTACAAACTGTCAGTAAATTTACTGGCGGTTGGCAACACTGGCCCGGATGGCTTCACTCCTAAATTTTACAAACCCCTTGCATCCCTCCTTACCCCCTTCTTAACTAAAGAGTTTGACTCCCTGTCAGAAGGTTCAGCATTCCCACCGCAAACATAGGAGGCTCATATTTCCCTCATCCCTAAACCCTGACAAGGACCTCACTCTGTGTGCGAATTATCAACCTATTTCTTTGATAGGAGTTGATCTAAAGGTGTTTGTCAAGGTGCTGGCTAATTGCAGCCCCTATTACCCAATCTGCTTCACAATATACCCCTTGGTTTGGACTTTAACCACTTCACCCCCCGGGAGGATTTCCCGCTGTAGGACCAGAGCACTTTTTGCCATTCAGCACTGCGTCGCTTTAACTGACAATTGCGCAGTTGTGCAATATTGTACCCAAACAAAATTTGCGTCCTTTTTTTCCAACAAGTAGAGCTTTCTTTTGGTGGTATTTGGTCACCGATGCGTCATTTCTGAACGCTGCTATAAACAAAGAAAGAGCCACAATTTTGCAAAAAAAAAAAACAATATTTCTTACTTTTTGCTAAAATTCAAATCCAAAAAATAAAAGTAAAAAAACAAATGTATTCATCGGTTTTGGCCGATTTATATTCTTCTTCATATTTTTGGTAAAAAAAAATCGCAATTGGCGTTTATTGATTGGTTTGCGCAAAAGTTGCCTCGTTTACGGATGATGAGAATTAATTTTTGGGTTTTTTATTATTTTTTTATTTTTTACTAGTAATGGCGGTGATCTGCGGTTTTTAGCAGTACTGCGATATTGCGGCGGACATGTCGGACCATTTTGACACTTTTTTGGGACCATTCGCATTTATACAGCAATCAGTGCTATAAAAATGGACTGATTACTGTGTAAATGCCATTGGCAGTGAAGGGGTTAACCTGCAGGGGGCAGGGAAGGGGTTAACCGTGTTCCCTAGGCCTGTTCTAACTGTGAGGGGGCTGGGCTACCTTGGGCATAAGAGAGCTAACTGATCCCAGTGACAGGGATCAGTAGATCTCTTGTCCCCACTGACAGAGCAGGGAACCACCGTGTTTACATTGGCGGTTCCCCGTTCTTTCACCCTGACAGCTCATCGCGGCACGCCGGTGGACATCGGGTCTGGCCGAGCCACAGGCACATTCCTGCAGAGTGTGATGGGCACGAGAGGGTGCCACTGCCAGCTCGCTCTCGCCCCCTAGCTGCGCATAAATAGGTGGCGATTCGCAGAATAGAACCACACTGCCGCAGTAAAAAGGCGGCACGCGGTCAGGAAGTGGTTAAAGGCACTACAAATATAACTTAATGTCTAGTTAAAAAATATCAAATTTTATTAAATAGACAATACCAAAGGTTAAAAACATTTGCTTATGGAATGTACATCAATTATTTCTTTTTACACCAAAACAGGAGAATAAAACGTATGATATTACTCCACCTGACGTTTCAGAATATCTCTTTCCTCAGGGGTGTTCTGAGGATTAACCACTTCAATACTATGCATTTGGAACGCCTCCCTACCAGACCAATTTTCAACTTTCAGTGCTCTCACACTTTGAGTGACAATTACTCAGCCATGCTACATTGTATCCAAACAAATTTTTTATCATTTTTTTCTTACAAATAGAGCTTTCTTTTGGTGGTATTTAGTCCCTGATGAGTTTTTTTTTTGTGATATAAGTGAAAAAACAGCAAAAATTTTGGAAAAAAAAACTTTTTTTTAGTTTCTACTGTAAAATTTTGCAAAAAATAAATTTTTCTTCATAAATTTGGGCCAAAATGTATACTGCTACATATCTTTGGTAAAAAAATAACCCAAATTAGTGGATATTATTTAGTCTGTGTGAACGTTATAGAGTCTACAAGCTATGGTGCAAATCACTGAAAATTGATCACATCTGATCACACCTGATGTACTGACGGCCAATCTCATTTCTTGAGACGCTAACAAGCCAGGACAGTACAAATACCCCCCAGATGACCCCTTTTTGGAAAGTAGACATTCCCAGGTATTTAGTAAGAGGCATGGTGAGTTTTTTCACGTTTTAATTCTTTCAGAGAATTCTTTGCAAAATCAAGATTTTATTTATTTATTTTTTATCACACATTTTTCATTATAACACGTTATTTCTCTCACATGGCATATGCATACCACAAATTACACCCCAAAACGCATTCTACTACTCCTCCTGAATATGGCGATACCACATGTGTGGGACATTTTCACAGCCTGGCCACATACAGATGCTCAGCATTGACATTGGCACCTTCTGGTGTTTTACAAGCATTAATTGCACATCTCATTTCTCAACCATCTATTACACTTTTGAGGGCCCTGGAGCACCAGAACAATGGAATAACCAACAAAATGACCCCATTTTGGAAAGCTAACACCCCAACGTATAATCTATGAGGCATAATGAGTCTTTTGAATGGTTCATTTTTTTCCAGAAGTTTTTGGAAAATGTGGAAAAAAATTAAAACGCATTTTTTTTCTCACTAAGTTGTCCATTTATAAGATATTTCTATCACATATCCATGTACATAGCAAAAATAGCACCCCAAAATACATTCTGCTACTCCTCCTGAGTATGGCGATACCACATGTGCGATACCACATGTGTAACTACCCATTACACTTTTGAAGGCCCTTGAGTTTCAGGACAATGGAATAACCAACTAAATGACCCAATTTTGGAAAGCTAACACCCCAACGTATAATCTATGAGGCATAATGAGTCTTTTGAATGGTTCATTTTTTTCAGAAGTTTTTGGAAAATGTAGAAAAAAAATGAAAACACATTTATTTTTACACAAAGTTGTCCATTCATAAGATATTTCGAACACACAGCATGTACATAGCAAAAATTACACCCCAAAATACATTCTGCTACGTCTCCTGAGTATAGTGATACCAAGCTTACACAGCCTGGCCACATACAGAGGCCCAACATTGAAGTAGCACCGTCAGGCATTTTAAAAGCATAAATTACACATATCATTTTCTGACTACCGATCACATTTTGAAGGCCCTTCATATTTCTAACACATAGCATTTACATGCTAAATAACAAAAGATTGCCTGTCGTTATGTAGTGCAGTGGTCCACGGAGGAGAGCAATCAGTCCAGGCAGCAGGCACGGATGTGGTCAGCGACAGCAAAAGCAGTTGTCCAGGCAGCAGACAGGAATACTGTCCATAGTTCGTACAGGTAGAGATACTGTCAGCACAGCCAAAGCATTGTTCCAGGGTAGCAGGCAGAGCCGTCCACACAGAAATACTGTCCATAGTCAGTAGAGGCAGCAGGCAGAGATATGGTCAACACAGCCAATGTATTGGTCCAGGCAGCAGGAAGAAACATGGTCTGAAAAGTCCTGGGTCATTACAGGCAGCAACAGGGTCAGCACAGCCAAAGTATTGGCCCAGGCAGCAGGAAGAAACATGGTCCAGATAGTCCTGGGTCATTACAGGCATCAATATGGTCAGCACAGCCAAAGTATAGTCCTGGGTCATTACAGGCAGCAATGTGGTCAACACAGCCAAAGTATTGGCCCAGGCAGCAGGAAGAAACATGGTCCAGATAGTCCTGGGTCATTACAGGCAGCAATATGGTCAGCACAGCCAAAGTATAGTCCTGGGTCATTACAGGCAGCAATATGGTCAGCACAGCCAAAGTATTGGCCCAGGCAGCAGGAAGAAACATGGTCCAGAAAGTCCTCGGTCATTACAGGCAGCAACATGGTCAGCACAGCCAAAGTATTGGTCCTGGCAGCAGGAAGAAACAGGGTCCAGAAAGTCCTGGGTCATTACAGGCAGCAATATGGTCAGCACAGCCAAAGTATTGGTCCAGGCAGCAGGAAGAAACATGGTCCAGAAAGTCCTGGGTCATTACAGGCAGCAATATGGTCAGCACAGCCAAAGTATTGGTCCAGGCAGCAGGAAGAAATATGGTCCAGAAAGTCCTGGGTCATTACAGGCAGCAATATGGTCAGCACAGCCAAAGTATTGGTCCAGGCAGCAGGAAGAAACCTGGTCTGAAAAGTCCTGGGTCATTACAGGCAGCAACATGGTCAGCACAGCCAAAGTATTGGCCCAGGCAGCAGGAAGAAACATGGTCTAGATAGTCCTGGGTCATTACAGGCAGCAATATGGTCAGCACAGCCAAAGTATAGTCCTGGGTCATTACAGGCAGCAATATGGTCAGCACAGCCAAAGTATTGGCCCAGGCAGCAGGAAGAAACATGGTCCAGAAAGTCCTCGGTCATTACAGGCAGCAACATGGTCAGCACAGCCAAAGTATTGGTCCTGGCAGCAGGAAGAAACAGGGTCCAGAAAGTCCTGGGTCATTACAGGCAGCAATATGGTCAGCACAGCCAAAGTATTGGTCCAGGCAGCAGGAAGAAATATGGTACAGAAAGTCCTGGGTCATTACAGGCAGCAATATAGTCAGCACAGCCAAAGTATTGGTCCAGGCAGCAGGAAGAAACATGGTCCATAAAGTCCAGGGTCACTACAGGCAGCGACAGGCATGTACTGGCCATCGGGACTACCGGGAGTTTCCCGGTGGGCCGATGGCTCAGTGAGCCATTTTCAGTGACAGCAGAGGTAGAGCGGGCGGGGACTCCCAAACCCTGTCCACCAATAAGCTAATCTCCTGCTGTGCAGCTGTTTAGAAAAAAAACTTCTCCGGGTCTCCCTTGTGTTCAGTGGGGACTGGGGGACAGAAAGCGGACTATTTCATCACTTTTGGCTTTGGGCAGATTAATCCGCAGCAGCAACTACACAGTTGAAGCCTGTACTATATCAGTACAGTGGAGCCGGCTGGGAGCACTGCTGAGGATTAATCCGCCTAAAGCTGAAAGCAATGAAATAGTCCACTTTCTGTCCCCCGGCCACCACTGAACACAGGGGAGACCCGGGGAAGTTTTTTTTCTAAACAGCTACACAGCGGGAGTCGGGAGATTAGCTGATTGGTGAACAGGATTTGGGAGTCCCCACCCACTCACCTTGCCACCCCCATTGTCCTCCAGTCCTTGTTATCCAGCTCTGTGGTGCCCAGGAGGAAGGGAGAGGACCAGATGTACCAGCAGTGCACAGCTGGTCCCGGGCTCCCAGCTCCAGAGGAACCACCTGCAGGATAAGCACTACACCCGGGACACAGGTAGAAGAAGCTGTGCAGACCAGGTACTGGGGGGACTAACAATGATGGGCACTTATGAGGCTGCATTAATGGGCACTGATGTGGCTGTGCTGATGGGCACTGATCAGGCTGCATTAATGGGTACTGGTGAGGCTGCATTAATGGGCACTGATCAGGCTGCATTAATGGGCACTAGTGTGGCTTTGCCCTGTCGTATGCCCAATAGTGGAATGCTTTTACTTATGTTCTTTTGTTCAATTGCGTATAGCTTATATATTGTTTTTGTGTGCGTTTGCAAAATTAAAGTGGGCCGGTCTGGATAAAGTCCAGGGCCAAATTTTTGTCCCAGTCCAGCCCTGGGCAGCGATATGGTCAGCACAGCCAAAAGTATTGGTCCAGGCAGCAGGAAGGACCATCAAGCTTTGGGCCAGGGGGACAGGGGTAGAGGCTTCTCCCACCCAAACGCTTTGAAGCCTCTGGGAAACCAGACCCTGTTCTGGGAACACAGAAAACCAAAAACTGGTTTTCTATACTTCGAACGCTTTTTCTGGAGCCCCTCACATACGTGAGACACCTGTCTACTAAAGTAGAAGGGCAAAAGATCAGTCCAAGTGGCAGGCAAAAGACATGGTCAATTAACAGGCCAAGGTCGGTGCACGTGGATGTTAGAAACATGGTTTAAAATGGCAGGCAAAGACATCGTCGGTAAACAGGCCAGGGTCAGTTAACGTGGAAGGTAAAAATGTGGTAGCAGGCAAATGATCCCAAAAGGTTGAAACAGGGAAATTACAATCTTAAAAATAAGGGGAACTAATATCTGACAGGTGTGTGATAAATTTTGAAACAATCTCCAATTCACAGGCCATGTTGGGAGGGACAATCAGGGCAATAGAAACGCGTATCTCTTCTAATTCCCCTTTTGCTGCAAATACGACATTTCCTCTGGCGTCTTCTTCCGGATTCTGTGGGGGGGGGGGGGGGGGGGGGGG
>BLSH010287504.1:38954-63324 GCA_018402905.1 Glandirana rugosa | reverse complement strand
ACGTGGAAGGTAAAAATGTGGTAGCAGGCAAATGATCCCAAAAGGTTGAAACAGGGAAATTACAATCTTAAGAATAAGGGGAACTAATATCTGACAGATGTGTGATAAATTTTGAAACAATCTCCAATTCACAGGCCAGGTTGGGAGGGACAATCAGGGCAATAGAAACGCATATCTTTTCTAATTCCTCTTTTGCTGCAAATACGACATTTCCTCTGGCGTCTTCTTCCGGATTCTGTGGGGGGGGGGGGGATGTTGTAGGAAAAATGTTGCTCATGAAGCCGGCTCACACAATCAGAGCAAATGATTTCTGGTATGGGTCCTTGTTTGTAAATGAGGGCAATGAGAAGATCTTAAATATATTTGAGGTAGGTGTTGGATGGGTCTTGGGATGCTTTTTGGAAGCAGACAAAGGAATCGTACAGGGCCATATGAAAAAGTTGAAACGCCATCTTCTTGTACCAAAAACGGGACTTTCTGTTTGACATATAGGGCTGCATCATATGGTCATTTAAATCTACCCCCCATGAACATATTATAGTCCTGGACACATTGAGGCTTTAAAACGGTGCCGCGTCGTCTCTGAACCTCTACCACGGTGTCATTGTGGATGGTAGAGAGGATGTGAACCTCTTTCTTGTCCCTCCATTGCATCGCCAACACTTCCTCGTTTCTCATAAAGGCATACTCTCCTTTATTTAGCTGTTGGGTCAATACATTTTGTGGGAATCCCTTCTGTTTTTTTTTAAGGTGCCGTAGGCCAGGGTGTCTTTGCTGTAAAGGTGGCGAAATAGGGGCAGGCTGGTATAATAATTATCGATGTATAAATGGTAGCCTTTTCCAAACAGGGGGTATGGCAGCTCCCAGACAATATTCCCACTGGTTCCAATATATGTGGGGTAATCAGGGGGCTGGAGCTGGGAGTCTTTTCCTTCGTAAATTCTGAACTAGTATACATAGCCGGTGGCTCGCTCACACAATTTGTACATGTTTATCCCATACCTGGCTCTCTTGCTTGGTATGTACTGCTTGAACTGCAGCCGGTCAGTAAAATGTACGAGGGACTCGTCTACACATATATTTTTATCGGGGATTAAGACTTCTACAAATTTCTATGAAAATGAATTGATTAGGGGCCATATTTTATAGAGTTTGTCGTGGTTGGGGTGACTTCGGGGAGGGCACTGCGCATTGTCATTAAAATGCAGGAAATGCATTATTGTATCATAGCGTGTCCTGGACATAACTGCTGAGAATATTGGCATATGGTGGATGGGGTTGGTGGACCAATAGGAATGATGTTCGTTTTTCTTTGTAAGCCCCGTATTAACAGCAAGGCCCAAAAATATTTTGAATTCGTCTAGCATGAGACGACACCAATGAAATAAACGGGCATAGGAGGAATTGGGGTTGGCTGCAATGAATTGTCCTGCATACAAGTTTGTCTGGTCCACAATGCTCTTGCAGCAAATCCTCAGGGAAAAATAAAGAAAAATATTCATATTGGGTATAATTAGTGGTGTCGGGCTGCACATCTGGCTGCGCTGTGAACGGGGGGATTCTAGCGGACCCGAGTTGGCAGGCAACCATAAGGGGTTTGCCAGGGCTTCGGGAAGGTAGGACAGGATTCTTTGGGCAGGGCGTCCAGTTCCATTGCTAGTTCCAGGCTCCACTTCCTGGGGTCTGGCGCTGCTGGTGGAAGTAGTACTGGGCTCCACTTCCTGGGGTCTGGCACTGCTGGTGGAAGGCAGGTCTTCAGATATTGGGCCTGATCTTCTAATTCTTTTTGGAGGGGGGGCAGTTTCCTCCTCTGATTCTGTCTCCGATCCGCTATACTCCACTGGATCGTATTCTGAACCAGAATCGAATGATAGGCGCTCCCTGCTGCTCTCATCATCCGACATAGCGAGGATCTCATATGCCTCCTCGGGTGTGTACACTCTCTCAGACATGATGGCGGGCCTGTGCGATGTTATTTATGAGAGTACAGTTATTGGGCCTGTGACCTGGGCTGTGACTGACGGGCTTTGACAGATGCTGACGGGCTGTTACTGAGGGGCTGTTACAGATTCTGACAGGCTGATGGCTTGTGACAGATGCTGACGGGATGATGGGCTGTGACGGATGCTGACGGGCTGAGATGGATGCTGATGGGCTGTGGCAGATGCTGATGGCTAACGGGCTGTGACAAAGGGGCTGTAACAGATCCTGATGGGCTGTAACAGATCCTGACGGGCTGTAACAGATCCTGACGGGCTGTAACAGATTCTGATGGGCTGTGACAGATCCTGACGGGCAGTGACAGATCCTGACGGGCTGTGACAGATCCTGACGGGCTGTGACAGTTCCTGATGGGCTGTGACAGTTCCTGACGGGCTATGTGACAGCGCTGGTGACAGGTTCTCTTTATTTGGGGGGGGGCTGTGTGCTGTGTTGGTGTACACTGACAGTAAACTGACAAGACACTGACTGTTACTCACTGATCTCCTCTCTTCACACGATCGGTGTGAGAAGAAGCAGAGATCAGATAGCAACTGACAGGGCTGTGTTTACATTTGTGACCGGCTGTAATTGGACACAGCCGGTCATGTGGTAAACAGCCAATTTCATTGGCTGTTTACCTTTATCGGGGAAGCGCTGTGTCCAAGGGACACCCGCTCCCCCCGATTGCCGACGTGCACTCCTCCGGTTCATGCGCGCCTCTGCACTTCATTCCTCTGAAGTGACCGGCTGTGTTTTGACACAGCCGATCACGTGGTAAACAGCCGATTTTATTGGCTGTTTACCCTGATCGGGGAAGGCCCGTGTCCCGGGGACTCGGGGAAGGCCTGTGTCCCGGGGACACGGGCCACCCGCGATCGCCGCGCTGCACCCCCCCGCGGGTGCGCGGTACACTGTTATCCTGAGGACGTCATATGACGCCCAGTCAGGATAACTCAGCCACTTCCCGGCCGTCATTCTGTATACGGCGGTCGGGAAGTGGTTAATCATACATCTACAATATAAATATCAGAGGTCAACATCCAAGCAACAATATAATGTACGGATAACTGTAAAATATACAATGGTTTGATAACTTACATATGTTCCACTGGTGTGTAAATTAACATTCCAAATTCATTTTAAAAAAGAAACACTAGACAACAGATCTTATCAGTGTGAAAGCAATCCCCCAGCGGGTTTCCTCCCAATTAAAGCTAAATGATGCAGGTAGGAGACTCATGAGGCTGCAAATACAAGTTGTGTTATATCACTCTGCTTTATACCTACCTATTAAGACTTTATACCATTTAGTATTATTCTCTACAATTCCAAGTCTTCATCGGTTTTGACCTCAGCGTTTCTGTTGCCCGGCTTCCCGGTGGCTGTTCTACTAGCAACCAAAATTCCATTATATAAATCATTGACTAGTTCACTGGAGGCAATATTTGAGACTTGGTCCTGATTTTATATCCTTCTTTTGTAGTGTTTCTTTTTTAAAATGAATTTGGAATGTTAATCTACACACTAGTGGAACATATGTAAGTTATCAAACCATTGTATGTTATACGGTTATGCGTACATTATATTGTTGCTTGCATGTTGACCTCTGATATTTATATTGTAGATGTATGATTAATCCCAACAACACCCCTGAGGAAAGAGATATTTTGAAACGTTGGGTGCAGGAGTATCATACGTTTTATTCTCCTGTTTTGGTGTAAAAAGAAATAATTGATGTACATTCCATAAGCAAATGTTTTTAACCTTTGATATTGTCTATTTAATAAAATTTGATATTTTTTGACTACACATTGTTATATTTGTAGTGCCTTTAAAGTCCAAACCAAGAGGTATATTGTGAAGTCTATTCAACTAGGATGTGGCACACTCCGAGGTAGCATTCACCGATACACAATGTACTACCCAATCTGATACATTTGGACCAGGTTGGATTTGTGAGTGGATGTGAAGCCCAGGATAATACCCTTAAAACTCTTCTTTTAGCTGACTATGGCTGTGCTCATGACAGCCCCCTCTGTCTCCTGATGGTTTATGCTGAAAAAGTGGGTTGACTAGCAATTTCTTAGACTGTCACTGCAGCAGATAGGAATGGGTCCCCACATGTTATCCAAGATAATGTCTCTACTCCTCACGGTCTGCCAGAATTCATATTAATGGATCGTTATCCCTTGCATTTCATATCCATAATGGGGTGAGACAGGGCTGCCCTTTGTCCCCCCTCCTCTACGTCCTTACCATGGAACACCTAGCTGTAGCCCTAGGTAACAATAACTCTATTACGGATATTACAATAGGTCCGATTCATACCAAACTCGCCCTATTTGCAGATGACCTGCTGCTGTATGTGCAAAATCCCCACTTATCCTTGCCCTCAATACTACAGGAGTTTAGGGAGTTTGGGGCAATGAGCAAAGTAAACCACAATCAGAAAATTCAGAAATTCTCAATATCTCATTGCCAGGGGCGACTTTACAATGCCTTTTGACTTTCTTTAAGACAGGCTCCAAGTCTATTCGATACTTAGGAATCAATATTCCAACAGAAGCTTCCCGACTTTTCTCTGCAAATTTCATTCCCTTCTCCTTAAAACCTAGGCGGATCTATCCTCACATGCAACCAAGCGGCTCTCATGGTTAGGTAGGGTGAACACTTTGAAAATGGATGTGCTCCCCCGATTTTTATATTTATTCCAAACCTTTCCTATACATATAACAACCTGTCAGGGATCAGTTATGAGGCTGAGATGTGGAGGGCTTCCCTTGCGGCTGAGTGCAGTGGCTCCCTGAGGTTGGGAACAGGGAGCACAGTGCCCAAAGTAGCACGGGTTGCCAGTTGCTGTGGCTAGATGGCTCAAATCCACTTAAGGGGGAGCAGGAGTGGACTGGGAGTTCAATGGAACTGGCGTGCTAGCAGTATTGCGAGTCCTCACCAGGGGATAGACAGGTGACGAAATCCAAAGCCAAGCCAGGGGTCATACACAGGAAGCAGGTCAAGCAGAGAGATGGGACAAGCCGGGTCATACATAGAAGACAGATCTGTTGCAACGTTGATAAGCCAAGCCAGGGTCAAACATAGGAGAACAGGTTCAGGAATCAGAAACAATCTGGGTTGTTTAACGAGAGATCACAGGAACACTAGGAAGCTGAGAGATAATCCGGCAGAAATAAAATGTCAGCAGGAAGTTTAAATAGCTCACAGGAAGTCAGGGGGCCAACATGTTGTGTGGGCGTGCACCTGTGCACGCCTAGCGTGCCCATCGTGGAAACTGGCACGGTTGGTAGTTCCACGGCCATTTCCCTGACAGAACCCCCCCTAACCGGGCCCACTTCCTCGGCCATCTGGTACAGAATTCCTGTACAAGTCTGGGGGCATGAACATTGCTTGCTGGTTCCCAGGAATTGTCCTCAACCGGGTAACCCTTCCACTTGACGAGGAACTGGTTTTGCCTACCTCTCTTTTGTCAGTCTAAGATAGCCTCTACCTCAAATTCGAGTTCATCATCCACAGAGACTGGTGGAGGTGGCACATCAGCTCTTCCATAAAAAGGGTTAGGGATAGCTGGTTTAATCAGAGAGACATGGAAAACCGGGTGTATTCTGAAGGAATCCGGAAGTATGAGTTCATAGACCATGGAATTAATTATCCGCTTGATTTCGAAGGGACCCAGGAATCTTGGTCCCAGTTTTTTGGAGGGGTAAGACAGCTTGAGATTGATGGAAGAAAGCCATACCCTGTCTCCAATCTTGAAGTTCAGGCTACTCCTCCTTTTGTCAAACTGTACTTTATAATCTTCCTGGGCCTTTTGCATAGTTCCTCGAAGAGTCTGGTAGTTTGTTTGAATAAATGTTAACCAGTCTTGAATGGGTAGCACTGTGGCTTCTGGAATGGTATTAGGCAAAATGTCGGATGAAAACCGTAATTCGCCCAAAAGGGGGATTGCTGAGTAGTGGCGTGCACCGAGTTGTATGCAAACTCAGCACACGGAAGTAGTGAGAGCCAGTCATCCTGAGAGAAGGAACAGAAACATCTTAAGTACTGCTCTAGGGTCTGGTTAGTCCTCTTGGTTTGCCCATTGCTTTGGGGGTGGTATGCTGAGGACAAACAGACATCTATTGACAGGCTCTTGCAAAGGCTTCTCCAAAATCTGGAATTAAACTGGATCCCCCTGTCTGAGACGATGCTGTTGGGAAGGCCATGTAGTCGGCAAATTTCCTAGGGGGAATTGACCATGGGTAGAAAGTGTGCCATCTTGGATAAATGATCTACAACTACACAGATGGTGGTGTAACCTTCAGATGGAGGCAAAGTCTTTAGAACTTGTAACCAAGCTGGCTGGGGAAACGAAGATCTTTTCTTGATGCCACAAGAGCCCCTCGACTTTTCTCAGAGCGGAGGCTTCGGGGGCAGGACATTGAACAGAAGCTCGTTCGATGGCTGTTTTTAAATCCTGTTGTAGAAGCAGGAAGTTATGTTTAGACAAGATGGTGACGGGTGCGGTGACCCCTGGTTTATCTGGGAACATGCGTGACAATGCATCGGCCTTGCTGTTCTTTGACCCCGGCCGGAATGTTATGTGGAGGTTGAATCGAGAGAAAAAGAGTGCCCAATGGGCTTGGCGAGGTCTTAAGCGTTTGGCCGTTCAAAGGTATTCAAGGTTCTTATGGTCGGTGAATACCATAATGGGATGTACTGCTCCCTCCAATAGATACCTCCACTCCTCAAGGGCTATCTTTATGGCCAGGTGTTCATGATCTCCCACGTCATAATTCCTCTCTGGCTGGCTCAACTTGCGTGAGGAAAAGGCAACAGGATGCAGCAGGGCTTTTGCTCCTAGACGTTGCGACAGGATCGCCCCTGTAGCAATTTCTGAGGCATCGACCTCCAAAACGAAAGGCAAGGCAGGATCAGAGTGCTGCAGCACATGGGCTAACGTGAACAAATCCTTTAGTATTACAAAAGCGGACTGGGCTTTAGATGACCACTGGGAGTGTGTTGCCGAGTTAGCTGGGTAATGGGTGAGATTATGGAAGAGAAGTTATTTATAAACCTTCTATAGAAGTTTGCAAACCCCACAAATCTCTGTATTCCCTTTTTATCGATAGGGGCAGGCCAGTCTAGAATGGCTTTGACCTTTTGCGGATCCATGGAGATTCCTTCAGTGGAGATGATGAGCCCTAGAAATTGAATTGATACCTTCTCAACCCCACATTTCTCGGCCTTTGTATAGAGGCCATGCTTCCTCAAGGTTGACAACACTTTCTTGACATGCGACCTGTGGAGCTCAAGGGTGGCTGAGAAAATGAGGATGTCATCCAAGTATACAATGACAAAGTAGTCCAAGAATTCTCAAAAGATGTCATTGACCAGATGCTGGAAGGTGGCAGGTGCATTACAGAGACCGAATGGCATGACCAAGTATTCGAAGTGCCCGAAGCGTGTCCTGAAAGCTGTCTTCCATTCATCACCCTCCCGAATACGGACTAGGTTGTAGGCCCCGCGTATGTCTAAGTTTGTGAAGACCTGTGCATTTCGGAATCTCTGGAAAAGTTTGGGAATGAGGGGGAGAGGGTAACGATTCTTTATTATGATTTTATTGAGTTCCCTGTAATCTACGCAGGGTCTGAGAGTCTTGTCTTTCTTCTCCACGAAGAAGATGCCAGCCCCGGCGGGGGAAGACTAGGTATAGCCGGAGCGTCTCAAGCTCCTTCTCATAGAGAGGGAAGATGCGGCCAAAGGGAATTTCCAAGCCGGGCAGTAGCTCGATCGGGCAATCATATGGCCGATGAGGTGGCAAGGCGTCTGCCTTCTTTTTTGTCAAAGACATCCAGGTACTCACTATAACTGGCTGGCACATTGGGATAAACTCCTAGCAGGCTGTACCATCATACAATTAGAGTTTTTCTCCAGCTGGGGAGCCAAACAGTGTTGTTGGCAATATGATGAGGGGAACAGGACCTCCCCAACGGCCCAGTCAATCCATGGATTGTGTGCCTGAAGCCATGGAATTCCCAGGATGACAGGGAACAAGGGAGAGTCCAAGACATCAAAATGGAGATATTCCTGGTGGCCAGTCTTGGTCGTGGCAAGGAGGATTGCAGTCTGCAGATAAATAGGCCCCGAGCTAGGTAGGGAGCCATCAACCAGATGGACAGTTAACTGTTGCTTCCTCGGGAGAAGAGGCATGCAGAGGCTCTTGGTCAATTTTAAGTCTATGAAGCAGCTGCAGGCGCCGAGTCAATGATCGCTAGCAGCTGGACCTTCTTTTCTGCCACCTGCAGGGAGATAGGAAGGACAAGGTGAGTAGGAGAAGAGCCTGCCAACGAGGGGTAAATAGGACAATGTGGAGGAGACTTACTGGGTCTTATAGGACAGTTACGGAGGAAATGTCCATTTCCACCGCAGTATAGGCACAGATTTGATCGCCGCCGGCGTAACCTTTCTTCAGGGGTTAAAGCCGAGTGGACCAGACCAATTTGCATGGGCTCAACTTCAGACGTGGAGGAAGGTGCAGAAGTAGTTGCTGTGGAAGGAGGCACCTTGGGTAGCATCCAGATAGGCTTAGAGAATTGTGACCTCTCAGAGCGCCACTTCCGCAGACGCCTGTCCAGTTGAATGGCAAGTTGAATCAGGCCCTCCAGGGTAGCTGGGGGTGCAACCCTGGCTAATTCGTCTTTCAGCGATTCTGACAGACCCTGGCGATACTGATATTTTAGAGCGGCCTCGTTGCACTCAGGGTCATCAGCAAGTTTGCGGAAATCCACAGTGTAGTCCTCTACCGGCCACTTTTCTTGTTGCAGGCCATGAAGGGTAGCCTCCGCAGATGCAGCGTGGAGCGGGTCGTCATACAGACGGGCCATGGCGTCAAAAAACAGGTCCATAGGACTGATGACTGTATCCTTTTACTCAAGCAAGCTGTGAGCCCATGCCTGGGGTTTGTCATTGAGTAACGAGATAATAAACCCCACCTTCACTGTTTCCAGTGAGAAAGTTCTGAGTTGTAGGGCTAGATAAAGCGGGCATGCATTTTTAAAGGATTGGAACTTCTTTCGGTACCCGAGAAACGTTCTGGTGTGGGGACCCTTTGTTCGGGTGGAGGTTCCACTACTGTGTGTGTGTGAGTGGTACGGCTTGGAGACGGGCTGGAGCTGGTGGCCCCCATAGGGGTGGCAGGTTGGTCCACAGGTGCGGGTGACACTGCCAGGTTCTGCAAACGTCCTTCAAGCTGAAAATATCCTTCCTGCAGTCTTTGCACTGCTTGGGTAAGGGTGGTGACTTGCTGGCACAGAGCCTCCATTGGGGAAGTACCTCCGTCAGCCTCAGACATTTTGGCTGGATTATGCTGTCAGGAATCAGGTGGGAGGCCAAGATGCGGAGGGCTTCCCTTGTGGCTGAGTGCAGTGGCTCCTTGAGGTTGGGAACAGGGAGCACACTGCCCAAAGTAGCATGGGTTGCCAGTTGCTGTGGGGTAGATGGCTCAAATCCACTTGAGGGGGAGCAGGAGTGGACTGGGAGTTCAATGGAATTGGCGTGCTAGCAGTATTGCGAGTCCTCACCAGGGGACAGACAGGTGACGAGATCCAAAGCCAAGCCAGGGGTCATACACAGGAAGCAGGTCAAGCGGAGAGATGGGACAAGCCGGGTCATACATGGGAAGACAGATCTGTTGCAATGTTGATAAGCCAAGTCGGGGTCTAAAAAGGAGAGCAGGTTCAGGAATCAGAAGCAAGCCGGGTTGTTTAACAAGAGATCACAGAAACACTAGGAAGCTGAGAGATAATCTAGCAGCAATACAATGTCAGCAGGAAGTTTAAATAGCTCACAGGAAGTCAGGGGGCCATCATGTTGTGTGGGTGTGCACCTGTGCAGGCCTAGCATGGCCATCTTGGAAACTGGCAAGGTTGGAAGTTCCACGGCCATTTCCTTGACACAAACTTATATTTCAAGAAGCTTCATTGGTTGTTTTCCAGGTTTATATGGGGAGCAGCTCGCCCCTTTCTATCCTGAAAACTGGGGGGGGGGGGGGCTGGAGCCCCAGATGTTTCTTTGTATCACAAGGGGCAGCGGTTCGCACATGGGTTGTAGACTGGTTTCACCATATTACATCCAAACTCTGCATCCAATTAGAAAACCACTTAAATTTGATTAAGCTTTGTGCTCTACCATGGACTCATGTGGATTGTTGTAAGGATCCGTCCCTTTTGGCGGACCTTCCCCATCAAACAATTCAAATCTGGGAGCGGATGACTATGAGTGGAACTGTATCTAAACAGGTGGGGCCCATGACTCCCTTCTTTAGGACCCCGGCATTCCCGCCTGCTGTGAATAGGTCGGACTTTGGGCCTTGACATAAAGATAAACACAGAAGACTTGCCCATGTCCTCTGTGCAGATCCATCTCTGATGACAGACTCCCCTTCCTGCTTGCTTTCCCACTCCCCGACACATTGGCTTCAAAGATGACTAGTCCTATTGTACATTCGCAGTTTTCATTCTCTGCCCGCTATCTTATCTGAACCATCGGGTTTTTTAACGATCTACTTCTACAGGCTGACCCCCCGACCCATTTTGTCTCTCAACTTTATTCTATACTACTTAACATCTCTTCTCCTGACCTCCCATTCTATATGCAGACTTGGGAATCGGAACTACGACATTCTATCTCATGAGAAGATTGGCAAAAATGTTTCATATTGACACACAAGCTTTCTTCGGCAACCTCAACTCAAGAGAAAGTGTTTAAATTGGTTACGAGCTAGAACAGATGCCCTGCAAACATAAAATGTTTCGACCCCTCCCTTTCAGAAGCTTGCTGGAGATATTTGGGTTCTAGGGGAACCATGCTCCACATCTGGCGGGACTACCCTCCTGTCAAAGTATGGCAAACGATATTTGACCTGTACTGCAGGCTGATGGCCTTCACTGGAAATTGCCCTTCTCTCCATGATTCCTGGCCCTTTTAAAAAAAAAGATGTACTGTACTGGATGTATGGCGTGGACATACATCCATGTGGCAACTGTGTCGCTGCCCTGACTGACAAGTGTGTTTCACATGAGGAAAAAAGTAAAGTACTAATGCAGCCTATACAAGGCAGAAATGTGAATAATGATGATGTGTTTAATGTGTCTCTGCTGCTGAGCCACGTTGTCCTGTGTCTCCTTGCACAGTTGTGAAGGTGCTGCGTAGTACCTCTGATGGAAGTTCAAACAGTGCAGACTGGAATGGTATGGTCAGACAGATATTAGCAACTATAGAAGTCAGGAATGATAATGAGAAACATATTTCTGACAATGCTGATAATGTTCATGATAATAGTGTTGAGAAATGTAGTACTGACCAACGCAGTGTTTCAGATGCTGTTGAGCCTCTTGGTCTGTCAGTCTCCTTGGGCGGATGTAGTGCTACAGAGCAAAACTTGTTGGGATGACTTGGCCAAGAGACTAATTGCAATGCTGGATGTAATTTCTAGGGCTAAAGTTGTGGTGGACATTATGACTGCTGTGCCAGGAGAGGGGTCTGCGGAACAGCTTAAAGGTCAAGCTGCATTGGCTGTTGCAGAAATTAACCCTCTCATGGCTGAAGGTCTGAGCAAGTGTAAATGCACAGCAGAAATTGTGTCCCCAATGCATACAGAGAAAAATGTGTATTTTATGATGACAGATGTGCTTAAGGAAATGTTAGCATCATGGAATGTACAGCTGGTGTATATCTTGCCGTCTTCTCCTGTTATTGAAGAACTGGTACCACGGGGTAGGGCTGATGCGAGCTTGATCTTGCAGGCTGTACTGTGTAGAGATTGCAAATGTTTGAAACAATTACTGCAATGTTGGTTACTTGTGGAAAGCGGCCTCACAGTTCTCTGCGAGAGTGCTTCCAGCGGCAGTTCTGTGCGGAAGGCGCTGAGGGGAACTGCTAGAGGATCAGGAATGACAGACATGGTGGAAGTATCTCTGTATGTTTGTGTGATGAGGTGCATTCCTGCCGATGCGGTCTGAGGTGTGGCTGAGCAGTGGTTGGTACCTCGCGCGTGTACTGTCTCAACCGCAAGACCTCATGCGAAGCAAGGGCCCGGAACAGATGCGGCAGTAGTGGGAATGCTGTCCATCACTCGCAAAGAGGTGCAGTTTGAGGTCCCCGGAGACACTCTGACCAGAAATAACAGTGTGGGTAACTGTAACGGGGAAGTGTGTAAACCCAAGTTATATTTTGTTTCAGTGTGCTGGGTTGCTTCCTTCTGATGTGGTGTATGAGAAGCACTCTAGAGCACTATCGGACAGCTCAGAGGTATTGGTTGAGGTACCAATGGACATTGAAATGGTTAAAGAATTTGGTGTGCAAAAAAGTGCAAAAAATGTTTGTTACTAGAACAGTTGCTATTGGAGTGTTTGACAGCAGGGGCCGATGTGAAACTATGGGAAGGTCCCATGGGGACCTGCCTGCCTGTAGGTGGCCCCTCCATAGACACTGTCCTAACAAACCAGGGGACAAGAGGTCCTGATGACACTGACCGTATTGAGTTGAGGAATTCATTGTGGAAAGCGGCTATTGAGGTTAAACAGAAGGATGTGGTGTTAATCTCTGTGCTTTGGTTGCCAAGGGTGACCTCACAGGGGTTGGTGAACCTGAGAAACAGATTAGGTCAGTTAGTTTTGAGTCAGGTAGTGAGAGAGGTCAGTCCCTGACAGGTGTCATGGAAGTGGGTCCCTAACAGTCCCGGAAGAATAGCTCTGTGGGAGGAAAAAAGAAAGTGAGGATCCCAAGGCCAGAAGATAGAAAGGATAGTAAAGAGATTAGTGGGAGCCCCCTGGTTCAGGAAGAAGTGCTTGTGGAAGCACACACAGAAGAAGATGCGGGTGGAGTGTTCCTTTAGAGAGAAGGTTGGGCAAGTTAGGACTCCTGCTGCTGATAGTAGACACAGAGGTGCCAAGGTGAAGTGCTGGTGGAAACATACCCAGAAAAGAGTTGGGCCTACGCAGCTAATGGCTGGCACAGAGGTGTTCCATCCATAGTGACAGGTTTGTGTTCCTCCCTCCGGTTCAAAACAAAGGGGGAGGATATGTGGCAGTAGGACCCTGTGCTACTTGGCAGATTGCGGGTTTATGCCAGATTTTGGAGAGACAGGCACGTTGATTGCACAGCTGCGTGCGGGGCTATTTAGTTGTGACCCCACTATGGCTCAGGGCCCCACCCAACACACAGGAAGCCTATGTAAGGGAGTGGGGTGGTCAACCCCAATCTTACAATGTATATATACAGTATCTAACAAAAGTGAGTACACCACTCACATTTTTGTAAATATTTTATTATATCTTCATGTGACAACACTGAAGAAATGACACTTTGCTACAATGTAAAGTAAGTAGTGAGTGTACAGCTTGTATAACAGTGCAAATTTGCTGTCACCTCAAAATAACTCAGCACACAACCATTAATGTCTAAACTGCTGGCAACAAAGGTGAGTACACCCCGAAGTGAAAATGTCCAAATTGGGCCCAATTAGCCATTTTCCCTCCCCGGTGTCATGTGACTCGTTAGTGTTACAAGACCTCAGGTGTGAACGGGGAGCAGTTGTGTTAAATTTGGTATTATCGCTCTCACTCTCTCATACTGGTCACTGGACGTTAAACATGGCAAAGAACTCTGAAGATCTGAAAAAAAAAAAAATTGTTGGCTCTACATAAAGGTAGCCTAGGCTATAAGAAGATTGCCTAAAACTGAGCTGCAGCACGGTGGCCAAGACCATACAACAGTTTAACAGGACAGGTTCCACTCAGAACAGACCACACCATGGTCGAGAGCATGTGCTCAGCGTCATATCCAGAAGTTGTCTTTGGGAAATAGATGTAAGAGTGCTGCCAGCATTGCTGCACAGATTGAAGGGGTGGGGGTCAGCCTGTCAGTGTTCAGACCATACGCCGCACACTGCATCAAATTGGTCTGAATGGCTGTCTTCCCAGAAGGAAGCCCACAAACCGTTTGCTGAAGACAAACAGACTAAGGAAATGGATTACTGGAACCATGTTCTGTGGTCTGATGAGACCATGATAAACTTATTTGGTTCAGATGGTGTCAAGCGTGTGTTGCAGCAACCAGGTGAGGAGTACAAAGACTAGTATCTCTTGCCTACAGTCAAGCATGGTGGTGGAAGTGTCATGGTCTGGGGCTGCATGAGTGCTGCCGGCACTGGGGAGCTACAGTTCATTGAGGGAACCATGAATGCCAACTTGTACTGTGACATACTGAAGCAGAGCATGATCCCCCTGTAGCTCCAGGTCCTTACCTCAATATAGGCCCATGCCAGTGAGTCATTAATGCTGTTTAGCTCTGTGTGGCTACACCATTGTTATGTAAATCACGGACGGCAGGCTATATTGTTATGTAAATCAAGGGCAGCTGGCAGGCGCTATTGTTATGCAAATTAAGGGTGCAGGCGCTATTGTTATGTAAATCACAGGCAGCTGGTAGGCACTATTGTTATGTAAAAGACAGGTTTCACAAAATACCCATTTCCTCCTAACTCCCACCCTACATTGACAGTCTCACTTGCTGGGCACTCATGCTTTTCTTTTGCTGGTGGAGGGAAATGAGGAAGGGTCCACACACTCTGATTGGCCGAGGGTACCATCTATCAATTGCACTAGCTCCACCCTCTGTATCTTGGCAGTGCATTTGGGGGAGAATGGCCAGCACAAGCAAAGCGCCGTCCAGTCTACTTCTCATGCAATCAACAGATCTATCTGTTCTATGAGCATGAGCATTCTACAGTACATGATGGTGAGCCATAAATGCTGATTGTTGTTACGTTCACACATTGCAAAGTAAATGATGTGTTTTGTGCAGACATCTTCTAGCTGAAAAGGTGACAGCAGCAACAATGATCACCATAGTAAAGATATAGGAAAAAAATCATGACATCTGAACATCTTCCAGCAAATTTTAAGTGCATTCCACCCTTACTATATTAGCAAGCTTTGTACATATGTATATATATATATATATATATATATATATCTATATATATATATATATATATATATATATATATATCTATATATTACCTTTAGGAAGAAGGATGCAGACTCGCAAGTACAGAGAGAAAACAATTGCTCTGTGCTTAGACGCACATTTGTGGTACTGAGCGCTTTTTTAACGGCAAAAATTGAAAATGGCTCTAAATGGCTGCAAAACGGTATTCACTATAGCGCCCGCGGCAAAAATAGCGCCAAAACGGTATTCACTATGTAGCCCAGGCAACAAATAGCACCCAAATCCTTACTCCAGTCAGGACCTGGAGATGTGCACATGAAAATAATGTTTAGAGCATGATATAAACACCTAAATTGTACTAAAAATTGCAGTATATTGTTTAAAGATAATCTGCTTTTAAACTGTGTGAAAAAGTGATTTCTGCACTGAAATATCTTAAAAAGTCTGAGAAGAGATAAATTCCCCATCTCTTTACTTCTAGGTGGAGGTGCAGAGCACAGCTGAGCACAACGAAACATGCTCAGACCTGAAACTGCTCTAAATTTTGCTTCCATGGAGTAATTACAGGATGCTATAGTAAATACCAAAATGAGCTGTTTTAAAGAGTTTTTTGGGAGTAAAAGTTGGAGCAATGTAGCCCAATGCAATTTTCAGCCATTGATCCAAATACAGTTGTAACTTCCCCAAAGAAATCATTTTCATGTTAGAATGAAATGTATCTTTCTCTCAAAGAAATTGTCCTTGCAACAATGTTGCAATTTTGATAATCTATTTTGTTTTGAAGAATGGTAGAATGTGTAATATTTTCATGTTTTGGTAAAATATTTTTTTCTCTGTCACTTTCACTTGCTGATATCTATCTTTCAAAAATATTTCCCCTAACTCACACAGGTGTCTTTACAAACCAAAAACAATACCATTGCTTAAGGAAATTTAAAATGAGTTCCATTTTTTTATTTTTTATTCTTTCCAAATTATCCTAATTTGAGCCCAAAAAAATGTGATATGTGTACCAATATCAGAAATAAAAATGTCATTACCAAAAATCTGAGGATAACATTATTATTCTACACTCACACAGCAAGAACCACCAAATATCACAGAATAAATCAAGAAGAAAAACTCCTGACTAATGTAATTCCTATTAATTCCTAGAAATGCAGTATCTGAGTATTTATGTGTAGGAGGACTCCTCATCACACCTAGGACAGGCTGAGCCCCTACCTGGTTGGTATTTGGCGAGTCTCTGGGGGGTGAGATACGTTTTGTGTAATATATATAATTGAGTGAGGCGGTCTGGGGCCCCCTCCATAATCTCATCCCAGTCCTCATCCTGGATGTCCCCAATGTCCGTTACCCACTTGACTTTGGCTCGGTCAGCTAGGTCAAGGTGGCGGGAAGGCGTATGGCCGTGTAGAGGTTTGTTATCAGTTTCTTTGGGTCATCTCCAAGTATTATGGCTATCACGTCAGGGGTAGACAGTATTGGAAACCCGCTGGGGAATTGCGCCTTCAGCGCGTGTCTCAGTTGAAGAAATCTAAAGAAAAAATTATTAGGGAGGTTGTGCTCGGTCTTGAGTTCCTGAAACATTATTAGTCCACTGGGGGTCAGAAGCTGGTGAAGGTATAGGATACCTTGGTCTATCCAGCATTTGGAGTCAGGGACCGTGAGTACCTCAGGCAAGTCCTTGTTGTGCCATATGGGTGTGTGTGGAATGTTTGGTATTGCATCCTCTTAACGATCCAGCCCCACACGTAGCGGTAATGGTGGGCCATGAGTCAGGATTGCGTCGTGAGGGACATGTCAGGTCCCTCAGGATTGTCTGAAGGGGAGAATGTGCCAGATGATGGGGCCTATGGCTCACTAAGGACATATATCTTGGGAGGTCGGAGTTCATCAAGTGGAAGAAATGTGACGCTTGTGCCGCCAGGTAGTAGGCTTGGAGGTCTGGGAGGGCACCACCACCCATATTTGTGGGGTTCTTCAGCATGATCCATGACAGTTTATGTCTCGCTGTGCCCCACACAAATGTGTTCAGAATAGAGTCCAATGTCTTAAAAAATTTAGAGAGCACGGGGAGTGGGGCATGCCAAGTCATGTAGAGTACCTTGGGGAGGATGATCATTTTGATAAGATTAATACGACCACAAACCCCAATGGGCAACCGAGCCCATATTTGGGTCTTAGATTTTAGAAGGTCATGTAAGGGTTCTAAGTTAAGTGGGGCGTATTCCGTCAGAGATCTGGTGACCGTGACCCCCAAGTATTTAATAGAGGATACTATTCTAAGCGGGAGAGGGACAACTGGGCACGAGAGAGGAAAGTGGTCTAGGGGGAGAATCTGGGATTTTTCCCAATTAATACGTAATCCCGAGTGTTTCCCCATACCTTCAATGGTGGAGAGGGCTTCCACAAGGGAGTGATGGGGGTCTGCTAGGTACAACACCGTGTCATCGGCGTATAGGCCTATTTTCTCCTCAAAGTTCCAGATTTTCAACCCCTCTATACCACGATTCGCTCTTATAACGGCCGCCAGCGGGTTCTACTGCCAGGGCATAAAGAAGGGGAGACAGGGGGCACCCCTGGCGGGTACCCCTACCTAAGGGGAAGCTATCAGAAGTGTACCCATTTACCGCCACTCTAGCCTTGGGGGATTGGTATAATAATTGGACCCATTTTATAAAACTGGGGCCAAAGCCGAAGCGTCACAGACATGACCACAGAAACTCCCACTCCACGGAGTCAGACGCCTTGGCGGCATCCTGGGCAACGAGCACCCTGGTACCAATGTTATCATGTTGGGCTTGTATGTTCATATAGAGCCGTCTAATGTTGATTGCTGTGTTTTTGCCAGTCATGAATCCCGTTTGGTCTGAGTGGACCAGTGACAGGATCACCCTATTTAGGCGTGTCGCCAGAACTTTTGCCAAGATCTTTACATCCACCTGGAGCAGCGATATTGGCCTGTATGACTCCGGGGAGTGGGGGTCCTTCCCGGGCTTTGGTATTACTATGATCCTTGCCTCCCTCATGGACTCAGGGAGTACCCCAGTGTCAAATATGTCCCGGTAGAGGGCAGTCAGTTCAGTAACTAGTGTTTCTGCGTATGTGGCATAAAACTCAAGCGGTAGCCCGTCTGTCCCCGGTGCTTTAGATCTGGCTAGGCCTGACAGGGCGTCAGAGACATCGTCTGATGTTATAGGGGCCTCTAGGAGTTGCACCTGTTCCTCAGTCAGCTGTGGGAGGGGTATTTCTTGCAAGTAGTCCGCTGTCTGTAAAGAGGTATGCGTCCTTCTGGAGGTGTACAGATCAGCGTAGAATTTACGAAATTCCCCTGCAACTTGATTGGGCGATGTAATTGATTCTCCCTCCGGAGTAACCAATGAAACCACCACTGGGGGAGTAATGTCCAGGTGGGCCAGGTAAGCTAGTAATCTCCCCGCGCGCTCCCCATGTTCAAATATCCTTTGTTTGGTAAAGACCAAGTGTCGCTTAGCTTGCTCTATGTGTAGGTGATTGACCAGTCGGACATGCGTTTTAAGATTGTCCCTGTTTAAGGAGGTGGGTTCTTGTATAAAAGTGTCCTCGAGCTCAGGGAGATGGTCTGTTGGAGAGTCAGTTTAGAGTTGAATTTGTGCCTGTTAATTCGGGTAGAGAGAGTCAGTCTGGCGTGGGCCTTAAATGCTTCCCAAGTCGACTCCACAGCAGCCATTCCCCGATTGGTAGCCAGAAAGAACTGGAATTCCCTGACAATGTCGGTGTGATCTTCTAGAACAGATAGCCAGAATGGGTTCAGTCTCCATTGAGGCACTGAGGTGTCTGCGTGTAGCTGCATTACCACCCAGTAGGGGGCATGATCCGATAAGTGTCTGGGGGAAAAGCCCGCTGCCGTCAGCCTGGGGAGCAACGTAGATGAGACAAAGATAAAGTCAATTCTTGATAGCGTGTTGTGCATGGTAGAAAAACAGGAGAAGGATCTTACCCTGGGGTGTAGGTGTCTCCATGTGTCTATGAGTGCAAACTCCTCCATTAGGAGGCCAAACCTTGTAAGGGCCAGCTGTGGTGTCCCCTCCCCGGCTGTGTTTAGCCTATCCAGAGTCGGGGTCAATACCGTATTGAAGTCCCCCATCCATATCACCGGGACCGTAGGATATTGGGTGACAAAGTCAAGGCCCTCTTTGATCACCGATGAGTTGTATGGGGGAGGGATATAACAGGCTAGTATTAACACGGGTTGTCCCGTTATCATGGCTGAAATAAACACATATCTACCTTGGGGATCTGTCCGCAGTAGGGATAGTTCAAATTGCACCGTCTTACCTATCAGAACCGAAACCCCCCTGGAATATTGCGAATGGGTTTGCATGAAAAGCCCATCCCACCCAGGGCCGCTTTAGTGCCATCTGTAGATGACCCGTGACGTGGGTCTCCACTAGTGTAATGATATCCGCTCTCTGAGCCTTCAGAGAAGCCAAGACAGCGGTTCGTTTCATTTTATCCCGGAGACCCCTGACATTCCAGGTAAGTACTTTTAGAGTTCCCATTGGGTTTGTGAGGAGTGAGTATAAAACAACGTATCAGGGTGCGGACGGATTCCCAGGGGTGCGTGGTGCTTTCCCCATATGGGCACATTATAGGCATCACACAAATCATGCAATGTAATATCAGACATTAAATCAAACAGCTTTTCTTCTTGGTCAGTCAGCTTTACATATTCTAGTGGTTCCAGTGGTGGTGGACTAACGTGGCCACCTGGTATAACAAAAATCCCCCCACCCAGCTCGTCATCCCCCCAACTTGATGCGAGCATTAGACCCAAAACACAACAACTTGGGGAGTCTCTCCATCTTTGGTGACATGCCGGAGGCAAGGTCCCTGTAGTGTACCATCCCCCCTGGCAGTAAGGCCGGTAGCGTGTAGAGGCGATGACCTGCCGAATTGCAATAAGAGTCTGGTGAGGGCTAAACCAAGATGGAGAAGACAACAACAAAACCATAGCAAAAGAATGTTGAACAGTGTTGGTTCCCCCGGATGGGGTGGGCCACATTCTCTCTGGAGGCTCCGGTCCACTTGTGTGACCCCGGTCATGTTCGGGAGGACAGAGTCCTCCGACTATGTGTCCAAAATGTTGTCCAGTATAGTTATAGTAATAATATAGGGTCTCCCATGTAGTTTAGTCTAAGATAAGGCCACAGAACAGTGTCCGGGGATACAAAAAGGTGAGGCTTCAAGGGCGGCCTAGGTGCTATATTGCCGGTGGTCTGCATACAGCAGGGAGGGTAGTACAGTCGACCCGGAGGAGGGGGTGTCTATATATGTAGATAGTAGTTCTCCCTCCCGGTGACTCACGCCATTCCGGGTCTTTGGTCGATCCAGTCCATTGCTTGTTCCGGTGTCTCAAAAAATACGGCTTTCACATCCGCCTCCACTCTAAGGCGAGCTGGATATCGCATTGAATACTTGTAGTGAGCTGCTCTAACTCTGACCTCCTGAAATTGTGCCCGCAGCTTTTGTACTTCATTGGAGAAGTCTGGGAATGCCGCAATGTGCCGGTTCGCGTGGGGGATATTACCCTTTTCCCGTGTCAGGCGTAGGATGGCATCCCGGTCCCTGAAATTGAGAAACTTGGCGATAAGGGTGCGAGGAGGGGCCCCCTGTGGTGGGGGTTTAGTCGGGATCCTATGGGCCCGTTCGACCACAAACATGGCGGAGAAGGCCTCACGGCCAAACGTGGTAGTTAACAGGTGTTTGAGGAACCCCACGGGATCTTTGCCCTCAGCCGACTCCGGGAGGCCGATGAAGCGCACATTGCACCTCCACAGGCGATTCTCGATGTCGTCTTGTTTGTTGGCGAGCTGTTGGATACGGCGTTGCATCTCCTCCGCATCGTGTCGCATGGGGTGCAAGATGTCTTCCGCCGCGCCAATCCGGGCCTCCGTCTCCGCCACCCGACCCTGCAGTGCGGACATATCCTGGCGGATCAGGGAAATATCGATCTTCACTTCGTCAATTTTAGTAGTCAGGGTGCCCTGGCACTGTGCTATTGCATCCAGGACCCTGAGCTCGGATGCCGAGGGTTCCGCATCTGATGAGGGGCCGGCGCCATTTTCGGCCTGCAGGTCCTTCTCTTGCATCTTAAATTTGGCGAGCTTGGCGGCCGCTTGCTTAGCGGATTTCGGCGGTGACATGCTCCGGTCACTTCAGGTGTCCGATGCGGTGCTAGGGATTCCGGGGAGACCTGTTTTCTACCAGGATTACCGTTACAGGAGTATGTAGCGTCGGAGCTCTCGTTATATGCGACCGCTCACATCGCCCTCCAGGCCACGCCCCACACGTACATGAACTTTAATGGCATCCCAGTCTTAGTCCGTAGGGTTCAATATTGAGTTGCCCCATCCTTTGCAGCTATAACAGCTTCAACTCTTCTTGGAAGGCTGTTCACAAGGTTTAGAAGTGTGTCTATGGGAATGTTTGACCATTCTTCCAGAAGCACATTTGTGCGGTCAGGCACTGATGTGGAAGAGAAGGCCTAGCTCGCAGTCTCTGCTCTAATTCAGCCAAAAGGTGTTCTATTGGGTTGAGGTCAGGACTCTGTGCAGGCCAGTCAAGATCCTCCACCCCAAACTTGTTCATTCATGTCTTTATGGACCTTGCATTGTGCACTAGAGTGCAGTCATGTTGGAACAGGAAGGGGCCGTCTCCAAACTGTTCCCACAATGTCGGGAGCATGAAAAGCCCACCAAAATCCTGAGCACCAGGCCCATGATGCTCTTAATCTGGCCCTGCCGCAGGGCAGTATTCCAACATGATAACGACTCCAAACACACCTCCAAGATGACCACTGCCTTCCTAAAGAAGCTGAGGGCAAAGGTGTTGGACTGGCCAAGCATGTCTCCAGACCTAAACCCTATTGGACATCTGTGGGGCATACTCAAACGGAAGGAGGAGGAGCACAAGGTCTCTAACATCCACCAGCTGTGTGATGTTGTCACGAAGGAGTGGAAGAGGATTCCAATGGCAACCTGTGAAGCTCTGGTGAACTCCATGCCCAAGAGGGTTAAGGCAGTGCTGGAAAATAATGGTGACCGCACAAAATATTGACACTTTGGGCCCAATTTGGACATTTTCACTTAGGGGTGTAATCACTTTTGTTGCCGCTGGTTTAGACATTAATGGCTGTGTGTTGTTATTATGAGGGGATGGCAAATTTACACGGTTATACAAACTGTACACTCACTACTTTACATTGTAGTAAAGTGTAATTTCTTTAGTGTTGTCACATGAAAACATATAATTATAGGGGAGCGTGTCCGGACGTCGGCGAGGGTGGACGTGTGCCTGGAGAGCTCTCATCGAGCCTGGCACAATCTGCTGCCATCCTACATCCAGGGAGCAGGGTGAGTCACAAAAACTATCCAGCCTGACTCCCCACCTTGCCAGCTACAATTTAAGCCCAAAATTGAGCAGATCGGTGGCCCGGCTCCCGCACCGCAGAAAAATCGAGGCCGCGGCTTTAGCGGCCTACTGGGGCCGGAACCAATACCAAGGTCCCGGGAGCCCTGACGCTTATCCCACCTACCCTGCACCATCCAGCACCCCCCTGGGTCCCACCCTGACTGCAATTTAAAAGTGCTAACTTCAATTTGAAAACTGCAGAGGACGCATGCGCGTGAGCTGCGGTGATGGCCACATGATCCCATAGCTCCGCGCCGTCGGACCAGCACCGCTCACCCAGCATAACACTGCCCATGGACAGTAGTCCCCCGCCCGCTCCCAACGGTTCCGGAACATCTCAGGTGTCCGGCGGGTATGTACCGCTCCTCCAAGAAGCGGCAGAGGCAAAAGCATCCAGCGAAGGCCTCCCCGGCCATTAACAAGGGCGCGATTAAAATGGCGCCGGAACCTCCGGAATCTGACGACTCCATTCCGCTGTCGACAGCAGGCCCTGCGGATATCCTCCAACAATTCCCCACAGATTTATCGAGTCCCCTACCCAACGGCCCGGACTCTTTACTGGTCAGGTTCCGTTCCATTGTGCGGGACGAGATTACACAGGCCTCCCGAAAGCTCTCGACGGATCTGGTGAGAGGCCTCAAAGAGATAGGCCATTGCACGAACCAACTCAAGAACTGCATGGACTTGGCTGCTACAGTGCTTGAGGGCCATAAAGATGAAGTGGACAGATTAACAACTGAACTAGAAACCATGCGGGATAAACTGGAGGACGCTGAAAACAGGGCTCGGAGGGATAATGTGCGTATACGTAGAATCCCTGAAGCTATCACTGATTTACAAGGTACGGCCACTACTTTCTTCCAGGAATTAGCCCCGGAGTTACCCCTTGATAGACTGGAGTTTGATCGTATCCACAGATCCCTGGCTCCCAAACCAGCAGACGGCCCGCCCAGAGATGTCATCGTAAAATTTAATTTCTACCGCACGAAGGAGCGGCTTCTGTAGGCCGCAAGGGAACAACAAGACCTGAGTTTCCAAGGCAATTAGCTCCAGCTGTATGCGGACTTGTCTCCTGTGACCATTGCAAAACGTTGTGGCCTGAAGTCCTATCTGCAGATTCTGCAATCCCAAAATATTAAATATAGATGGGGATTCCCCTTTAAACTTTCCTTCACGCACCGGGGCCATTCGTTTCACGTGTCCTCTCAGGCCGAGCTGCGACATCACTTTCAAGAGTTACAGTTGGACTTACCGCCCTCTCAGGGGGAACCTGCAGCATCCACTTCCAGTTCAAGCCAACCTCAGCCTTATTCGTCTCGCCAGCCTATACAGGCATCACAGAGGTCACAACCTTCATCTCAGGCATTACGTGACCTCCAGGCTCAAAGATACCAAAAGGTCCCCCTTGGATGAAGATCTCCGCTGTTCCCCTGTTGGGGGTTTGGCGCTTTCCGTTGCAGGATCATGCTCCTTACATTGACATACAGGTGAAGTCTGGGGGACAGCCCCAGATATTGCCCCTTATGCATCTGGACGAACCTTGTTCAGTACAATAACCCCTCTACATATATATATATATTTTTTCCCCCTCCGCACCACCCCTTCCTTGTCTTTGGTGTCTTAAATGAGGGGAGGGCTCCTTCCCCGTCATGGTTCGCCCAGATTGAGAGGTGGTGACTCGGGTGGGAGAACCCTTCCCAGATAGGGGCCACGATAGTGACTGCCCATATGGACTTGTGTATACCCGTCAGTGATAGCACCGGGGATAGACCCTTCCCAAGAGGGTGGGCTCAGTGGTGGAGAGTTAGACCCGCTTGGTACTGCCCCTTCCTCGGGAGGGGAGTAAATTCTGTGGTTTCTGTTCCGTTCCCACCACGCCTCCTTTTTTTTTTTTATATATATATATATATATATATATATATATACA